>CM021246.1:31749341-32217825 GCA_010577795.1 Isatis tinctoria
AACAACCAATCTGAAATAAAAACATTGTCTTGAAGTTTAGCTTCGTTAAACAAGTAGCTCAATACGAACTTTTTCTCTCTAAGAATGCCCTTCTAAGGGAGGAAACTTGAACAAAGTGAACTTTATAAGTTATGCACTCCCAAATGCGATTCAGTTCACTTACGCTGTCTAAAATCTTCCCACTATTATCGAATATAATAATACGATGATGGTTGCTATCGGAAAGAAACAGACTATCTCCAACTTCGTCTGCAGAGATACAACCTGTTACGGACAATGTCACACACTAAGAGTACTTAGAGAGTAGCATAAAAGATACGATGTAAATTCCAGATAAAGCTGAAAAAGAAACAAAAAATAAGACGAGACGACTGAAAATACATACCTGGAAAATAAAGAAACAAATCCTGCAAGAAAGAAGAATAATGTGATTCCTTGATAGCCTCAGCCTGTTTTGACCAAGTATTCGTGAAAAGTTTGACGGACTTGGATTTCTCAGTATCTTGTGTGAGGCTGTCAAGAGCTGCAGGAAAGCACAACAAGAAGAAACCAAAACACGCAGTTAAGCACAGAGATCAAGAGAATTATTAAATGATTTCGCTTTCTTAGATTCTGAGGAAGATTGAAGGTATGAAGCGAAGACTATTCAATAGCTAAAAGTAGCCTAGAGCAGCAATATAAAATTCTTTCGTTTTTTAAGGTGAACATGGAACAATAGCTATGGCATTGCTAGAGAATATTTGTAGTGAATAGGATGATAAAGAAGGCATACCTTTAGCTACGGAAGCTATATCCAGATCCTTTTCTTGGTAGATTAAAGGATTCCTAAAATCTCTAAACGCGATGTAGCGTACTTCTTCCCCATTTGACTAAAACAAGTAGCAAAGCATTCGATTCAAATCCAAAAAATAGGCATATAACTGGACAGAATAATATACAAAGATGTAAATGGCTCTTTCTTGAAGATACAATATTTACCTTTGGAAATTCTTTCTCCGAAAGTAGTACAGGAAAAGTAAGATATTCCTTCACAATTAAGTCAGCTAAAGCAGTTCGATCATCAGAGATTCGAGCTTGATTACTGAAGTGCATGCCCATGAAATTGACTCCAGGAGACCTTAAAAGACGACAAAAAAAGAACATACTCAGCCATAAGTCCCGTTAAGCTGCCATGATACTTAAGTTAGATTAAACAAAAAAGCTTTCTTTAACCTTTGCTGAAGCCACTTTAGTTTCTCAAAAGAACCACTCGGATCACTAGTTCCGTTAAGCAAATTTCCAACGAGAAGTACATGGGTTCCTTTGTCCTTGAAAAGCTGTTTATTTCCAATATCACGATTCAACCAATGATGGGAAGGACCTAAAGAATTCAATTTCCAAACTTTGTTTACAACAGAAAGAGATGTTTCAAACCAGATGACAGAACAGTATAGCAGACAATCAGTACCTTCAAGTTTATCAAGTGAAGCTCTAATATAAGAGAGTAAATCAACATGTGGAGAAGAGGAAGAAGCTCGAGATACTCGTTTTACTGATGCAAACCTGAAAGAAACTGCCCAATACAAATTAGAAAATGGACCCAGAACCGAAAGAGAACACACTGTTGGGAGTAATCAATCGAATTACCCGCGAGAAAAACATTGTCCGACCAATGTGTTCGACGCAATGTTCATGTCTCTATCGAATGTAGGAGCTAAACAAGTGGACGGAGTAACAATGGGTCGCCGAAATTCCCCATGAATATTGTCTAGTCAACAGAAGAGACAACCAAAAATCTTAAGCAAACGCTTGAAATAGTGAAAACCCAGAAAGCTTGACTTAAGAAGACGATCAAATTCCCGAACCTGAGACGATCCGAGAAGAAAGCCATGAAATTTTCCTCAAATGGAGGCTTCTGTTAGACATTCTGTATCGTGGCTTCAGTTTTCGACGCTCAACGAATTTCAGGAATCTGAGATTTTACAAGGGTTTAACCGCCAGCATCGGGCCGGCGGGATCTTGGCAAATATCACAGTTTCAGTCTCTCAGGCAACCGGTCCGTAGAAGAAGTGACTTTTTAAAAAACAACTCACAAGATATTATGTTGGAATGCATTGATGCACATCGGGGTGGTGGCGCAGTTGGCTAGCGCGTAGGTCTCATAGCTATTATCTGAGTAATCCTGAGGTCGAGAGTTCGAGCCTCTCTCACCCCAATTATTATTTTTTTTAATTATTTTTTACTCAAACAGAGTCGGGTCAATTATTCCGGGTCGGGTCGTGGTCCAAATCCATCTCGTAGCAAAACCCTAATTGCCGCCGATATCTTCATCTTTCCTTGTCCATAAACCCTTTTCTTCTTCTAACCTACTCAGCCCTTCTTTTTGCTTCGCTCTCAGCGGAAAACAAAAAATGGTGAAACGTAGTAAAAGTAAGCTAAATCCCTCAATCGAATCTCTATTTCTGGATTTGTCTTCGTCGAAGAATCTCGAAATCAGTTCAGGATTTTACTAGAGGTCTTTATTGATTTGCTTGATGTTGGGACTGTTTTGCAGAGAGCAAGAGTAAGAGGGTGACCTTGAAGCAGAAGCACAAGGTCCTGAGAAAGGTGAAGGAGCACCACAAGAAGAAGGCAAAGGATGCTAAGAAGCTCGGCCTCAACCGTAAGCCAAGAGTAGAGAAGGACCCAGGTATCCCCAATGACTGGCCTTTCAAGGAACAGGAGCTCAAGGCCCTAGAGGCTCGACGTGCCCGTGCTCTTGAGGAGATCGAACAGAAGAAAGTCGCCCGCAAAGAAAGGGTATCATCATTCTATAGCTCCTATCTATGATTTCTGTTTCATAATCTGCAACTTCGTTTATCATATTGTAAAAGCTTGAATCTTCTGTTTTTCAATTTGAGGTTGCAATTGTTAAAAACACCTCCTTTCCATGCCTTGCTGTTTGATTTTCTCGTAAATAATTATTACGAAGTGGTGTTTGTGTTCTGACCTCTCTTAACAAATGCATTTCAGGCCAAAAAGAGGAAAGCTGGGGTGGAGGATCCCGAGACAGAAGAAGGATATGAAGAGGGAAAGAGCGGAGATGACTCAACTAGAGTTGTCAATGTTCGAGGTGAGTGCTATTGTGTTTTTTATTTTAATATATTTTCCACACGTTGATGTGTGCCTATACATTCACTGATGGCTACTGTTTCACAGATAACTCGGAGAGGGCTTTCTACAAGGAGCTTGTTAAAGTCATCGAACTGTCTGATGTCATTCTTGAGGTTCTTGATGCCCGTGATCCCCTTGGCACGCGTTGTACCGACATGGAGAGGATGGTGATGCAAGCTGGTCCCAATAAGCACCTCGTGTTGCTTCTGAACAAAATTGGTAAGCTTTCTATCCAATTCTCTGCTCGTGCTGTGGGCATAGAAAAGGTTACTTGTTTCCTCTGGGTGGTATCATTACTCTTTGTAACGGAATCTCTTTGTACAGATCTTGTTCCCCGAGAGGCTGCTGAGAAGTGGCTTAAGTACCTTAGGGAAGAATTTCCAGCTGTTGCCTTCAAATGTAGTACCCAGGAACAGAGATCAAACTTGGGTTGGAAATCATCTAAGACATCAAAACCAAGCACTATTTTGCAGACGAGTGATTGTCTAGGAGCAGACACTCTTATCAAATTACTGAAAAACTACTCGAGAAGTCATGAGGTTGCTCTTCCCTAATTTACATTCCGACCACCCTTGCATTGTGTTATTTATCATCCAGTTTTGGATTAATCTTCCTTTGTGGTTTCTTTTTGGCAGTTGAAAAAATCTATTACAGTTGGTGTTATCGGACTGCCTAATGTCGGGAAGAGTAGTCTTATTAACAGTTTGAAGAGAGCCCATGTTGCCAATGTCGGTGCCACTCCTGGACTGACTAGGTCTCTGCAAGAGGTTCACTTGGACAAAAACGTGAAGTTGTTGGATTGTCCTGGAGTTGTGATGCTCAAATCTTCAGCGAATGATGCTTCTATAGCTCTCCGAAATTGTAAAAGGATCGAGAAGTTGGATGATCCAGTTAGTCCAGGTAATTGGAAGCAATGCGAATATTTTTTTTGTGATTTGTCTTGTTAAGGTTATAAATATCAGTGACCTAAATATGAAATCTTGTGCTTTGTGGGAAATTTAGTGAAGGAAATTCTCAGGCTTTGTTCAACACAAATGTTGGTGACTCTGTACAAAATCCCGAGCTTCGAGGCAGTAGATGATTTTCTTTATAAAGTCGCCACCGTAAGGGGTAAGCTTAAAAAGGGCGGTCTTGTGGATACCGAAGCTGCTGCGAGGATTGTTTTGCATGACTGGAATGAAGGTGCGGTTATCGTCTCTTAGTTCACTCACAAACTTGGGATCATGTAAACCACTTTTTATCTCATTGCTTTTGAATGGTGTTTGCAGGTAAAATTCCATTCTACACAATGCCGCCAAAGAGGAACCAAGGGGAACACGCAGAGTCAAAGATTGTGACCGAGTTGGCCAAAGAATTCAACATCGATGAGGTTTACAGTGGTGAATCCTCTTTCATCGGGAGTTTAAAGACTGTTAACGAATTCAACCCTGTTGAAATTCCGTCCAATGGTCCTCTCAATTTCGATGAAACTATGATCGAGGTTGGTTGTTAATAAATTATCTCGTGATTCCATTTGCTTGTGACCCGCTCGGTCTGGTTTAACCTGTGTTATGTATCACAGGATGAGGCTAAGTCTCAGACCGAAGAAGAAGAGGCTGGCCCTGACGGTGATGATGAGTCTATGGGAGCGGAAGAGGCGGAGGAAACAGGAAAGTCGAAATCAGAGACGAGCAAGCAGAACAGGGAGCTATACGCAGCTGAAAGCATGCTGAATACAAAAAAGCAGAAAGCAGAGAAGAATAAGAGGAAGAAAGCGAAGAAAGCAGCAGGTGGCGAGGATCCGATGGAAGGCGATTATGATTTCAAAGTAGATTATGCTAAGAACAAAGCTACAGCCATGGATGAAGGAGACGGACAAATCGAGGCTAAAATTCCAATGGCTCAACTACTTGATTTACCTGAAGAATAAGTTATATTTAAAACAAGCAACCTTCTTTTTCTTTTTGTTATTTGCGTTTATGTTTATGATAATTTACTTTCGATACACAGATGTGTTTCTTCATGAAGCGATTTTGATTTCTATTTGTTGACCTTTTCTTTTGCTCCATCAAAATATCTTAAAGAGCATCGATATTTGAGCTGCAAATTGAATGTACTTTTTCGCCTTCCTTGGACAAAATTTTAAGATTTCTGTCGTATAATATTGAAGTAAATTCCAAGTTGCAAATGTGAAAGCAGCACAAAGACGTTGACTTTGTTAATGCCATTGGAGGATGATAATTGATCAATATGTTATCTGGCAGGTCAAGTGTGAATCAAAGCTGGCTTTGCTCAAATCCAATAAGTTCACACCAAAAAAAGGCACAAGAGAGACTGTGAGGCAAGCTACAGAGTAGATGGGTTCGGCTAGTGTTGATTTTGGGATCGGACTGATTCTTAGTCTCCTAGAAAACGAGACCTTGTTGTTGTCAGGAGTTCATAGCGAGATTGAGAAGATGAAGAAGGAGTTGCTTATCATAAAGTCCTTTCTTGAGGACATCCATAGACATGGTGGAAATGGATCCACCACAAGTACCCAACTCTTTCAAACTTTTGTGGCAAACACAAGAGATGTGGCATACCAAGTGGAAGACATCGTCGACGAGTTTACCTATCACATCCATGGTTATCGTAGCTGCACAAAGCTTTGGCGTGCGTTTCATTTCCCGAGGTATATGTGGGCTAGACACTCGATAGCTCAGAAGCTAGGAATGGTGAATGTCATGATTCGGTCCATTTCTGAGTCCACGAAAAGGTACCACCGTTCAGAAACCTATCAAGGAGCATCATTATCGCCTGTTGATGATGGTGGTGCAAAGTGGGTGAATAACATCAGCGAGTCGTCTCTGTTCTTTAGTGAAAATAGTCTTGTAGGGATTGATGCAGCCAAGGGAAAGCTCATTGGATGGCTTCTGAGTCCAGAACCTCAAAGGATAGTTGTCTCGGTGGTTGGAATGGGTGGTTCAGGGAAGACTACACTCTCAGCTAATATCTTTAAGTCCCAAAGCGTGCGCAAGCATTTCTGGTCATACGCTTGGGTAACAATCTCTAAATCCTATGTGATTGAAGATGTGTTTAGGACCATGATCAAGGAGTTCTACAAAGAAGCAGAAACACAGACTCCAGCTGAATTGTACTCCTTGAGTTACAGAGAGTTGGTTGAAAAACTTGTCGAGTATTTGCAGTCAAAGAGGTACTTTGTTGTGCTTGATGATGTATGGACCACTGGTCTGTGGAGGGAGATTAGTATCGCTCTACCAGATGGTATTTGTGGAAGCCGTGTCATGATAACTACTCGGAGCAACATCGTGGCTTCTTTCTCATATGGCATTGGGAGCCGAAACCACGAGATTGAGCTCTTAAAAGAAGACGAAGCTTGGGTGCTTTTCTGCAACAAAGCGTTTTCGGGAAGTGTTGAGGATTGCAGAAGGAGGGATCTGGAGCTGATAGCACGGAAACTAGTTGAGAGATGTCAAGGCCTGCCATTAGCTATTGCTTCTTTGGGGAGCATGATGTCAGCAAAGAAGTTGGAATCAGAATGGAAGAAAGTCTATAATTCTTTGAACTGGGAACTGAACAACAATCTTGAGCTCAAGGTTGTTCGAAGCATTTTGTTGCTTAGCTTCAACGATTTGCCATACCCGCTTAAACGTTGTTTCTTATATTGTTCTCTGTTCCCTGTGAACTATCGGATGAAAAGAAAGAGGCTCATTAGGATGTGGATGGCTCAAAGGTTTGTGGAACCGATCAGAGGAGTGAAAGCAGAGGAAGTGGCTGATAGTTACCTCAATGAACTCGTCTACAGAAATATGCTTCAAGTTATCTTGTGGAATCCTTTTGGAAGACCCAAAGTGTTCAAGATGCATGACGTGATAAGAGAGATCGCTCTATCTATATCCAAAGCTGAGAGGTTCTGTGATGTATCTAGTAACGACAATGATGGTGATGATGATGCAGAAACAACCGAAGGTTACGGCACTCGCCATTTATGTATTCAGAGAGAGATGAGATCATGTTTCGTACGTAGAACAAACCTTTACTCTCTTTTGGTTTGCACTAAACACAGCATTGAACTACCTCCATGTCTGAAACTTCTAAGAGCCTTAGACCTTGAAGGCTCTGCCATCAGCAAGCTACCGGATTGTTTGGTAACTCTGTTCAACTTAAAGTATTTGAATTTGTCGAAAACCCAAGTGAAGGAACTCCCAAGAGACTTCCACAAACTCATCAATATGGAGACATTGAATACGAGGCACTCCAAAATTGATGAACTTCCTCCAGGGATGTGGAAATTGCGGAAGTTGCGTTATCTGATTACTTTTCGTTGCAACTATGGACATGATTCCAATTGGAACTATGTTTTAGGTACAAGGGTTTCTCCTAATATTTACCAGTTGAAGGATTTGCAAGTCATGGACTGCTTCAACGCAGAAGCTGAGCTTATCAAAAAGCTCGGGAACATGACTCAACTCACAAGAATAAGTCTTGTCATGGTTAGAAGAGAACATGGAAGTGACTTATGCGAGTCACTGAATAAGATTAAAAGACTCAGATTCTTATCCCTCACGTCAATCCATGAAGAGGAACCGTTACAGATAGATGGACTAATAGCAACTGCAAGCATTGAGAAACTCTTTCTCGCAGGGAAACTGGAAAGAGTACCAAGTTGGTTTAGTACTCTTCGGAACCTTACCTATTTGGGTCTGCGCGGATCTCAGTTGCAAGAAAACGCCATTCGCTATATCCAAGCGCTTCCTAAACTGGTATGGCTTTCATTTTACAATGCATACATGGGACCTAGGTTGTGTTTTGCTGAAGGGTTTCAGAATCTGAAGATTCTAGATATAGTTCAGATGCAACATCTGACGGAAGTTGTAATAGAAAACGGTGCCATGTTTGAACTACAGAAGCTTTATGTCAGAGCTTGTAGAGTGTTAGAGTCGGTACCGAAAGGGATTGAGAATCTTGTAAATCTTCAAGAACTGCATTTGAGTCATGTTTCTGATCAACTAGTAGAGCGGATTCGTGGAGAAGGGAGTGAAGACCGGTCGAGGGTTAAACACATTCCTGCCATCAAGCATCACTTCAGAACTGATAATGGCTCTTTCTATGTAAGCCTCTCATCTTGAGTGGCTAGAGGACCTTCATCTACACGCGCTACATTTTGCCTCTCTAGCTACAAGTGGTGCCGCGAAAAGGTCATGTGTATATATAATCTACAAATTGTTCGGAAAACAAAAAAATTGGAGCGAGAACTCTTCCGCTAGCATGAACTGTTACTATGTATATCAATACATCGCTCCGTGTCTTCGACTACAAGAAGCGTCACTGTCATGCGAAAATCTTTAGCGTCTCTCCCGTTTTCTCTTATTTTCTGTTTTCTTGTCTTTTTTACTACGCTTCTTCATATTGTCCTTTCTTATTCTCCGACCACGCCCGTTATCTTCTGAATGCTGTCTCAGTGAAGGTGGTCTCTCTGGGCCCAGGACTACCTTCCGTTCTCCTGTATCAGAAATTTGCAGCTCATCTACCTTCTCGGCGGGAAGATAAGGGCCTGTTTCATCCATCCTAGGACCGATAGAGCCCCTGCCACGTTTGTTCCTGTCATTTACAAGAGATTCAGAAGATGAGGATAGCTAGCAAACACAAAGGTAACAGAAGCTGCTACACTGCATGTGAAAGGACATACCGTGATTGGAGAAAAGACTCAATCTCATCATCTCCTAAGCCATCATCATCTTCGGTGTACCATCTTTTGTCCGATAATGGATGATGAATGACTTTTTTCTCATCACCGGAACTGCATCTCATATCCAAACTCCTTTTCAAGAAATTGCCACTCCGTTTTATTTGGCTACTGCTGCTTTCCCCTCTTGATTTTCTTTTGAGCGTTTCATTTTCTAGCTCAATCTCTTTCTGCCGAACCTTCCACATCTCGTTGGTTTCTACCGCTCTGTTTGCTGTACGGTCAAGAAACAGAACATGTAAACTAAACTTTTAATCTACACTGAGTGAACTAGACAGACACATTACTCACAAAACCATTGTAAACCAGGGTAAATAAGAAATGATTCTTAATCCCTTAGTGGATATATCTTCTTCTTTTTGTTTTCAAACATAATATTGAACTAGTAAATAAACTATTACGAAGGATCCGTATAAGAAGCATAAACCCGAACACAACTTTCACATGCTACCAACTTCTTATCGTGTTTCAATGATTAACCAACAAAGAAACTAATCCTCTTCCAAAAAAATGCAGCTATTGCTATTTGCTTCAACGAACGAACTGTCAAAACAACGTAAAGGGTCGACAGAAAAGCATACATTGCTGAACACCAAGGACAGTTGCTGTGAGAAATCTTGAGTTTGGTCGATGCCTTACATTAGGCGTCTCAAGATATGCTCGGACACCTTCTTTTTCAGCTTGTCTCCTCAATTCTGCTGCTTCTCTTAAAAGAACTGAAGCTATTCGATTCTCAGTTTCCAGATCCATCCTAAGTCCACACAAGCAACTGCCAAAGTAACGAGAACCTCAAAA
This sequence comes from Isatis tinctoria, assembly GCA_010577795.1. Lineage (NCBI taxonomy): Eukaryota > Viridiplantae > Streptophyta > Magnoliopsida > Brassicales > Brassicaceae > Isatis > Isatis tinctoria. Next base: position 31,758,994 of record CM021246.1, read on the forward strand.
ATCATCTAATATATTCTCTAATCAGATCAAACTGGAAGATAAACGCGAAAGCAAAATCTAATGGCTAAGGCAGTATATAAAGAAGGAAGCCGACACCTCTCATGTGCAAAAGCTATGTTCTTTCAATGCGTGAGCAAGAGGAGTAAAGAGGACAAAATCAACAATCAGAAAAACAGAGATTTTCCAATTACGGTGTCCAGACAAAGCGAATTTTCGGACTTGGAGGAGATTAGTTACCAGTAAATTCGAATGCTTAATGAAACAAGGTTGACCAAGTCGAGAGATTTGGCGGCGTTCTTCTTCCGCACGCGAACAGATCTCCTTTACGGTCGCCGGATTGTGATCACCGTAAGCTAAGCCAGACCGGAACGGTGCAGTATCTTTTCAGTTCGGTTTAGTTCGGTTTAAAGAGTATTCTTTTTTTTAACATCTATTTTATTTATTAATAAATATTCAAAGTTACGTAGGAATTAAAAAAACTAAACACAAGATTTATAAAAAAAATAAAAATACAAAGGAAAATAAACTTAACAATACTTTTCGAAGAAAATATTTACTCGCTTCAAACTTCGCAATCCAAATGTTGAATATTCGGTTATGCACATAACCATTTTAATCACCATTTTTTTGTTGTATAACATTGATCAATTCCCAATTTAAGGCTAAAGATATTTTTCGGTGAAAAACTCAATATACTAATTCCTCCAAAAGACATAAAAATGGGATTGCCAACCTTCAACGATTTTACGAATATCGCCATTTGCTTTTCGGTTCAGAATTTTTTTTTATATAAAATATATTCGGTTTGCTTTGATACGGCTCTACCTATTTCTTTCTGTTTTCAATACGATGTTTGAGCAAAAATGGCATTGTCACGCATTACACAACTTCAATAATGTTATGCAATTAAAGTGAAGTGGTTCACAACTTCACAATTCCAAAAGAAGAGTAAAATGTACCGAGGAGGGCACCAAAACATAACAAACACGTCATATCCATATTTTTTTCTTTTTCTCTCCTCATCCAAAACAGATGGAGAAGTTTTTGAAAATTTGACAAGTAAAAAAGAATGACCCGCAGCGATTAATATGGAGATACTATGGATATCCGACCGTTCGTGTTCGTCACGCGCGACTGAGAAAAAAGAGAGAGAGAGAGAATGATCTCCCTGAAAAACGGATCCGGATCCGAAAAAAGCTGACCCGTTTTGAAGCGGTTTTTCTTATAATAATATTTTCCACCGAATGATACGGTTTTGGGCCAGTGAAAATAGCGCAAGGCTCTTTGGTGTCCCTTCGTATTATCGTCGGCCTTTCCCGATGCTGTTCATCTGGAAAGTCGCGAATCCTCCTTCCTCCTCCTAGGGTTTACTAAGGGTTTCTCTCTCTCACTCTATCCAGACTCATCCTCTCCTCAGCGTGTTCACTTCTCTCTCTCTCTCTCTCTCAACCTTAGGGTTCTCGATTTTCCATCTGCTGGTGTAATGGAGAGATACAATAGAGTGGAGAAACCAAAAGTAGGTTCTCCGATCAACGAAAATGAGATCCGTATCACCAGCGTAGGGCTTATCCGAAACTACATCAGTTACGCCACCAGTCTTCTTCAGGTTCTCTCTTCTCATTTCTTCCAAGTCATCGCCATTTACGAAATCTTCACTGGAGAATGATTTGTTTGTTTCCTAGTAAACACCATCGCTTCTTGTGTTTACATTTTCTGTTTTCATCTTGCTTTTAGGAGAAAGGTGTGAAAGACATTGTGTTGAAGGCAATGGGGCAGGCAATCAGCAAGACGGTAGCCATCTCCGAGATTCTAAAAGTCAGTTCTCACTTGACTCTATAACTTGGGCGAAATATGCTTTCTCTGATTTGTACAAGTGGCTAAGATTTTGTAATCCATAATACTGCAGAATAAGTTTCCAGGTTTGCATCAACATATTGCAATCAGTTCCATGAGCATTACTGATGTCTTTGAGCCTACTGAGGAGGGTCTTGTACCGTGAGTATCTTGCTCCATACTCTCCTCCTTTCTCCTTTTATCCTCTTTTTGTGTGGCTTCAACCTAAATGTAGCTTATGATGCAGGGTGGAGTTGACGCGCCATGTTTCCATGATTTCGATCACTTTGTCGCTCAGTGAGCTAAATGTGGATTCTCCTGGGTAAGTTTCACTTTTGTTCGTTTGCTTTTTATAATTTTTTTTTTTTTTGCAAAAGAGAATCATCTCAGTTGCTTTTATCTGGTTTTTTTGCATTGTTATCGCATTTTACTTCACATGGCCACGCGGTTCTTAAGATATAGTTACAATAAAGAGTTATAAATGTGTTCAGGTATCAAGCTCCAGCACAGATAGATCAGTCTAAGCCTCAATATCAGCCACAGCCAGCAAGACAATCCCGCCTTCCGTACAATGCTTATGCTGAAGGTGATGCCTGTGACATTTTTGAGAAAGTAACACCTCTTGAAAATTTTAGGTTATAATATTGTAACACCTTTTGAAATTTTGGATTGTAGATTCGTATGGTCAAGGGAGACGTGGCAGAGGAAGAGGCAGGGGAAGAACTGGATATGGAAACTACCAAGGGACTTATCAAGGAAAGTACCAAGGGAACTATCAAGAAGATTATCAAGGTATTGAATTGCCATTAAAGAAATTCATTCCGTTTCCTTTACTTGGGAATCTTAAGGCAATCTTCTAGTGTTTCTGATACGCTGTCATATATATATTTCACGGTATCATAATTTAAGACTAATGATGATCAGCATGCGTTCATATTTGGCTAGTTCGTAACTGACTTGAATCTTTCTGATTAGAAAATGATGGCCGGAATTCAGACTGGGGCAGAGGCCGTGGACGTGGCCGGAGCTATGGCTATCGTGGTAAGTCAAAACATTGTTGATTAAAAAGAGCCAGCAAAATGACAATGTGTATGAATGATATATATTATATACACTTGATTAACACTGATAAGTTCATATGTTTGTGACATGGCTATAAACCTTTCTGTATCAAGTGTTTTCCTCTTTTGGTTTCAATCTTTTACGTTTATTTGAAATAGAATTGTTGGATTTGTGTTAGGTGCTGGATACCAGGGGGGCAGAGGCGGGTATCGTGGTGGGAGAGATGGCGGATATGGAGGGAAAGACGATGGGTATGGTGGACGCAGAGACGAGAGGTATGGTGGAGGTGGAGGCAGAGACGAGCGATATGGTGGAGGCAGAGACGAGGGATATGGTGGAGGCAGAGACGGGGGATATGGTGGAGGCAGAGACGAGGGATATGGGGGAGGCAGAGACGAGGGATATGGGGGAAGAAGAGGCGGGTTTCGAGGTGGTCGAGGTGGCGGTAGAAGCGACAGGTATGATGGATACAGTCGAGGCCGAGGTGGATACGGATATGGTGGAGGACGAGGCGACGGGTATGGTGGAGGAAGAGGCGACGGGTATGGGGGAGGCAGAGACGAGGGATATGGCGGAGGCCGAGGCGATGGGTATGGGGGAGGCCGAGGCGGATATGGCGGAGGAAGAGGTTATAGTCGTGGACGTGGAAGGATGGGTAATGGCGGTCGCTCAAGGGGTGGTGCTAGTAATCAAAACCAAGCCTGAGTTGTTTCCTTTCCCTTTCTCTAAGATATTTGCCTGCTGCGTTTTCCTTTTAGCTGAAAAAGACCCTTAAATTTCGCAGCACAATCTACCGACCGCTCCCAAGGGTTTTCAATATGTTTTTAAAAAGGTCTCATGTGGTCTTTTTCGGAATACAGTTCTGTAAATTTCCCTTCGGTAGTTTCCGTATTGAGACCCCAAGGGAGTTTAAGGAAGGAGGTTCCTTTTTGTTTTCTTCGCTTTACCTTCTTCTGCACAAATGTAGCCATGTGCAAAATCAGCTTCATGTGTTACGTGTCTTGTTTCTTGTAATTAATTATGGCTGCTTTTTATTGTATTTTGCTTAAATCTTTCTATAACGTCGTGTATCTTTTGCCTAACCAATTGTGAGCTACTCAAACTAGATGCTTTGTGAAGGGAAAATCTATTTATTTCAGAAGTGTTCCTGGTGGAGTGAAAAAAATTAAGAGAGAAGAGCCAAAACTTAGCTGGCAGTCCCTCGTGATTGCATCTACAATCTCTCTCTGGAGTCTTGACAATTGTTGAAAGTTGAAGTAATCAGCTGTACTTTCTTCAAACCTTTTTATTCTACACTTTTGAAAAGAGAAAGATAATGTTGAATAGGTTGATGACCAAAATTGTGGATGACTTCCTCGAACAAATTTCTTACGTTAAAAACAGATTCTTATATTTGAAGCAAAAATGGTGCTGCCCAGGATCGAACTGGAGACCTTTTGCGTGTAAGGCAAACGTGATAACCACTACACCACAGCACCTTATTGATAGCATATGTTTTTGTAAAGGAAATTACCAGCATCTGGCCGTCTGTAAATGGATTGGTGAATGGCATGTGATTTTTTGTAATCTGCTGGTAAAATTAGACTAGCGTGAGATTCAAATACATATCTCAAATAAGTAGTGAATTTTAAAATAAATTTAATTTTGAATATTGTGTTACTTAAAGAACTCCATATGTAAGGAATCAAATAAAATATTAGCATTTGACCGTAACAACTGTGCACCATTAATTAAGTTACAGAAGTGCATATATAGCTCTTCTTAAATAGCTCTTCTAAAAATGGACTTCTTCGAAAGAGAGCTGGAGCAGTGTACAAGTTGGAGAATATGAAAGAGAGAGAAAAATGGAAAAAATCAGAAAAATGAATGTAAATGATTTCTCCTTTATATAGCGGTCAGATGATTTTTCCGGCATAATTTCGGAAGTATCTTAATTGTGAATTTATTATATTCAGGGGGGAGGGAAAAGGGGAAACGCCGACAAGGACGTAAAATACGAAATGACAGAAGAGTAGATTCGCTGTCAAAGCATACGACAGCGTTTGAAGGAATATTTATTCTCAGCCAGTTGATTTTAGATTTATAAATTGACCGAATTATCCACCACTCCGACAGTTATTTGCGGAATCATAGCCTGAACCGGAGCGAACCATCACGCAGCCATCGACCCATTTTGTTCGAACGTGCCGCTTCTCTCTCTCTCGAGGCAGTCGAACATTTTCTTCATTTTCTTTTTCAATTTTCTGTTTTTGAAGTATTACATGGAAAGCAAGAAAAGAATCGTATAATTTTTATTTCCTTCACTTTCTGGGATTCACAAAACACGCTTACGACACCGAGGAGAAGGAGATTTTGTCGTTTATAAAAGTGAAGGATCCAGATCGTCGCTCCTGCTGGTGAGATAGAGAGGATACGATGCCGGAAACATCGCCGGCTAAACTTGGCAGGGTTTCTTCGTCTTCTTCTTCTTCATCTTCTTCAAGTTCCGACCGTGCTTCGGTGAAAATCGAGGAGATTGAAGGCGGAGGTAGTGGCCTCGTCAATGGCTCTGAAGAAGTGGAGAGCAAACCGGAGTCTGCTGTGGCCGACAACGCTGTGGCTGAATCTTCAGGTATCGTTTTATCTTAGCTTCTCTGTGCTATTGAACCGGAGGCAGAGTTGGATTTGAAACAATTTAGGCCATAAATGTTGATCCTTTTTTTGTATGTCGGGTTCGGATCCAATCCCTTTTGGATGGTTTTTGAAGCTCATTGCCTGGTTTTGATGATTTGGGTTTGTGGGGTTTTCAGGTGCTGGCAGTAAAAGCTTTTCCCGAGTATGGACAATGCCGGTGGAGGGTTCTTCGAGCAGTGATAGGGCTGAATCATCATCATCAACAAAGCCTAGGTTGAATAAATCAAAGACTGAGAGGCAGCAGAAAGTTACTCACATTCTTGCCGAGGATGCCGCTAAGATATTCGATGACAGAATCTCTGCAGGGAAGAAGGTACATCTTCTATTTTTGGGTTGTTTTCTTCTCTTGCTTCTATTTTTAGTCATTGCCAGTTTGTTCTTCTTATGATTCCTACTTTTCCGCGCAATGTTACTCTCACTCTTACATAAGTTATTCTGCAATTGGGAATTACTTTCCCCGAATTGACAAAAAGTCTTCATTTTTTTAAAAAAGTCGTATTTTTTTGCAGCTAAAATTGCTGAACCGTATAGCTACTGTGAAACATGATGGGACAGTTGAGTTTGAAGTTCCAGCAGATGCTATCCCACAACCTATTGCTGTAGACCGTGAAGAATCCAAAAATGGTGTTTGCCCTGATGAGTCTATTGATGGGATAGACCTTCAATACATCCCTCCTATGCAAATTGTCATGCTTATCGTTGGAACGCGTGGAGATGTTCAACCTTTTGTTGCAATAGCCAAACGGCTTCAGGTTGGCAGATATCTTAGAACCTTATATTTGAAAAAGTTTGGTGTCGTGACTCTTGAAGAAATAGTGGAAAGTTTTGAGCTTGAATTGTTTATTGACTGCTTTTGTTTAACTTTTATTTATGCAGGACTATGGCCATCGAGTTAGACTTGCTACTCATGCAAATTTTAAAGAGTTTGTTTTGACTGCTGGATTGGAGTTCTATCCTTTAGGCGGAGATCCAAAAGTGCTAGCCGGTTGTACGTATCTACCAAACATTCACATTCTTTATTCATCCTTGCTACTTAAATTTATTCGTAGCTCTAAAGGTTATCAGCTATTCATCGGTTTCCTTGCTACGTTGTGTACAGATATGGTTAAGAACAAGGGGTTTCTGCCATCAGGCCCTTCAGAGATTCCAGTTCAACGAAACCAAATGAAGGACATCATATATTCTCTACTTCCAGCATGTAAAGAACCTGATCCAGATTCTGGGATTTCGTTTAAAGCCGATGCAATTATCGCCAATCCTCCAGCGTATGGTTAGTTTCATTAACTTTTGAATCACTGGGTATTACTTTTTCACGTCTGCAATGTCATTCACAGCTTGGTGTGTGAAGCATTGAGATGTTTTGTTTTCCACGCTTCCTGACTTATCATAGATTTACTTTGAATGGTAACTAACTTGTGAATCGCAATGGCAGGACATACCCATGTGGCCGAAGCATTGAGGATACCGATTCACGTCTTTTTCACCATGCCTTGGACGTAAGTCTTGTATTGGCAACATATTCTGGCCAAATGAATGTTACTTTAAACACTTTATCTTTTAATTTCTTTCTGTTCAGAATAATTTACTATCTTTCTTCTATACAATAATGATGCAGGCCAACCAGTGAATTTCCACACCCTTTGTCACGTGTCAAACAACCAGCAGGATACAGAGTGAGACTTGTTTACTCAGATATTATCTGATTGGTTTGCTATAAATTTGACTTCTTCTTTTAACACCGACTTAATATAATTTCAGCTTTCTTATCAAATTGTCGATTCATTGATCTGGCTTGGAATAAGGGACATGGTAAATGACCTTAGGAAAAAGAAATTGAAGCTACGGCCTGTTACATATCTAAGTGGAACCCAAAGCTCTGGGTCTAATATTCCACATGGATACATGTGGAGTCCTCATCTAGTCCCAAAGCCCAAAGGTAGTATGGCTTATGAACTTACTGATGAAATAATGATGTTTTTTTCTGTTTCGATGAATAGCAATTTAGTTCGTTACTTCTCATTTATTTCAGACTGGGGGCCACAAATCGATGTAGTGGGATTTTGCTTCCTTGATCTTGCATCAAATTATGAACCTCCTGCAGAACTTGTGGAATGGCTAGAAGCTGGTGACAAACCTATTTATATCGGCTTTGGTAGTCTCGTGAGTTTTTTTTTTCTTCTTCCACTTTCTTCACCTGAATAGTATTTCCAGAGGATATCGCTCAAACTTTTATCTATGGCTGTATATTTAATTATCTTATGAGAAATTGAAAATAATGGCTCTACCGTTCTGTGTTTATTTGTGGCAAAGCCTGTTCAAGAACCAGAGGTAATGACTGAAATCATTGTGGAAGCACTTCAAAGAACCAAACAGAGAGGAATCATCAACAAAGGCTGGGGTGGCCTTGGAAACTGTAGGTCTATCCTTTCTATACTCCGTATGACCTTTCCTTTTTTGGATGCTTGCCTGTTTGGTATATTATTATAATGCATGCTTTGATGTGGCTTTCATACAGTGAAAGAACCGAAAGACTTCGTTTACTTGCTGGATAATGTCCCACATGACTGGCTATTCCCGAGATGCAAGGCAGTGGTATGTCTATAATAATCTGGAACTCTTTGTAGTTTAGTCCCTGAAGAAAATTCTAGTCCCTTTTCTGATATTTGGCATTGTGTGTTCCCTTTTTTTCTTTGTTAAGACCCTGTCACACATATTGCTTATCTGGGATTGGTATTTTCTGAGTCTCATCTTTAACAGGAACGTAGCCTGAAATTCTTGCTCTTCTGCTTTCAGGTTCATCATGGTGGTGCTGGGACAACGGCTGCAGGTCTCAAAGCAGCGGTACGTTTATTTTGAGTGTAAGCTAAAAGGTCTGCTTCTTGAGATGGGACTTCAGTAGTTAATATGCAAGTGTCTTGCTTTTTCTTAAACACACAGTGCCCAACTACAATCGTGCCTTTCTTTGGAGACCAACCTTTTTGGGGAGAACGAGTACACGCTAGAGGAGTAGGTCCGGCACCAATCCCAGTAGACGAATTCTCACTCCATAAGCTTGAAGATGCCATAAATTTCATGCTTCGCGATGAGGTAAATAATACTTAGAACCACATTTTTGTTCGGATGCATTTGGTCTGGTTTATATGCCCATCCTCGGTTGTGATCATGGAAATGCCATTGGGGTTTACAAATAACACTGAGCTTATAATCGGGAACAGGTGAAGAGCAGTGCAGAGACTCTAGCAAAGGCTATGAAGGACGAGGATGGTGTGGCTGGAGCTGTGAAGGCCTTCTTCAAACATCTTCCGATTATGAAACAGAATATTTCGGATCCGATCCCGGAACCATCGGGATTTCTCTCTTTCAGAAAATGCTTTGGCTGTTCGTAACTATCTCTCCTCCCAGAATCTCCTCTTTTCTCTTGTGCATTGTTACCTCTTGTATGTCTGTTTTCTCTTCTTGTTCCTTGGTTTTGGTTTTTGAAACAACTCACTTAGGCAAAGTTTAACATTTGTGAAGTTGTACTTTGGAATTTAATGTTTAGGTGATGCATATAATTTTTGATTTGTTATAAAATGAAAACAAAGTTCCTAAAATGTGCAGCTTTGTGGGTTCGATTTTTAATACCATATGACATTTTGTTTCAGTGTCTTGAGCTGCAACTTCTATGGAATGGTGTGCAGAAACAACACATCTCTATTTTTCTATTAAATTATGTTTGTTTGTTGCGGATCACTAGTTCATCTATTATGTAAGAGCATGCTTGATTGCGTGTTGTTGTGGTACAATATCTTTTTTTTTATATATAGTGAGAACACAAATGTGGTGATCTACTTTTGTTTTTTTGTTTATCTTGCGTCATTCTCATAAATTTGATTGGTGATACGGATTTTTTTTTTCCCCAGTTAAATCCTCGCAAGTTCCATAACCTATGAAAGTGCTTGTTTGGTCACTAGATTTAAATGCGAAACAGGAATGATATTGCACCGAGTACCGACATGAGTTGAAAACTTGATATGCCATACACTTTAACTTTACGAACGCGGAAACATGAATCAATATTCATTTTTGTCAATTGATTAACAAAGTACAGTGTATTTATTTTATTGATACATATCTGCAGAAATACATATAAAATATTATTAGTAGCCATACTTATTTTTGCTGTCAAAATTGTGTTCTTTTCTTGTGAGCGCTGGTGTTAAGGGACACAAAACATGATGCTGATTCGGTTCTAAGAGGCCTTTACTTTCAAAATTTCTTGTAAATGAAAAATTAACTCAAAACTAAAAAAAATAGACATAGTTAGTTATATATCGAATTAAGAATACCAGTGTATACAATAACTTAAGTTCTTGAAAAAACAATGATTGTCTGCTTATTAGACGATGATTAGCTAATTATTGCATAGTTATATAACATTATTAGCGGTTAAAAATTTTGTGATAACATTCGTAATGGGCAATAAGGTATAATGGTCACATGGGGGAAAGCAATATGCTGAATTAAGGATCGAAAAATTATCCGGACAATATGAGACCTACAGTTTCAATCAGCTGTCTATAACTTTATATGATTTTGATTATAATTTGTATTTTTCCTTTACATTGTCTCTTACAAATTATTATCCAATAACTTGCTAGAGAAAAAGAGGGATGAGGAATACCAATCACATGACATGATACCGTTTGTTTTGCCAAACTCATTATTGGCATAAAGACTTACATTTATGCAACTATGCAAGTACACATGTACATGTGTTTCCATTTTCTTTTCTTTTTTGGTGGGATGTGTTTCCATTTTTCTAAGAAACAAAAAAAGCTTTTAGAAATCCAATCTATCTTCCCTCTTTATATTGTCATTTTAGTATTATTATAACCTCTAATATCAGTTGCGATTGTATGTTATAATATACCATAGTCATTTATATCTTGTTTGCTCATAATTCACAATATTTTTACTTTAAATACACATTTAAAAGAAAACGTATACGGAAATAACAAATTCATTAGACCATAAAAATTTGACCTAATTAAAAATTCCATGAATGGTGATTTTACAGATATATAAAACATATATATCTGTAAAATATATCGCTGAACAGAAATCGTATATGCCAAATTAAGTTTATCTTCATTCTGCCGAGTTAGCAATCAGCGGATATATAACATCGCTGTACAAAATTTTATATGGTTTACTTTTAGTGATTTTCTTTATTGATTCTGTATTTTATTTTTACTTTTCCAATAAATAAGCCAATAAGATAATGGGCATAGTTGCGCAGCCTTTCTTATATAATAGCATCTCCCTGCCGTAGCCTTTCTTCTACTCTTCTTCTCCTGTTCCTTTTCCTTTTTTTTCTTATTTCAAGAAAAAACTCTGGCTCAGACAGAGACAAAACAGAACAGAGCAAGAAGAACACAGCCATAACAATGGCTGTCACAAGACTCGTCCTCTTTGCTTCTGCATTGCTTATGACAACGCTGTTTATTGGCGTTAATTCATCCAGGTATCACTTATTAATAATATCATTATAATCGTTAGTATCTGTACATTTGAGATATCCATTGAAGATTTTCTAGCTCAATGCAGTCCCTTAATTCTACGTATTACATGGTTCATGGAACTTGGCAATTAAGCTTACATGATTCTTCAACGATGAAAAGAATGCCAATTTTCTCTCATAAAAAATCTAAAACTCAGAAGGAGTTTTATCAGGAGTCGATGGGATTTCTAAAAAACAAATATATATATCCTTTCCATCACCATGAGTCCATGATATTAGCATATATTGTATAGTTATTCAAATCCAGAAGAACACAAAATTTGTACTATAATATATCATCGTATAAACGAGACAATAATTATTGAATTGTTTATTATATGATTTCCAGGTCCAATGATACATGGCATGAACATGCAGCTGAGAACCCAGAGGAAGTAGCTGCCATGGTGGACATGTGAGTTTCTCTGTAAAACAAAAATATATTCCACGAATATATATGTTTTTTAACTTTACCGTAATTAAGTATAGTAGTTTTACTCTATAACTCATATATACTCAACTCTAACTCCCCATTTGTCAAAAACACAAAAAAGGAATCTCTTATTTCCAGGGGTCCAGCATCTCGTGCTGCTTTCTAAATTAAATAATTAACTTTTCATATTTGATACTTTTTTTTTAATCGAGTAAAAGACAGGTAGTAGAATTTATTGCCAAACCAGAGCTCACATGAAGTTCTTGTTCATAGTACGACACGTCACTTCCATATTCTAGTCAAAACGGGTCCAAAGTCCAACTATTGCCATATTCCTCTTACTATTCCCTTTTCTTTTTATTCTTTATAATTACATAATTATATGAGATTCTTCAAATGTTTACTAGTACATATCTTTCCTCATCAGATATAAACTTTGTTCTCTTAAGACAACGAAATTAGTTTTATATGATTGAGTTTTCTTTTGGGTTTAAATTTTAGCTGATTTAATTAAAAGATCAACATACATTTTATAATTTATGTTTAATATTTTTAGTGGCATCGAAATGCTTAATGATAGAAAACTCGTTCCAATATGAAAAAAAAAAATCGGAATTGAGAAAAGAAACAAGGACTTGTTAACACATAGAAAATACAATTAAAAGCCGGTTGTATTCATATATGCATTATAAGTTTTACATGTTTTATACACCATCTCTACCTCAATAGTTTGTATCTCATTTCATTTCGTTTATGTTTCTCTTGTGTTGTTTGATGTTTCAAATGTTGTAAGCTTTTCATTATTAATGGAAATTTAAAAGTCACAAAAAAAAAAGTTTTACATGATATATATAATTTATGTCGTTCGATATCAATTCATTGTGGTGGCATGAATTGGCAAGTGAGAGGTACTTTTTGCTTATTTTCCTACTGCGCACATGTAAGTCCATCGTGGATTCTTCATAAAAGGCAATAATGCATTTTAATCATATAAATTTGTCTAAATATCAGAACGAAATATGATATTTTAGGTAGTGAAAAATGTTGTGTGTATTATTGAGGCATTGGTCCAGGCTCGAGAACATGTGTAATGTTTTCAATACTAATTTTTGCAACAATGATTTGCCAGCCACATGCAGTGACACGTACACTTCATGACATGTGTTGTCCTTTTTTTTTTTTGCTTTACAACTTGGATTTTTCTTTAAACCGATAGACCATATCTTGGGTTTCAATAAAACTTTGGTCAACCAATAATCATATATATATATCCTGGGGAAAAAAAATCCAGAGCTATGAGATCATGATCATCTTAACCCCAACCATGTGTTTAACCCTTTGAAGGCTTTGTGTTACTTCATGTGGGGTTGACTCTGTCTTTTGTGCGATATTTGTAATCTTTGGTGACTTTGGTTCTATGTTGCAATCATTTGGAAAACGGAAAATATAGAGCCCTCTGTCTGTGAGATATCTTAAAGTAGGTTAGAAATTTTGGGTAGAGTATTCTCGTTTATTATATACCGATTTGAATTACCAGATTATCTGTTCAAATAATAATATTAGATATTAATATTTTTATCCTATTTTTACCCGACAGTTAGCCGTTATCCCGAGCCTATCTTAAACATATCAATTAAACTAAAGTATATCATCAATTATATCTTACGAAGGTTGGTTTACTGAGAAACTTTTGTTATTTTCTCATATTAATTAGAAATATTTGAGCTCCCAATAAAATGCAGTTAAGCTATATTCTATTAAAAGTAAAAATTACTAATGTTTTTCTCAAAGAGAATGTTTGATGATTATCCAGTAAAAGTTCAAATTGGATTCCCCTAATTTGGGTGATGATGATGATGATGATGATGATGCAGGAGCATTCGCAACAGCACAGAGCGGAGAAGATTAGGTTACTTCTCGTGCGCCACCGGGAATCCAATCGACGATTGCTGGCGCTGTGACCGCAAATGGCAGCTCCGGCGAAAGCGTCTCGCCGACTGCTCAATCGGGTTTGGCCGGAACGCAATCGGCGGTCGCGACGGGCGTTACTACGTGGTGACGAACCCGGGAGACGACAACCCGGTGAATCCGGTACCCGGCACGCTCCGTCACGCCGTGATCCAAGAGGAGCCGCTGTGGATCATCTTCAAGCGCGACATGGTCATAACATTGAAGCAGGAGCTGATCATGAACAGCTTCAAGACCATCGACGGCCGTGGCGTCAACGTTCACATCGCCAATGGCGCTTGCTTAACCATCCAATTCGTCACCAACATCATCGTCCATGGGATCCATATCCACGACTGCAAGCCCACCGGTAACGCCATGGTCAGAAGCTCCCCGTCCCATTACGGCTGGCGATCCATGGCTGACGGTGACGCCATCTCCATTTTCGGGTCCAGCCACATCTGGATCGATCACAATTCCCTCTCCAACTGTGCCGATGGGCTCGTCGACGCCGTCATGAGCTCCACCGCAATCACCGTCTCCAACAATTTCTTCACCCACCACAATGAGGTACGTATACACCAAAGTTTCACTCTTTATTTCTTTGGGATGATTAATTCAGCTGCATCATAACGGCTGTGTTATTCAGGTTATGCTGTTGGGGCACAGTGACTCATACACGAGGGACAAAGTCATGCAAGTCACAATTGCTTACAACCATTTTGGTGAGGGTCTGATCCAGAGAATGCCAAGGTACACACATCCTCAAGCTCTGCTCTTTGTCTAGGTTCCGAAGACAGATCAACCAACCTATGGTCTCTGCAGGTGTCGGCATGGATATTTCCATGTGGTAAACAACGACTACACGCATTGGGAAATGTATGCCATTGGTGGTAGTGCTGGCCCGACCATCAACAGCCAGGGGAATCGATTTCTTGCCCCGACAAACCCATTTGCCAAGGAGGTATCTTTCTTTTTGTCAAGAGAAAGAGGTCGATTGCACTATTGTATAAACACACGATTTGATTGCAATGAGACTGATGATTGGTTAAATTGGGCATGAGTCAGGTGACTAAGAGGGAGTACACAGGACAGTCGAAATGGAAGCACTGGAATTGGAGATCGGAAGGAGATCTTTTCTTAAATGGAGCATTTTTCACTCGTTCTGGAGCTGGAGCTGGAGCCGGCTACGCCAGAGCTTCGAGTTTGTCGGCCAAATCATCCTCACTCGTAGGCACCATGACCTCTTACTCTGGTGCTCTTAACTGCAGAGCCGGTCGCCGGTGTTAATGGATCAAATTATCAGAAAAACAAAAAGAAACCACTTTTTTTTGGTTTTGAAGAAACAAGTCGATAAGTTTGCCGAATCTCAGCCTCCTGTTTCTTCTCTTCATTTTAACTTTTGGGGTTCATGCGATACACACTTCCCTATTGGATGTGGAGGCCTAGTTTAAACGGCCTCAATTGTAATATAAAGTTGTATGATTATTCTTCTCACCTCCGTTGATATAAAGTTGTTTCTTTAGTCGTTATCTTGCTTCTAGTGGTCTTAAAGCACTAAATAAAAGCTCAGTACTTGGTGGCTTACTTCGAGAGTCGGTGGGGACATGTGGAACTTAAAAAAGGAAACATTGAAGAGACAAGAAGCACATGAGATTGCATATCATGACTCATGAGAACAAAGATGGAAAAGAAGAAGAGGTGTTTCTTTTTGAGTCATGTGATGTTTGGGTTTGGCCAACGATCATGTTATTGCTTCTCCTCTACAACCCGATTCGTTTAAGGTTTCAGAGTTTCTGTGTTTTCAATACAGATAAAAAAAGAGAAAAAAAAAAGCCGATCAAAATTCTGAAAAAAAAACTCGCACGCATATTATATTGTGAGGGCATAGATATTTATAAATTTTATTACTTACGATTATTCATAAAAATTTAGACATCCATTGTTTACGATTTTCAATACATTTTAGATATCAAATGGTCACAACAACAGTTAGTAGGATGTTTCCAGCCAACGCATTGGCCAAATTTGTATCCCATCCTGAGGCAAGCACTCATACAGTCTAAAATCATTCCACACACTCCAATGCATTGCTCAGCTTCAACTTTTTCTACATTTCATCCAAACAAAATACTATTATATAATAAAAATGGTATAATATATCTCATATATAGTTTGCTATTAAAATAGATATGGTCAGATCAGCAGCTCCTATACGCAATAACCTGGAACCATGAGGAATATGATGATTATCGAAGAAATCATTACGAAGCTCATGAATCCAATCTTGCACTTCATCTCCATCGTATTGTCAATATATTACCTGTTTTTTTTATCAAATCAATATATCACTTTTGCCTTTATATCTTTGAGTTTCTTATATAGATTTCAAAACTCAAACAGAATCTGACTTTAGTTTTCTCATCATAGAAAAAATAAAACAAAATCAGATTTGTATTATTTTCTATTGGCAGGCATATTTTAAATCTTCTGTTCTCAATCTAGGGATATTTGTATCATTTATTATGTGTAATATATATATATTTTGCTTTAAATCTGACTTATATTAATTTTCATTGACTAACACATTTCAAAATTTTATTCTCAGTCTAAAGATATCTTTGATCCCCTCAATCTAGTATACATTATTACTTGATAATTTTTTATTTAAAAGAAACATTTAGTATTTTTTGTCATGAATAAACATTTAGTATAATTATATTGAAACTTCAAACCATTAAATAATCGCTATAAATCCAGTTATTTACTTAAATAATTTAAGGGTCTAAAATAAATTACACAAGCACAATCTACTACATACTTTTATGATCATTATTTTTAAATAAATTTATGCATTATCTATATAAATATATACTTCTAATTTAAAAGTACTTTAAATAGAAAATTCAAAATTATTTATAGAATATAGTATAAAATGTAATCCATCATATTCCATAACATTATCAATTTATTTATTTTATTCACATTTTCCAGCAAAATATTATATTATTAGTTTTTCTATTAGTTTTTTTTTTGTTTGCATCTCTAGTTGATTTGTTATCATGTATTTATTTATGTATTAATATATACATTTTAAAACATAGTAAATATACTAAATTTAAATGTATAGTATCTAATATTTAATAGTGGTTTTCTTATGTAGTTTTTATGGGTCAGTTTTTGTGAGATAATATGTTTTTGTGTACAGTTTTTTTCTTTTTTCTTACAGTTTTTTTTTTGATAAAAAATGTAAGCTTGCTTCGTTATGGGATATATGCAATTCAGGATACTTTTGCTTGATATATAACTAGATAGTAACCCGCGCCATGCGCGGAGTAAAATATTTATATAAATATTAATTAAATATAATTTTATAGTCATTTATATAGATATATAATGTGATTTCAACATTTTCAAAATCTTTCAAAATTGTATATTAATAAATGCAAAACAATTAATCATATATAGGATAACATTGCTAAAAATCAGTTATTTTTCTATCATTATTGATCGAGTAAAAATTATGACATATTATTTATATCTGAATTTATTTCAAAATTGATATGAATAGGCACAAATTCAACTACTATATGTTTATTTAATTAAATGTGTAGTTACTTATTTTAATCTATATTATTAATTAAGTTTAGAAACAGAATAATTTTTCATTACCATAATTTTATTACTGATTGGTATCAATACAAATCAAATATTTTATGTTGATTTATTTTAGGAAATTTGAATTATGTTTAAATACAATGAAATTTATTATAGCTGTAGTTATATACTATAATAAATATATCTGATAATCATGGTAAGTTGATATAAATTAGTGATTTTTATTTATATATTAAAAAATTGCTTGTAAGTTGCTTTTTAAGAAAAATAATATATACTTTTTATTATATTATAATCTTTAAGAAAAATAATATATAATTTTTATTATATTATAAGATTATAATATAATATTAATAAAATAAAATTATTTATAAGTTTTATATTAAATAAAGATTAAAGAATTATAAATATATATAATATAAGATTATTTAAATAAATTATTATGAAATAATATAGTTATTATTGTAATTCATAAATATAAGTTAAAACGAATAACTATACTGAAATATAATATATTTTTTCAAGTAAAAGTTATTTAATAAACATGATATATATATTAATATAAAATTATTTGATTATATTGGTCAAATACATAATTAAAGTTATATATTTTATGAATGAATAAATAACATGTATTTTAATTAGAGTCTATGAGATATATCATAGTTTTGATTATGTAATAGTGATAATTAATATAAGTGATCAAATCATATAATAGCATTATATGTAATTAATATAAGTAAGGATTGTACTCTTGTAATAAACACATGAAGTAAAGGTTAGACTTTTAAAAATGATTCTCAAATAATATATAGGGGATACGTACTGATATGTATTTATATGATGATACATACACACACTAATTGAGATAAACATTACTGATTTTAGATAATATAACAAAAACAAAATTCTAAATGGGGTAATTTCATTAATACACTTTGTTTGATACACTTTTTCAAAAATACACTTTAGAAGATGACATTTTCAGTTTTGCACTTTAATCTGATGTTTAAAGACTAAACTAACCCTGTTAATTTAACCTTTGGTTGGGTCTCACACGATTATACACTGTCTTCTTCTTCATTAGCAATCTCTCCGATCTCCGGGAGCTCCACTTCTCCAGCCAGAAAAACGATATCTCAGTCTATCAATTCTCCACTCCGTCATGCACTCTCTACCTCCCTCACTCACGATTTAACCGTCTTCTCACTTCCTTCTCCTTCCCCCAATTCCCTCTAACCTCCACTGTCAAGTACGCCTCAATTAGAGCCTCCTCATCTCCGTCTTCTTCGCCGGATCTCGAATCCTCCTCCACCTCATCCTCCTCGGTCCTTCACTCTCCTAAAGGCACCGGCAGTTTCGATGGATACGACGAGGACAGAAGTCGACACCGTACGGAAGCTGATCTACGATGAAGAGATTTGGACATTTACTGTTAAGTTTTTGATTCTTCTTGACCTGAACGCACCAATAGTGTGAGCTACGATGGTTTCGCTGAAGGTATATTTGCAGTTTTCTTTTATGAAATGTAGCTTTTGCCTTTTGAAATGAGAATCACTCAAATTCTATTGACTGGACGCTTCGGTCGTCTGCACGAGTGGATCCTGTTAGTGACTGTTGTTGTTGCGTCTTCCCTGTGGACAATATTTGGTTGTGATTATGGTATGGTGCATACTTAATTGTCATTGCTTTTTTCTATGGCTGGAATGCACTTAGTTTAATCATGTATTGCAATGCAGGTCTTCGTCTTTTTAAAGAGGCAAAAGAGAGAGACTCTCTTGGAAGGGTCAATATCTTCTTTTAGTCTTAATTTGTTGAAATTTCTGTTCATTGGGAATAAGGGTTTGATAATTTCTTTGCCTAACTTCACAGTGGGATGATCATCCGCCTATCATGGCTGTTGGGGTTGTTGATGGAACCTCAGAAACCATTTTCAAACGTTTCTTTCTCTTGGACCTTCAAGATCAGAGTAAGCACTACTATGACTCTCCAAACAATGAAGCCGTAAGATGTGAAAATTCATAGAACATCCAAACTAAATTCTCGGAACTTTGCAGATGGGATTTCTGTTTTTAACCAAGGTAGTGTGGTGGAACATTTTGATGGTCACACTGATGTAATTCACAAACAGTCAACTTTTTCTGCTAAAGTTTGCTTCTTTGTTTCTTATTACTGACATACTGTACTCCATAAGGGGATGAAAAGAAGAGAGTTTTCTCTGCGGCCTTACTGGAGAAGGGAAGATGATGGAACATATTGTTTGTAAACACTATAAAAATAACTGCTCGTTTTTATTCTTCGAGGAAATTTGAATTTGAGTTTGACCCTTCACTTTCACTTGCGGTAGAAATTGATAGCGGAATTTGAAATTCGTTTGTTCATAATAGGCGAAATCTTATCCTTATCGCACATTGCAATTCAATACATACTTTCTTGCATTTTTGCTTCTGATCTTGCTTTAGTCTTGTTATAATGCATAAACACTTAAAACATTTATAAATTATTTATAAAACTTTACAAATTCCAGATTATAAGTTTTATAAAACATTTATAAAGCGTTATAAAACATTGTCTTCTGTATATTAGATCCCAAATTAGAAACTTTGACGTTAGATCTCATAGTTGGTTTTTAGTTTCTGAGTCTAGTTTTTATAAGGGTTTATAAATAATTTATAAGAGTTCGTAAATCATTTTATAAGGGTTTATAAAACCGTTTTACATATAACTTAATAACTCTATATTTTATAACTAAGAACTTCGACAGTAGACGGATGAGAACACAGCGTCTGTATTTATGTATTGATGTCAAGCATAGAAAGTACAAACTTGAAGATTATGTCATTTGAATTAATGTTACTAATGCCCGCAAAGGGTAAGCATCGTTGGCAAAAAAGTGAGAAACTCGATTTGGACATAAGAGACAAAGCTTATACACTCATAAATGATTTATATAAGGGTTATAAAATCATTTGGAAGAGTTTATAAAATCACTCTTATAAATTCATTATAAGAGTTTATAAAAATTATTTATAAGGGTTTATAAAATTTTACTACACATCACTTAGTAACTCTAAATTTTATAAGAATTTATAAATTATTTATAAGGGTATATAAAATATCATATATAAGGGTTTATAAACCCTTATGAACAAGTAGAGGAACCAAATCTAAGATTCTATAAGGTTTAATAATTTTTTTATAAAAGGTTTTTAAAACATAAATTATTTATAAAGGTTTTATAAACTCTTATAAGGATTTATTAGTCATTTATAAATCTTTGTAAATGATTTATAAGAGTTTATAAATGTTTATAAAGATTTAAAATAATTTATGAATGCATATAATCTTTTATAAGAGCTTATAAATAATTTATAATGGTGTATAAATCATTTATAAAGGTTCATAAGAGTTTATAAAGGTTCATAAGAGTTTATAAATCATTTTATAAGGGTTGATAAATTATTTTACAAAGGTTTGTAAATCATTTACAAAAGTTTATAAATTATTTATAAGGGTTTATAAATTATATAAAATCTTATTACACATAATCTGAAATTTATAAGGGTTTATAAATTAGTTATAAAGATTTATTAAATTATTTATCCGATTTTATCAAATCATGTTAATCGAAACGTTTTCGTCGGGTGGCTCTAGGGGTCTATAATTTATAAATATCTATAAGTTTATAAATCATTTGTAAAGATTTATAAGTTTATAATTTCTATAAAGGTTTATTAATCATTTATAAGACTTTATATTTTTTGTAATGCTTAATAAATAATTTATAAAGGTTTATAAATCATTTTATAAAAGTTTAGAAAACCATTTATAAGGTTTATAAATTACTCACAATGATAATTGATCATTGTAACAAGGTTTATGAAATCATTTATATGGATTTATAAACATCATTTTATTAAGGTTTATGAAACCATTTATAAGGGATAAAGCATTGATAAGTGTTTATAAATCTTTTATAAGAGTTTATAAAACTATTTATAAGGCTTTATTAAATCTTTTATAAAGTTTTGTAAATCAATTTATAAATGAAGTTCTGTTCAGAGACAATTGCACTAAGCCATTTTCATTTTTACACTTCTTCTTATTGTGAAAATGACCAAAATAACCTTACTTTGTCAAATGAAACCCGTCTTTATAAATGTTTATAAATGCTTTTTATAAAGGTTTATATATGCTTTTTATAAAGGTTTATAAATTATAATTTTTTATAGAGATTTGTAAATCTTTTTAAAAAGCTTTATAAATCTATTAAAAAATCTTTATAAATCTTTTATAAATGTTTTATAAATCTTTTATAAGTCATAAGCTAAAGGACCTTCCTACACTTGTGTATAATTTTTTTATAAAGGTTTATAAATCTTTTATAAATGCTATACAAAATTACTTATAAAAGCTTTACAATTTTTATAAAGGCTTTATAGATAAAAGACTTTCCTACACTTGTTTATAATTTTTTTATAAAAGTTTATAAATTTTTTTTAAATGTTTATAAATCTGTTATAAAGACTATACAAAATTATTTATAAAAGCTTTATAAATCATTTCTAAACGTTTATAAATATTTATAAGGGTTTGTAAATTTTATTTATAAGGTTTATAAATATATTTTATAAAGGTTTATAATTATATATTATAAAGGTTTATAAATATTTTTTGTAAAGGTTTATAATATTTTTTGTAAAGGTTTATAAATATTTTATAAAGGTTTATAATCTTTTATAAAGTCTTTCTAAATTATTTATAAAGGTTTTATACAATTATGACTTTATAAAAACTGTATAAATCTTTTAAATTTTAAAAGCTAAATGATCCTTCTTCCTATACTTGTTTATAAATTATTTGTAATATTTCATAAACCATTTGTAAAAATTGTCAAATTTAGTATAAAATCATTTATAAAGGTTATAAAGTCATCTATAAGGCTTTATAAATGAGTGGTTTATAAATGAGTGGTGATAAGACAAGAAGAAAGAAGAGAGCACATTAAAAGTAATACAGATGAGACACGAATCCTGATATCAAAAAGAGCATTTATAAGAATCTTCGCATACGTACTCATTTCTACAAAACATGAACCCTGATTATGGAACCGTAACATAAAATGGCATAAGTGAAACTGTGACCTCTTTCAAAGCTATTCTTAAAACAAAAAAAATAATCAGAAACTCTCAAAGCCTGGCTTAAATCCAATGCAAAGAATATCACAATGCATGACACTTCCTCCTTATTCTAAGAACAAAACCAGAGATTTCTCATCTTCATAAATACTGAGCGTACTAGCACCACAAAAGCAAAAACAATTGATGATTTAGATTTCAAATATGAGAATTTCAGAGCACTGGAGATTCTTTAGAAGTCAGATCCCACTTACGAAAGCTAAAGCTCATTCAGATAATTATAATCAAATCTCAGAACATGCAAAAACTAATCATGAAATTTTTAGTAGCTGACTCTGAGAAATTCAAAATGCAGGAAACAAATCCACATTAAAGCAATACGTAGAGTGTTAAGAAGTCCGATCTGTGTTCAAGTTTCAATAAACAACTTACAAAACACTACTTGTAAAATCAAGCCAACAAGAATTTAAGTTCATAAGATCAGGAAATGGATCAAGACGCTCAGATCATGATAAATTAGATCAAAATTCACAGAAAAAAAGTAATTGTGAACCTGAATCCAGTACCGAAAAGAACAAAAACGAATCAGCGACCGATAAAGCTAAGGTTCATACTTAGAGATCATATATTCTGATTCGCTGTCACAAAAAGGACACAACAATAGAAACCAAATCAATTTGATCAGGAAAAAAGAAAACCACACACGAATCCGTGAGCCCTGCATAATACAATGTAACGGATCCTAAGAAGCGAACGAAATAAGTAAGTCTTCGACAACGAATTGATGAATCACTAGTTTATTTCTTTATTCAAACAAATCTGAAATTGCAAACAAACGCAAAATCTCGTCAAGTTTATCTTAATTGAATCAGAGATAAAAGAAAATTCACCTCCCCATGGTTTCCAGCCGGACCAAACGTCTCTTGCGAAGTCGGACCGGACGCATCTCTGGAGCTCTGGAAAAATGACGTCGTCTCTCTTGAAGAAACGTAGCTTGATGTTGTGTAGTTCTCTGATAATGGCGAAGCGCGCGGGGCTGAGTTTAAGGCCTTCGAAGTGACAGAAGAGCAGATCGACGGAGAGGTTGTAATCTCCGGCGACGATGAGGTTTATCGCCGGAGAAGAAGAGGTGGAAGAGAGAGAGAGAAAATCACGGGATAAATTGGGACGAATGAGGTTTCATTAAGGGTAAGTGAGTAATTTCACTACCCTAATTTTGTAAAGAATTGAGCTGGTGGTATTTCTGAAAAAGTGTATCTTGAAAGTGGTATTTCTAACAATTTCTCATTCTAAATTCCATTTTTGACACTTTATCAATTTTGGTTTTCGCTTGTGCTTTCATGTGAAGGAGGTCTTTGGATAAAAAGATATGGACATCAGATTACGGAAGAAAAAACACAAGGTTTTTGAAATTGCTTATTTAAGAGTAAAATTTTGAATGCTGATTCGAATGATGGTGAAAGTTATCTTCATCTTTGACTATATGCATGCGAGATCATTGGATATCTGGAACGTGGTAAACTAAAACAGTTTGTTGAGGTCCTCGGTAAATATTTCAAATTAGTATGTTGATCATACTGAAAATGTTTTGTACCACTCATATAATATTATTATTAATTATTTGTTTTTCTCATGACATTATGATTCAATATTTATTATGATTGGGAGGTCTAACAGGATAAGACAATGTTGATGGCGTAGGCCTTTTATCGCAACAACATTTCGCATCATTCAGACCTCCATTTACACATAGCCCTCTATTAAAACCTTTCTCTTTACACGTTACATTGCACTTGGCAGAACACGGTTCATTAAGACATATCATATTGTTGAGAACACCCAATGCACTTGCTTGTCCTTTAATAACCCAAACAAAAACTTTAATCACACATTGAAAAATTGCTATCACAAAATCAATTCTCATGTTTGAGTTTTATGAAGCTAATGACTCACCTAAAATGAAGAGCAAGAGGATGGTTGACATCATCACGAAAGACGTTTCACAGACGTTTGAAGATCTCTTGGATTTCATTTTCCTTATATCACAATTCCTTTTTGAATTCCTTTCTTCTATATGCACGTATGTATTTTTGTTTGTTTGTTTGTAGATTTGATTTTAGTTGCGAGGACGGTTTTTATATGTAGGATTAATTTTATATGGTAAATGATTTCAAAATAAATAGATTGATATATTCTAGTACATATAATTAATATATGTCTTTGATTCATACCAATAGACTATGTTTTTTATTTAATTTTATGTATTTGGCCTAATATTTTAAATACATTAATTATAACATATAATTTAAATGAATAAATTTAGATATTTTATTGTAATTTTGGTTGGCCTTGTAAGCTATTACAATTAAAATTAATGAAGTTCATTTATCAAAGTAATATTATTATTAATTTTCTTTAAATTTACTTGTATATTATAGTCATAGTTAAAATAATGATGAGATATGTTCAGAACTATTATTTATCTAACTTAATGAAAAAGTATTTAATTTATTACTTTTGACAGTATAAGAGCTATCCAAAATTAATCTCTTGTTGGGGTTTTTAATAGAGTGAATTTAGTCAATATATGTTTTACTTTATTAAATTGATCTTAGGTAACATATCTGGTTAAAACAATTGGAAAATCTAATAGATATATTATAAGTTAATTTTGTAATTATTAATTATATTTACATTAATTGATCATATTTTCAATAAGATATATATATATATATATATATATATATATATATATATATATATATGAATATATATTAGACGATATTAGAGAAATTTAGAACGATTTTATATATTTTCTATTCACTTATTATTTCATGAAATTAATAGATAAGAATGGAAAAACAAAATCAATAAATCTAGCAAGCTTTTTTAAGTGTCTAACGCGGATCAAATTCTGTTATGACCTTATCGGCAAACACATATTCCCATACGACCTTCTCTTTATTTTGTTTAGTTTATATTTTTCTTTTTAGTGTTAGGACCTTCTCCTAATATGCCCTAATTAGTCTAAAAATAAGCTTCGTATCCTCCTTCAAATCATAATACCCTTACCCACAAATTTTCTCAATCTTACCCTCTATATAATATTATATAATATTCACTATCACCAGAAAATAAAAATAAAACTTAAACAATTAAAAAACCTAGATGGACCCACTCTCATCTCTCTCCCGACCTACCTCTCTTCTTCTTCCTCTCCTCTCTTCCACCATTAACATTAAAGAAAAGCTTCAAAAGAACATGTTAGATGTGGCTAAATCTTAAACCGTTTTTCGTTTTTATGATTAAATTTTCAAGCTTTATGTATTGTGCTCACCAATATTTATTGTTTATCTCAATTTGTAGATTTAAATTATCAATTTTTTTTATTCTGGTTTTTTAGTGATTTCAATAGCGAATTCGTTGGGTAAGTGTAGTAGAACCTTAAATTGTTAACGAAAAAAGACATATTGGGTGAATGAGGATTGAATAAGCATAAATTACAGCAATATAGACGTAAAACCTAACTTTCTGGGTATTACTGTGAGTAATGGTACTATTATGCTTAATGGAAACTACTACAACAACTAGTTTAACTAAGACATGATTGTATAACTAAGACAAATGGTGTGACTGAGATCTACTATTTTTGTTCTTTTCAGGGAGCAATGATTACAAGTCGTTGCACAATCATATATTTCGATCATGGAGGTTATTCAAAGGAAGGTGATGACATGAAATGGATTTCAGGAGAAGATAAATTCACTCTTTAGCGATGAAGACATCATTGGAGAGAACATTGTGGGAGAGGAGAGGAATAGGAATAGGAAGAGGAAGAGGACTTGGACGCATGTATGAATGGTTTGTGAGTGATAATAATGAATGTTGAATAGGACCTGGATGCATGTATGAGTGTTAAGGCTCGTTCAACTAGGTGATTTATGTACGAGTGTTGAGACTTGTTTAACTATGTATTATTGAGACTATTGTAGCTTAATTGTATTATGATCTATCAGATATCACTAGTGTGGTCGTGCATTCGGATCTCATGTTCGTGTAGTTTTATTTTTGTATGACTAGGAGGACTGGTTTAACTGGGTACTTTATGGACGACTGAGTATGACCAGTCCGATTATGTGTTAGTGTGACTACTAGAGTAACTTGGGAACGACTAAGTTGTTTTGCAGAAAATTGTAATATGTAATTTTATTTCTATTATGCCATATTTAATACATGCACTTAGTAATACTATGTATTAGAAGCTATTGTAATATGGTTTTGTTTGATGAAATCTTAAATTTCACAAATTTGAGAAAAATTTACAAAATATGTCCTTTTAACCAAAGTAACCTTATACTTATAAGGTGAATGACACAATATATTCACAATTGTTAGGGTTTTCGAGCAAATTTTGTAATTTCAACATTTTTATTGTATGAATATATTAGAAATGTATCTTAGAGTTCTAAAATCATCAGTACTACTACAAAAAATGAGATTTTAAATCGGTATTACTAAATAAACCTTAAAAGTGTCATAATAAAACTATGAGTAATGTAGTATTATTACAAACTTGAGTACTACTATGACCAAAATTAAATTATTATTTTTTATTAACTAACGCGGTTACATAACAGAGTTAATTAATGGCGTTAATTGACGGTGTTATATTTTTAATATTAAATATAATATTTGTGGATACAACTTATAGGACTAGTATAACTAAGTGTGTATTGGATAACTTGTATAACATGTATAACTATGTTGTTTTCAGACACTTTATCATTTATAAAAGCAATTTTAATTTTAGTAGGCTATATATTTAACATGTGCACTTAGTAACATTTAATCTTAAAAATCATTTAGTTTTATGAAACCTTTTGATTTGCAAACAAAAATTTACAAAATTTGTCATTTTAACCAAAATAACCTTATGCTTATATGGTTAATAACCCAATATTAACCTCATTTTTAGGGTTTTACACAAATTATTTATTTTCAACATTTTCATTGTATGAAAATATGTTAAATATGGTTAGTGTTGTAATATTCTAAGTTCAACTACTAAAAAAACTTCAACAACAATCTTCTTCACACCTAATCTCGCTCCTAAACACATTCTTTAGACTCTCCAACAACAATCTTCTCCACACCTCTAATCTTATCTTCATGACCATAATCAATTTTTGGTCTCGATGTCTCATATAGTTCAACCACACCGGCTCCTCCACTTCTTTCATATACTTAGCCGCAACAACCCTAAATCTAACCGCCGTATCAATTACTTTTCACTCTTTCCTGTATCGTTTTGAATCCCTACATCATTTTTGCCTTGTAACACAAGTCCTGGTTTTGAATACATTGCATGTCCATTCAAAGAAGCATAAGCCACCGGTTTGTTTCCCCCATCTTGAAACTCGATCTCCTAAGCATCGATCCAGCTTCCTCGGCTGTGTTGTGACAGGTACCTCCGCTGTAGCTTGCCGCTGAAGTTGCTTATCCGGAGAGCGAAATGCTGCCAATCTCCAATGTGTTCGCCAATTTTCCCCAACGGGATTGTGACGAGCTTCACCTTGGCTCGTGAAGGGCCATTGAACGGATAGAACATCCACATTCCACACGGCTATATCTGTGAAGGTTCCCCAAAAACTGGTTTTATTTGAAGATATACTTCCTCCGCCTTTGACTTTCTCCGACCACTAACACAATCAAAATCGGTTCATAACATAATCCGAACACTAAATATCAATGCAATATCAGTTCCTCTCATTGAAACTAACTATCGGTTCCATCGAAATATCTTTTCGATATATGAACAGCTCCGACGATTTGATGGGAAAAGGGAAAAGAGAATCGGTTGAATGGTTTACCTTGGACGAGAAGACGAAGATGAAGACGGTGTGTCAGAAAGAGTCGACGGAGACGACACGAGGAGACGAGGAGGAGAGGAGACGACGAGACGAGAGAGACGAAGGGACGTAAAAAAGGAAAGAAAAAAAGAAAAAAATAGAAGAAAAAAAGAAAAAACTAGAAAAAGTAAGATGTGTTTGACTTTGACCCCTTAGTCGCACGCGGAGAGTTTGATATTAGGTCATTCTGTAATATGTCTGATTCATTAAAACCTTTTTAGTCATTTCTCGCGTTTTGGTTAAAAACAAAAATCAAAAATAAAAGAATTGTTATAAGAGGGTTATATTTGATTTTGAGAGGAGGAGGTGGGGCATAACTGACGAAGGTCCTTAGTGTTAAGAGTGGTGAAATGTCCCTTCTGCCCAACACATAACTCTCCAAAATTAACTCAATCTTCCTTTTATCGATCCCAATTCTTTCTCTCCCCCCCCCTTTTCTCTTCATGCGAAACTTTAATCCACCGCCATCGTTGACTACTTCTCATCCCCAGAATCCACCACCATCGACTTCTTCCCGATCTCGTACAGCCGTCGAAACTCACATCCCTCGTCGATATCACCTCGTACAAGACAAAAGAAAGAGGTGAATAAAAAACCCAAAACAAAACCGGTGAAAGCGAGGGAGGATCCGTCCCCGTCAAGTTTGAATTCCCCACCGTCGACTTTAAATCGATCTAAGAAAAGCCGTGCAGAACCGCAAGTAGAAGAGAAGAACTCACATAAGAAATTGAAGGGCAAAACTTTTGGGACTCTGCCTCCGCGTCCAACGGCGATGTTAATGGTGACCTCCCCTCCTCCTCCCCGTGTGGCTCCGAGTACAGGAGCAGAAGCCGGGCCATCTCTGTTGCAGTTGGCTTCACCATCTCCGGCACAACCGGCTTCACCATCTCTAGCACAATCGACTTCACCATGCCCAACACAACCGACTTCACCATCCCCAGCACAACCGGCTTCACAGTCGCAACCGCCGCTTTCAGATTCGGTAAATCGACTGTTGCAGAGGTAGTAGAGAAGCCTTAGGAGAAATCGGGTAAGGAGTGTGATGATGGTACATTTACTTGAGAAATTTGTTGCTGAAGATATTTGTTGTTGAATTGGGGATGAATATAACTAGTATAACTAATATGTTGCAGAGAGAAGCGGGTAGACAACCCATAACTAAGAGGCTTAGTGTTACGACAATAGTAGAGAAGGCGTTTGAGAAAGAGCCTATAAGTAGTATGAATATGATTTTACTAGAGAATGCTCTTCCTGAGCAGAAGGCTGCTATTGCTGCATTGAAGAATGTTGCTGAAGAGGAGGCTGTTGAGGCGGCAAAGACGATTTCAGAGCTTTCAAAGAAGACGACTGCAGATGAGATTGTTGGTAATAAAAAATTTCATTTATATTTCAATATTTGAGAGATAGTTCGAATCTTTTATGATGATATGTTAATGCAGCTGTGCAAGAGTTTGCGGATGTTTATTTTAGTGCAGCGATTCAACAAAGTCAAGAGACTCAACCAACTCAATCAACTCAATCAACTTAACCTCCATCTTCTCCTCCGTATTCTCCTCCGACTGTCGCAGTCCAGCCTTGTTTTGGTGAGAAATGGTTCGCCTTTAAACCTTTTGCACTGTTTTTTCATTATGGTAATTCAGCCTCGTTTTGGTGCATTTTGGGCTCATTTTCATTGATTTTTTTCTGCAGTGAGAAAAATTTACAGGTCCAGCGAGAAAGTACTTAGAGCTAGGAGGTTGATCCAAAGGTGTAAGAGAGATTCAAGAACTCCAAAAACTCCAAGGCCTAAGAGAGTGTTAAAGCATTCACATCTAATGCAGTCCCCATATGTTCGAAAATGAAAACTTAGTTTCTTTTTTTTATATGTATTTTTCAGTTGTTATGAATTTAAGTATTTAGACTTAATTATGAATATCAATATTTTCAGATTTAATATGATTTTATTTAATTATTATTGTAGTAATATAACTAGTATAGCTAGTATAATTAGTAAAACTAGTATTATTACGTCCAATAGTACAACTAGTACAATTCATATAAAGTCTGAAAATGATAATACGTAAAAAGTTCACCAAAAGGATTAAAAACTCATGAAAAACGTCCTTAAAAAAATTGAATCCCGTGAGAAAATTTTTTTTGTGAAGAGTTGTACCAATGATGCAGTTATACCATTTGTTTTTTTTTTTTGTAAAGAGTTGTACCTTCGTCATAATAACTTGTAACTAGTAGTACCATGCTGTAAATCAAATTTACCTAGTTGTACTTTTGAAATTAAGTATATAAATTACTTATTACATATTCCTATACAATCAAAATGTGAAAAATATAATTTGGTATTAAAATTCTATGTTATATGCCTAAGATTGTGAAAGTAACATTAGAAGTATAAGGTAGATGATGGAATGATAACATCATCATCAACCCATCAGTGAAATTAGCTTTTAAATCACTAATATTGTGGTGGAATGGTGTTTTCAGTGTTTTGTTGGTTTATTTAACATGAGAATTGTATTATAAATACATTATAAATGCATTATATAGATTTATTATCAAATTTATAGGAGGTTCAACTATAATAGAGTTGTATGAGTTGTACTACTTGTCCTAATACTATCAATTGTACTAATCCTACTAATTGTACCAATCGTACCACATCTGAGTTGTACAAATCGTACCAGTTATACTATACATATTTGACTCGGAATATAGAGTTGTACTACTTGTACCTAGTCATACTGATAGAAATAACATGCATGCTTACATCCCAAGTCTGACATTCTTTCCATCTTTCTCAGTAACATCTTACTCAAGCTGAAAGGTGTTTAGCTCTTGCACAATTAACTTCTTAGCAACCGGAAGCTGGTTATGAAAATTTTGATGCAAACGCGGAACTAGTTTATATCTCAGGTACTTCAGCAGAAACCTTTCGGTATTTATTAAATCTCACAATGATCTTTGCCAAAATGATGCCAATCATTGGTAGTAACGATAGCTTCCTGGCCTCTACCAAAACATTGTTAAGGCTTTCTACAGAGTTGGTAGTGTCTATGTTGTACCTTTCACCTGAAAAATAACATCTTGCCCATTTCCCCTGATCAACACTGTCATCAAGATACTTTGCAGCTAGTTTATAATCTTTCGATTGTCCTTTGCAAAAAATAAAAATAAAACATCATCAACAAACTGAAGTTGTACCAGTTTTACTAGTCATATCAGATATACTCGTTTTGTTCATTTTATTAATCGTACCAATTATACCAGTGATATTAATTAGACCAATGATACGAGTTGTGCCAGTTTTACTCGTCAGACCACTTATACTCGTTTCGCTTAGTTTCTTAATCGTACTAGTTGTATTAGTTGGACCAATGAAACTAGTTGTACCAGTTAGACCAACGTGAGTTTAATGTGTGAGTGTGGAGTCAGGGGGAAACACGATTAAATGTGAGCCGTTAGATCGTCGTTTAATCTGACAGTTCAGATTTGTTTTGTTTTGTTTTTTCATTAATGGCAAAATCGAAATTTCACCTATTATTGTGAGATTCAACGTGGACTGTTCGATCTTCATTTGATCGGATGGCTGAGATTAGATTTCACTTCCTCCTTTCATTAAGGTTAAAAATGTCTATTCACTCACATAAGGTCATGTGAGAATAGTGTGAGTCGTTTCAGACCTCTTCTTTGTACGGAAGGTCATCTGAGAAATTGATCCGTCTAACGCTCTGATAGAGAGGAGATTAAAATTTAAAAGTCTAACCATCACTAGTTCTCTTGAATAACGTCGGCTCAAGTCTGACAACCCCAAATGGCCCAACAGGTACCCATCAGGTTGCAATCCGCCGCTCAGTATGGATTTAGGATCAAATTCTCATATGACTCTTAAGGGTAAAAAGTGTTCTCAAATGACCTTCTTATATTTTATGTTTTCTTTTTCATTTTTGTTTTAAATGAAAAGTGATGGAAATTTCTATTTTGTCCTTCATTTAATCTCAATTCGATGGGCCTAAACATAATTTAAATCAAGCCCAAACCAAACCCAAATCAAAAAAAAAAAATTATCTCATCACATTTA
This sequence comes from Isatis tinctoria, assembly GCA_010577795.1. Lineage (NCBI taxonomy): Eukaryota > Viridiplantae > Streptophyta > Magnoliopsida > Brassicales > Brassicaceae > Isatis > Isatis tinctoria. The sequence goes on from CM021246.1 coordinate 31,791,221, forward strand.
TCGTACTAGTTATCCTAATTATACTAATCATACTAGTTATACTAATCATACTAGTTATACTAATTATATTAATCATACAAGTTATCCTAATCATACTAATCATACTAGTTATACTAATCATACTAGTTATACTAATTATATTAATCATACAAGTTATCCTAATTATACTAAGCACAATAGTTATACCAATCACATTAATAATACTACTTGTCCTAATCATACTAGTTTGACATAGTCATACTAATCATACTAAAATGATGAGGTTTTATTTTGGTTTTAGGTTCAGGTATCTCGAGTTTTTTAAAACCGATGTAATGAAAAATTTGAAAAAATTGGTATTTAGGGTTCGGTTTTGGTTTATTTAGGTTTCGATTTTTGGGTTTAGACAAATAGAAACCGTTCGGGTTTTTTAAAATTTATTAATCAGGTTTGGGTCGAGTTTGGGTAGGTTTATTTCGGTTTCAGGTTTAGACAAATACAAACCGATCGAGTTTTCTAATATTTTTTCGAATTCGGTTCGGGTATTTCCTATTTAAACTTTTTATGAATTAATTTTTTTTCAGACCTAATATGAATTTAAGTATTCTTTTAACTTAATATGCTTTATATACTTAATATCGCAAGTACAATTAGAATTACTACGTCCAACTACAATGTAATATACTTAAAATCATCACAAAGAAATTTTAATGAAAAAAGATGCACCTACATGTGTAGATTCAAGAAAAAACGTGCTTATTTTTAACAGAAAAAAACAAAAAAATTGAAAACAACAAACAATTTAATAAAATTATTAACATACAGTCAAGATGTGGCATTGTACTAGTCGTACTAGTATTAGTAGTACAACTAATACAACCACAAGTAATTGTACCAGTCATATCAGTAATACTAGTACAACTGGTACTAGTTGTGCCAATCATACAAGAAATACTAGTTCAACTAGTACAACTGCTAGTGGTTGTACCAGTCATACCAGTCATACTAGTAATACTAGTACGACTAGTACAACTGTGTGTGATTGTGTGTAATTTATATGAACTGTGTGGAGATTTTGGAGAAGGCTGTCGAGGAGAAGGTAGTCATAGAAAAAAAGACTACCGACGAGAAGGCAGCCATGGAAAAGAAGTACCAGTAGGTTTCATATATTCAACTAATATAACAATTACAACTAGCATTACTCATGTAGTTGTAAACATATGAATAAAAAACGTGCGACGACATCATGATACATAGCCCTGTGACTTCGGGTAATTTTTCGGCTTCGAGTCGGGGATTCAGGTTTTCGGTTTTTTGGGTTTTGACGTATACAAACCAATCGTCTTTTTGCTAGTTGTATTTCAAGTTCGGTTTAATCGAGCTTTGATTTTTGGGTTTAGACAGATAGAGATCGTTCAGGTTTTTAAGTTTATTCATCGGGTTCAAATAGGTTTATTTGGGTTTCGGGTTAGACAAATACAAGCCGATCGAGTTTTCTAATATTTTTTCGGATTTGGGTTCGGGTATTTCCTATTTAGACTTATTATGTGTTTAAGTATGTTCAGACTTAATATGCATTTATATAATTATTTCAATAGTATAACTAGTATACATACATACAGCTACTATTACTACGTACAATAATATAACTAGTACAATTAGTATTAATATCGAAAATGTTAATACCAAAAAATGCACCGACATGTGTAAACTCATGAAAAACGTGATTAAAAATAATTATTTGTTTTATGTATTTTCGACTTGTTATGTACTTAATTATTTAGACTTAATTAGAAATTTGATTTTTTTTTCAGACTTAATATGCATTTATATAATTATCGCAATAGTATAACTAGTACAACTAGTATTACTACTTACAATAGTATAACTATTACAATTAGTATTAATATCAGAATTTTTAATACCTAAAAAAGTGCACCGGCATGTGTAAACTCATGAAAAACGTGTTAAAAAAATCATTCTCGTGATAAAAAAAAAATTTGTGAAGAGTTGTACCAATGATGCAGTTATACCATTTGTTTTTTTTTTGTAAAGAGTTGTACTTTCGTCATAATAACTTGTAACTAGTAGTACCATACTGTAAATGAAATTCACTTAGTTGTACTTTTGAAATTAAGTATATAAACAACATATTACATATTCCTATACAATCAAATGTGTAAAACATAATTTGGTAGTAAAATTCTATGTTATTGTGTCTAATATTGTGATAGTAACATTAGAAGTATAAGGTAGATGATAGAATGATAACATCTCTATCAACCCAAAAAATGAAATTTGCATTTAAATCACTAATATAGTGGTAAAAATGTGTTTTCAGTGTTTTGTTGGCCTTGTAAGGCTTTTTCAGGAGTATGAGTGAGCCTCTAGAACCTTTGCAACCACTCCGTTCTTTCTTTAGATCATCGGAGTATGTAAAATTATGCACATTGGCGTCAAAGTGCACTCAATATTATTTGATTCATGTCATAAAAGACTTTGAGGACAGCGAGAAGGAGTGGTTTCTCAATCACCGTCAGTTCAGGCACATCTTCCATAAGTTTAGCCATAAGACGAGGAAGATTATAGGCCTAAGAGAGTGCTAAAACCTTCACATATGTTGCAGTCCCCATATGTTCGGAAATAATAAATTATTTTCTTTCTTTTATGTATTTTCAGACTTTTTATGAATTTAAGTATTTAGATTTAATTATGAATCTAATTATTTTCAGACTTAATACACATTTATATAATTCTCGCAATAGTATAACTAGTACAAGTAGTCTTACTACGTAAAAAAGTGCACTTACATGTGTAAACTCATAAAAAACGTCCTTACAAAAATTATTGACAAAAAAAAAATTGTGAAGAGTTGTACCAATGATGCAGTTATACCATTTGTTTTTTTTTTGTAAAGAGTTGTACTTTCGTCATAATAACTTGTAACTAGTAGTACCATACTATAAATGAAATTCACTTAGTTGTACTTTTGAAATTAAGTATATAAACTACATATTACATATTCATATACAATCAAATGTGTAAAAAAATAATTTGGTAGTAAAATTCTATGTTATTGTGTCTAAGATTGTGAAAGTAACATTAGAAGTATAAGGTAGATGATGAAATGATAACATCTTTATCAACCCAAAAATGAAATTTGCATTTAAATCACTAATATAGTGGTGAAAATGTGTTTTCAGTGTTTTGTTGCCCTATTTAATATGAGAATTGTATTATAAATGAATTTACAAATGCATTTTCATAAATTTATTACAGTACTACAATAGTGTTGTACGAGTTATACTACTTGTACGCATAATACCAGTTATACTAGTTCGACCAATTTTACCGATTGTACTACTGCAGAATTGTACCAATCATACCAGTTGTACTAGACATATTCAACACATAATATTGAGCTGTACTAGTTATACCTAGCCGTATCTGATAGAAATAACATGCATGCTTACATCCATAGTGTAACATTCAGTCATACAAAGCTTACAAAATATAAAGTAGATTACAAACCAAACCAACTCTGAAATGGCACGCGAGTCTTCTTCCTCCTCCTTCGAGGTTCTCCAACCCCTAGGTGACGGGTCACTTGTATTATTCTTTTCTTTTTTTTGTAAGGCTTTGGTAAGACACGCCGATATTGTATTTCCTCCGGAACATCCCAAGTAGAATGATGAGGTACCAGATATACTCGTTTTGCTCATTTTATCAGCCGTACTAGTTATACTAGTTGGACCAATGAAAGGAGTTATACCAGTTACACTTCTCTGCTCTATTATGATCTGACGTTTCAGCCTATCGAATCTACAAATTCTCGTTATAACACCCTATTAGACTTCGAAATCAACTTTACTATGTATATATAGCCGTGGGTAATTCAAAAGAGGAAGAAAGGAAGAGAGTAAGGGTTTGAGAGAGAGAGAGAGAGCATAAGAAGAAAGAAAAAGAACAAACATTTATCTCTCTAACGCTGACTTCAATTCGCGGATTTGGAATCTGGAGATGAGAAAGAAAAGAAAAAAAAACAAAGAAGAAGAAAGAAGAAAGAAGAAGAAATGAATTAATGGTGTGATTTGGTGTGGTTGGGGAAAGTAATGAGGTTTATTTACGTGACATGAGAGGAAAGAGAGAGAAGGTTTAATGTGTGGGGTCAGGAAGAGATGATGCACTCTTAGATGAGGACCGTTAGATCTTGATTTGATCTGATGGTTCAGATTTGTTTTATTTTCTTCTTTTCATTAAGGGCAAAATTGGTATATCATATTCACAAAGTCATTGAGAATTGAGAGAGTTACTTTTGGTTACTTTCTTGTACAGAAGGTCACGCCAGAATTTGATCCATGGATTTATGATATTGATTGCGCCGAGGAACATTAGATGATCTGAGATTCTGAATCTACTACTTTTTTTTTTTCTTTCTGCAAATGTGTATCTCATTCCAAAAAAAATGTTCTCCCATTGTGTTTGTGTGTGACCTTATTTGATTACAACCATTTCGACATATTACAAAAAAAAAAAAGATGAAGAGTTTACCTAAAGCTAGGTTGTGAATTCGTAAGCGTTTGGGACATCATGAACCGGATGACCCTTCTGGTTTCTCTCAATTATCCTGCGTGCCAACGCTACTTGTTTCCCCACCACAAAGACGAAAGCCTTTCCTTCTCCTCTAGCTCCTCTTGCTGTTCTTCCAACGCGTCTAACGTATTCACTCGGATCACGTGGGAAATCAAACAGCACCACATGATCAACACCAGAGAAATCTATCCCACGAGAAGCTCTGCCAATGTTTTTGGAAAGAGTAGACATCATTTTAATACCTTCAATGTTCAGACAACAACATATAGCATCACAAAAAAAAGACCGATTAACCAAGTACCTATCCGTGCAAACCAGAAACAGTGAACTCTCTTCCGGATGAGATGAGGTGAATTCTTCCATGTTTGTAAGCCTCGACTCTTGTGCGAGTGCTGCGTGAAACGGTAGGACGTGCAGCTGCCTTTCATTTCTATCAAGCCGCTTAAATATATTCTCCACTTTCCTACATGTCTCAATCTGGAAAATGAGAGCGTACAACTTTCAAACATGAGAATGAGATTTTCAAGATGGTTAAGTAGGAGCAAAAACCAGAGCAAGTTACGGACCTTATTGCAGAAGATGATAGTCTTGGGAACAGGGTTTTCCTCGACAATCTGAATAAGAGCAGCTTTCTTGTTCACAAAAGCTGTCTCAGGAGTTTTCTCTGCATTATCATCTCCACTACAGTCAACAAGAATCTGCACAATCCAACTCAATATTGGTCATCCCGCGAAATCCAAGTTCATCCGTTCAAGGACGATCAAAAGAAGAGAAGACCAGGCATCAACCAAGTACGCTTACAACAAAAACACCCGCTACATTGTTGTTCCCATTATATATTTCCCAATTCACTTATGTTAATACCAACCTCTTCGAGGGCATTGCTAACACGGTGCACGCGAGGTCCCATCACAACTTCACAATCAGGAAAAACTTCTACAAGTTTGTTGTATATCTCAAGGGGCAAGGTTGCTGTAACAAACAGATACTGCGCGGTGACAGGGGAAGAGTTGATCAGAATCTGCAGGGCTGCCTCAAACTCCTCGTCGCCAAAGAGTATATCCACCTCATCCAAGATGGCACTGCATGCAAGATTGTGCCCCGTCAATTTTCAATTTTTTCTCACACGAAATTTAGCATCCATTAAGATTTATAGTACCATCTCAAATTTGACAACCCCAAAATTCCTTCTTTCATTAGGTACATGAAACGCCCTGGTGTTGCGATCAAAACGTCAACACCTTGCTCTAAACTTTCTAGCTGGGTTCGTTGTCTGAAACCACCCGTCACTACCATGGAACGGAACGGGACACCAGACTTTGATATTGATCTACAGTTTGCAAGAACCTGCCAGTGATTTCATTTACATGAAACAATAGTTTCTTCTGACAAAACATTCAGATACAAAATAAGCAATGAATCAACCTAGGAAGAGCATTCACATATAAAGAAATTAACCTGGGAAGCCAATTCTGCAGTCGGTACAAGAACAATAACCCGAGGACAACCAGGAGACGACTTGCTATGTCCTTGAAGTTCCTCTTCTCTGAGACGCTGAATAACAGGGACGAGATATGCCAGTGTCTTGCCTGATCCACTTTGGTCAGCTATAATACAACTCTTTCCATCAACAACTGGCGCAAAAGCCAGAGCCTGCGGCATAATAAACACAGGTGGTAAAACGATAACTGTCAGAAAAAAATGTATACATACACAAGCACCTAGACGATTTATCAAGAGAGAAAAAAAAAAAAAATCCTATACCTGAATATGTGCCGGTCGATCAAAATTATGTTCCTTTAACGCCTTCATCAAATACTCACTACATCCTATCTCTGCAAAAGATTTGCGGCTAAAAAAGCCGGTCTCCCTAGTAGCTTTGGTTTTATTCCCTCTCTCTCTCCAATCCTCCATATCTCTTGCATATACAACAGAGCGCCTATCACCCCAACCCCTGGAGTTACCAGCAGCGCCATTCGAATATGAACTCCGCGATCCTGCTCTCTCATTATAAGTGAAATTCTGTCGAGCATTGGAAAACTCATCCGTAGCTCTGTCACGCCCCTGAAATGTATCTGACTCTTTGGCTACAAAACGTCTATCTTCTCTACCCCTAGAGTTAGCAGCAGAACCTTTTGAATATGAACTCCTCGATTCCGCTCTCTCATTATCAGTAAACTTTCGAGGGTTTGAAACCTCATCAACAACTCTATCATGTCTCTTGAATGTATCTAAATCTTCTGCAACCGAAAGCCTATCTCCCCTACCCCTGGAATTAGCAGCATAACCGTTTGAACCTGAACTCCGCGAGCCTGCTCGCTCCTTATTCTGACGATTTGACACCTCATCATTATCTTCATCATGTCCTTGTAATCTATCAACATCACTTCGCTCTCTAGATTCCCGCCCTTTGCTGAATCTTTTTAACTCCTTCGCCTCTAAAGATTCTCCTGATCTTGGTACGGCAGTCTTCATAGCCAACTTCTTCCTCATCAAATCCAGAATAGATGAGGAACCAAACCCTTGGTCCTCAAAGAGTTCTTCATCAGAGGCGTCATCGTCGTCTCGTTCCTCCTTGTGACTCACGTGCTGCTTCTTCTGCGTTACCTTTCCAACAAGAGCCTTCACTTTCTGGGCCTTTAGCCTTCCGAAACTCGGGGTTACTCCTCTGGAACGCGAACCATTTCTTCTCGCAGATTCTGCCATAAACCTCGACGACATATCAAGCACTCAAGCCATCAACACAAAGAAACAAATACAAATCCCAAATACTAACATTCTACAAGAACAGTTCCAAGAGGAAAACACAAAATCAAACCAAAACGAAATACTCATATAGAGAGATGATGCTAAATACCTGACGGAATCGAAGAGAGTAAATCGGACGGAGGCGGAGGATAGAACTCTTTCTCTTGATTTTCCGTTCTGATTACGATGAAGCCGTCATCGGTGGAATCGTCAACGACCTCATGGGAGCACGAAGTTTCCAGTGGTCGCCGAGTGAAGCCGGCTCTCGATACCACTACTCCTCCTCCTCCTCCGCCTTTACGAAACAGCCGCACAATCTCCCTCCGATTACAAACTTTATTCCTCGCCGGAAAAGTAATAGACGGAGGTGGAGCTCTCGCCAACATCTCACAGACTATCCTCACTCTTTCACACTTTCTCAAGCAGAGAGGTAAAAGGAAAAGGAAACCGAGAGAGATAAGAGAGAGACTGCTGACGATAATGACTCTCTTTTATTTTTACAAAAAAACTAAAAGAATATAATATTAAATAAAAAAGGATAAATGTGAGAGACTTTTTTCTATAGTTTTCCTTTTTCCGCTATGAAACAAAATTTACCTAAGCTATGTATATGTGTATATCCCATTCTTTCCAAAACCATCTCCTCTAAAGAGAAAAAAACTCTGCCGCTGGTTTTTTCTCTCTACCTCTTCGAATTTTCTCCGGTTTTCTGCTATCATCAAGTGACTAATAATTATGTCTCACCCAAACAATAATCATAAGTACACGAAGATTTTTGTTGGAGGTTTAGCATGGAAAACGACAACACAGGATTTGAAAAGATTTTTCCAACAATTTGGAGAGATTCTTGATGCTAATGTTGTCAGCGAGAATTTCCCAAGAGGAACATTAAAATCAAAAGGCTATGGCTTTGTAAGTTCTTCTTCTTTTTTTACTTTTTTTTACTTTTCATGCATATATTAATTTTTGTTTCTTAATACTTATTATAAAAACTTGATAAATAAAATAAACCATCTTGTTTTATATCTTGCGAACTATGATTATCGTCAAATTTGTGAGCTGCGATAAATCGAAAAAAAAAAATTTGGATTATTTTTTGTGAGTTTGCAATTTCATACATGTTAAGTTTGTTTGAATTGCTGCTTTTGATTAAAAAAAAAACAATAATTCTGTTTGTTTTCTAATTGAGTTTTTAGGTTTAGGTTAACCAAACTATCCTTTCCTTTGTTTGTTTTGCAAAATTTCAAAATTCCATCCACAATGTGATATATTACAAATCGGTTGAATTATAGTTTTTTTTCTTAAACTTTGCTTCAGGTTACTTTTAGGGATGCTGAATCTGCTAGTAGAGTTTGTGAACCTCCGTATCCGGTTATCGATGGAAGACAAACCAACATCAATCTGGCTCACATTGGTGCAAAGAATAACACTAACCAAAACGGTTTAATCACTAAACTTTTGAAATAATATTTCTCAGTTTATTTTATAGTTTACCTTCTTTTTTTTTTAATGATTTCTCCTGTAAATCTTCATGATTTTTTAAAATTATAGGTTTACAACAGCAGGCACGACCATGGCATCAATATCCGAACGGTTTAATCTCTAAATTAAATACATTTGTTTTTGTAACAAAACTTTCCACAAATAGCTTCTTAACCTTTATAACCTTAAAATTACAGGTTCATTTAATCAGGTGGCATCGCATCAGTATCAGCTAATTTCCACAAATTCACATCTTCCTCAAGTATTCTGGTGGTATATTCTACATAGATTTGTTTGAAACTAAAGTTAAAACATTTTATTTGGCTATGATGAATAAAACTAACCTAATTTAATTGATTTTTTCATAACGTTCAGGGATCCGAATTACGGTTATTATTACCCTCCATACTATCGTTACTCCACCACCATGGTTAGTACTAATTATGCTCTATAATTCTGTCTTACTAGTTATTTTTGTTCAATTAAGCGATGATGTGTCACCATGTTTCAACATATGCATGTGGAATGCAGCAGAATTGGCATCAGATGAGGAGTACTCGACCACCTATCCGTATTTCTCGTCCGCCTAGAGGACCAACAATCCAGGACATCTCTGATATTGATCAAGAAGGAGTCTCCACTGCCACTGGAGACGTTGTGCGTAAAGACAACAAAGAGGAGGTGGATGTTGGCGTTGATGAGCAACAAGGAAAGGATCATGAAGAGAATGGTGAAGACACATCACAAGACCAATAGAAGCGATATAAATCAATTCTGATAGGTTCCGTCATATTTGAATGACAGTCGAACTTCTCTCTTTGCTTATTTAGTACCAAAATGCGATAACTTGATTCTTTTCTCTTTTCTGTTTCCTATAAATTAAATCCGATATCGTCGTGATATCATTTACTTGGTTTCGAGATTATCTCTCTTATCCCCGACCACTACGGTCATCGCTTCAAATAGAGATTCCGTTTAAAACACAGAACAAAGCTTTTATCAAGTGATAAAACAATCTTGTTTATGTTATAGAAATCCGAATAAGCCCATAAAAGTTTTATGTCGTAAAAATTTAACTAGTTGAAGCTTTATTCAAAGAAACATACTGTATGATTTTTGGATGGCAAAATCATGACTTTCCTTCTAAGCATTATGGAAGAGGGTTACTACGTATTAAACTATGAAAGCTAACTACGTCTTTCTCTTCTTCTTCTTTTTTTCTTTTTTCTTTTTTGTGTTAAAGTCTTTTAGTTTCTCTTCATTAAGTTTATTCTTTTTGTTCGAATTAACGAATTTTTATATCTTTTAGCTATGGGTAGTTGAGTGATTCCCTTACAGAGAAATTTGACGGGCGCACATTAAAAGTGGAGCTTGAACTATAAAAATATGATTACTTTTTTGTACTTAATGTACTATGAAATTCGGTTTTTGTTCCTTTACTTGAACTTAGGACCATCTTAGCCTCTAAGGTATTAATTAAAGTGCAAAACCATACTTTTGTAGAGTATCACATGTATCTATATAGGTGGAATGGCAAGCTATATATATGAACGTACTCTATGATTTTTTTTCACGACGAGAGTTTGTACAATATAATAGCCGTTGCGATTACGCATCGCTAAATAGCATGCTTGCACTTGAGACCTTGGTACGTATCTTGGAACAAGTTGAAGCATTGAGCTATCTAACTTCCAATAAATTTGCGTACATGTAATTAAGTGATGCAAAATGTAATTGTATTTTTTTAATATTCAAAACTAATCGAAGCTTTTTAGAAACAAATGTTAAAGCTAGAATTAGCAAAATAAGAAATTAACAGTATCATTTTTAAGTACTCAAGGAACAAGTAAACATTTGGAAAGCAATATTCGAGATTTACAAACACAAACTATGTATACTTGTATATACAATTGGAAAGGATCGTGTGATTAAGCGTATACGAAGTACAAACTTTGCTTTGATAAAATAATCAGCATGTTTTCACAAACACAAAGAGAAAGGTTAAAGTAAAAGGGGTAAGACATGTTCCCAAATATATTTAAAAGAAATAAAAAAACAAAGGCGAGAAGCTTCAAAGAAGGTAAGAATTTCAAAAGGTTACAAAATGCCTAAGCCTATATATAGAATTTGGATACTTAACCACAAAGCAGTGCTTTAAAGCTGTCTTAAAGTTTGGGACACAAAATACAAATACAAAGGAGGCACATGTATTTGTGAAACAGATATCTTCCTTCTTCTTCTCGATTATAAGCATATCGTTCTTTGACTGGTTCTCATTGCTTTTGTATCGATTCGTGCCTACAAAAGCTCCTTCTTTCTAACATATATTCGTTTTACTTTTCCAGAACTTTTTATAATTATAGAATTGAAGTGAGTTTTGGTTTCCATTATTTGGTGCATATAGTCTTAGTTATATATAATAAGAACGGACTGATTATGTATATGGCCAACTTATGATTAGACACCTACCCTCAACTTTGTCTGGTGAAGTCATATATTTGCAAAAAATCAAGAAAGATATATCAATATATTCTCACTGACAGCTTTGTTTTATTGTATGCAACCCCATGTGAATTACTTGCTAAATTTTTTTCAATGGATAACTTTTTCTTTCTTCGGAGGATATTTTATTCATTCCATGGGAATATTACTATCTTTGAAGTAAATGTAAACTCATTGGACCCCTAAGCTCTCATCTTGTAAGACGGTTAATTTACGATGCGGTTTTGATAGACGCGCAGGAAATCAATTTAGACGGTCTTTATTAGGCGAGAACGTTAATACGATCAGTTAGATGGTTTCCAGTAGAATATTTGTTTACAATGATTCACTAGAGTTTTGTATCTGATATCACTACAATAAATGTATGCGGAGGCTTTAACTAATTAAATTTGGATTGTTTTGGTTTACTTTCTGCATTTGTTATCCATAAATTTTATATCTATCAATTATATTTGCCAAAACATAAAGCAGCGATTGATATATCATTGGTGCATGCAATAATAATCTAATAGCGAAAAACGCACAAAATAAACTCGACAGACGTAATGAATTATGTTTATATTTATTGGAATCACATAGAAACAGACACACACACTACGAAAAAAAAAGAACAATTTTTTTTCCAAACTACTACGTTCAAAGAAGCTGAAGCTGAAGGAAAAGGAAGAAGACGAATAAAATGAAGGAGGTGATGGAATCAGTCGCGAGTCTCGTGGAACCTTCTGATGAAATCAGTGGATTTACGGTTAATCGCTGGTTCGACGACATACCAATTATAGAAGTTGCCTTCACTATCTTCACCATACACCTCGTCGTCTGTTCCAGCCGGGTTTGATCTCTGTCTTCTCCTCCACCATGCCTTGAAGCTGCCGAAGAAGCTAAACAAGAAACGCCAAGAACCTCCCATTATAATCCTTTAGAGAGGAAGCGATGTAAGAGATCACAGATGTATTTTGCGTGTATATGTCTAAAGATAGATATAAGCATGTGAGGGAACGTGAGGTCTGATGGTTTAGGGTTCAAAACACAAGGTCTCTTTATAAAAGGCTGGCCAAGTTGGAATCCTAGAGGAACCATGCACGAAACGCCCCCACCCCACCAACCAAAAAAGATATAGCTTTTCACTTATAATATATCTTCTTTCTTTCTTTTTTTAAAAGAAATTTCGTAACAAAATTCTGATAAAGTCTCTATAGCAAACTTTGTATTTGAAGCTTTTGTGAGAAATTAGTTGTTACGGAAGATCTACATGCATGCATCTGGCATATTACCAACAATAAACACATTGCCCGTTCCACGTTGATGTATACCAATATTATTGTACTCTTGATTGTACTAATACTTAAAAATATGTTAATTATATGTATTTCTATAGTGTTTATTCAGAAAACTCGTGGTTATACTCAAATTGAACAACTTTGTTTACCGTCGATTCTTAAATAAGAAATAAACCTAGTTAACAATCTTCTGTTCCAATTTATTATGTATTCATTTGTCTAGTTCATGGCTACAGGAAATGTTTTATGTATTTCTAATCGGATTTTTCATCTTGAAATGGAGCAATTCTTTTCATTTTACGTTGTACACTTATGTTTTGTAGTTTTTTTTTTTTTTTAACAATTAATAATTCGTTTGCCATTGCGTTTTCTTATGAAACCAGACAAATTAAAGCAGACCAACCGGTCGCAGCTTTGTCACCCGAACATAAACGGCACGCAGTTTTCTTATGAAACCTAAAGACGTCAAGGTGTTTACCGAACTAATGCAGAACAAAGGATTAACGAATATTTTTGGTCATCTCGAGGTCAGCTGGTTGCAGAAATCGAGCGGCGGGGGATACGACGGCGATGAACAGACTGAGATGGGTCGGAGAGGGAGACATATGGGAGCTAGATATGTCGACTCCGGTGACACTCGAGGCCACCGCACGAGCTGTTTCCGACGACCCTCTTCCGCTGGGTCTCTCCAGAGGAACTCGTCTCTCTCGCCCTAAGCAGGCTGAGTTCTTCCACCGCTTCATGGCCACACCTCTCATCCCTTCATTCTCCTCTTTCCGTCACACCACCGGGGTCGACGGCGGTGGAGGATTATCTCTTCAAAGAGTCCTCACTTTCCCTTTCTCCAACTACTGGTACTTCACCACATTCAAAAACCCCTTTCGCTTTTCCTGATACTTTCGCTAAATGCTCAATAACATTTTTTTCTGCAAATGCCAAGGTTTGTGTCTCTTCTGGGCCAATTCGATGCTCAGAGATTCGTGTCGGAGGTAAAAAAGAGTGAAGATTTTGTTAGAGGGTCTTCGGCTGCAGCAGCTTCTCGTTTAAACACAATCGCCAAGCATTTGAAGGATAAATCCTTGTACGCATTGGGATTCTGCTCTGAGTTGTTGCTAACACCAGAGGATACTTTGCTTCTTAGCTATGATACTTACAGAGGTGATCTTCAGAAGAATCCTAGGGCTAAAGCTGTCTTCAATCACAAGGCAATTCCTTTCTCTTTACCTTCTTTTGCTTTGTTCTCTCTTATCAAAGTTTCCCAATGTGGTTGGAAATGTGTTTAATTTGCTTAGCGGTGCTATTGTTTTCAGTTTCCGCTTCACAATCTGACAGCAGAAGCGGTTTGGCCTGGACTATTTGTGGACAAACATGGTGAATATTGGGATGTGCCATTATCAATGGCTATTGATCTAGCTTCTCTTCCTGCTGAGTCTGGTCCAAGCTACCATTTATGTTTACACCATAACAGCGGATCGCCCAAGAAGTTTAATTCTGATGCTATGGAAGTGCCTCCACCGTCTCTGCTTCCCGGGTTGTCTCTTAAATCCGCAGCCTCTTATAGGACAAACATGGATCTTTGGAGGGGTACCACTCCAAAGCTTAAAACCTGCAAGCCCTACGACATCTTCCTCAGTAGTCCTCACGTCTCAGTATCTGGGATTATCGGTATGATAAGTTTCTTCCACTCGTTTCAGAAGCATTTTTATTGTTAAGTCCAGAAGTTTATACCTTTGTGCAGACCTGTTCATCTGAATCCCAAAACTCTAAAATTAGATGTACAGAACTAGTGATGGAAGTGGTGAATATGTGGGAGTTTTTTGGTTTCTTACGAGTATGGAAAGTTGGTTTTCATCTGATTGAAAGTTTTATGCCTGAGTGAGCCATCCGCTTAGGAAGCGCTGGTCATTGGGATGATCTTTTGGATTATACTGATAACTTTCATTAGTTCAACAGGTAGTGTGCTGACTGCAGCGTTCGGTGAAAATTCAATCAGATCAAAACTAGAGAAGGATACTGAAGGTGTTGGAGGGTTCTCTATTCATTTACCATCTGTAAATTCGGGATTCATGGCTGATGCCTTAGGACGCGCATCACTCACAGCTCAATATGGAAACTTCCAGAAGCTCTTCTTTGATCTCACTCGTTTCCATGCTAGATTAGACTTTCCGCATGGTCTGAGGTTTCTTACTGGTGCCACTAATGTCGCACAAGAACTTTTGAATTCTCGACAGCCTAGTTTAGAAGCATTTCAGAAAATCTGCCCTGAAGTATCAGTTTCTCTGCAGCAACAGGTGAAAGAAATATGACTATTCTGCTCTGATTCATAAGTACAGCTACTTGATTCATAATCCTTGTATGGATTTTCTTGCAGATTGTTGGACCGTTTAGTTTAAGAGCTGAGTCAGGAATTCAGATTGATCTGAAGAAAGGAGCTAACCCCGTGACAATAAATAACACCGTATTTGCTATTGAATATGCTCTCCAAGTGCTTGGTTCGGCGAAGGCTGTTGCTTGGTACTCACCAAAAAAGAAAGAATTCATGGTTGAGCTTCGTTTCTTTGAGACATAGCCGCAGGATTTTCCAAACGTCAAAGCGTGATCCTGTGAGGATTGTAATATTTCAAGTTTCAACGAAGTAAATAGACAATGTTTTCTTTTCACTTTCACTTTCTATGTTAAACAGAAGAGTTTTCAATAGAAGGGAAGTTTACACTTTGTTATAGTGTGATGTCTACCAAAACTAGTTACAGGACAGTCTGGTGGAAGCTGTAGATGATCTTCCTTATAATTAACAGACGCAAGACAAAGACCATGTGGCGGCGCAGGCAATGTATACTTTGCAAGCTCCCTCCTGTCTTTGGTTTCCAGAATCATTGGGACAATGTCTGAATCCAGTGCTTCTTTTCCAACCTGAATCAGCAAAGCTACCTGCAAATGTGGGATGACTGAGCAGACTGAAAATAATCTTTGATCGTATTAAGCATCGTTAAGAGAGACTATAGACTTCACCATGTTTCTGACTTGTCTGTACATAAACCCTGAACCTTCAACTTCAAGCTGTAGAAGAGATCCCTAAACACAAAAACTCGAACAAGGTCAAACTCTGCTCTTATCCTAACAATTTCCAGAATTGAGGCTTTTTTACCATTTGTATAACATCGAAGCGAGATATAGTTTTCAAAGGATCAGGAACTCCATCTTCCCGTGTAGCGTTAGCAAATGCAGAGAAATCATGCCTTCCAACAAAAAGGTTTGCAGCTTCCCGCATTTTACAAGCATTCAGTTTATAAGCACAGTGGTAAGCCCAATGACGTTGGAACGGGTCCATGAAAGTGTCGTTGTATATCTGGTACCGGTAAACCTTGCTACGGCAAGAAAACCGAGCGTGGAACTCCGGAACCGCTGCACTCATCTCTCTGACACGAATATCTTTAGGAAGAAGGCCGTTTAAAGCGGCGTGAATGCTTTCCAAACTAGTATAGTTGAAAGGAGTGACAAAATGAGCTACCTGGAAAAAAAAAAAATGATTAGGCAAGAAAGAAAAACACGGATGAATCTTGAAAGTTGAGAAAGAGAGATTCAAGTCGAACCTGACCCCAAGCGTGAACTCCAGCATCAGTCCTACCAGCTCCAACTAGAAGAAGCTCTTTTCTTCCGAGCTTTGTTATCTGAATTAAGGCTTTCTCTAACATTGATTGGATCGTTGGTGGTGACTCCTGATATTGCCAACCTGAAAGCAACCGCCAGGTTTTCAGTTCGATATAAGGAAACAAGATTGATAGATTCATCCAAAGTAGGAGCAAAACGAAGTGAAAAGTTTCAAAACTATGACCCACAAGTTGGAGAAATCTTGCGTGATGCTTTAACTACAAACGAATATAATGGATTCAGGAGCTATAAGAAACGTTCTCAGAAATGTTACTCAAGATTTCAATGACTCGAGTGGGACAAACAATCCTTTTCTCCTCTCTATCTCACACAGATTCAAGTAAAATTTCAAGAAAAGTACTAGAATCAAACGGAGTCTGCGATGTAAGTAGATACGATTTCAGCACTACGTAAGAGCCACACTCTCAAGAATTAGGACTACGCATTTCGTATATATATATATATATAATATATATATATCTACAGAACACATTTTATAAAGACAGACAATTTGTAAGAGTTCTCAAAGACGAGCCTGCAAAGTTGGTGCCATCGTAGGCGATCACAAGGCGCCATTTATAACCACCAGGATCACTAGCCTTTACCAAACTATTCAAGTCAGTCTTCTGCAAAACACAAATTCAGATTATGTCACCAAAAACTACTTTCCTGGGCATACACAAGCCAGCAGAGAAGTCGAAATTCGAAGAAAGAGATTTTTTTTGTCTGTGGCGCTTACGGAGATACTCTGACGTGACGAGAAGGACCCATTAGTAAAGAGTGAAGGAGGAAGCGCTGGTGTAGCGCAACTCATCCTCTTCTTCTTCTTCGTCTGTCACTGTGTAATCTGAAGATTCGGACTAGTGGGGAAGGCCTGTGAAACGGTGCGTATGACGATTCGTTTGGGAAAGGGATAATTGAATCAGATGGATAGTGATTGTGGGCCATATTTCTAAAAGGCTTAATGGGCCTTGGATCCGGTTTAACATAATAGAACAAAAAGTATATTATTACATCATAAATATCTTACAGCCCCGAAGATACGACAGTTAAAACTTGAAAAATTAAAAAGCGCATGAGAAACTTCCTAAATCGTACGAATACGTTGACAAAAAAAATAATAAAAAAAATCGTACGAATACAGACGCTAAGCGCTTCTTAGGTTCTCTGACGTCGTAAACGCTGCGTTTGACGTCTCCCTTTTCTCTTAGGGCCGCACGTGAACGTTTCAAACTCCCTCTCTCTCTCTCTCTCTCTCGTCTGCCGGAGAAAAAAGCTCGGCAATTTCGATTTTTTCCTGAAACGAGAACCCGATTCGTGATCGCCCTGTCTCAGGCTGGCGTAATCAACGGTACTCTAATGTTATATTTCGAACACTAAGCTTTAAGCTCAGTAGGGTTCTTTTTCTTTATATCCCTTCTTATCCTCTTTTCTGATGTCAAGGACTCCCTTTACCGGCTTGTTCTGTAGGAATTTGCGACCTGTTGTTCGACTTCGAATTCGTTGTTTTTGGGAAATTAAGATTTATAATATTGAGATGTTACGGATTCGTACTGTGGCCGTTGGCTGAATTTGAAAGAAACAAAAAAATTGTTCATTGAGGATTCTGTGTGTTTTCTCGTAATATAGAGTCTGGTTTGGTTTTATAGGTATATATTGGTCATGGCCACCAACAAAGTCATAGCTATATGTCGGTCAGGAGGAGAGTTTGTAACTAACAAAGATGATGGAACCTTATCGTATTCTGGTAGTGGCGATGCCTTTGCCATAGACATCGATCAGAACACTTTGATGAGCGATTTCAAGACAGAGTTGGCTGAGTATTTCGGGTTTGGTGTGGAGACAATGACCCTCAAGTACTTTCTCCCTGGAAACAAGAAGACCCTTATTACCATCTCCAAGGACAAGGATTTCATACGCATGGTTAAATTCTCTGCCGATGCAGGGACTGTTGAGATATTCGTCATACCTCAAGAAGGTGGTGCCGTAAATGTCTCCAACATGCCAGCCAGTAGGTACACATGTTATTTGTTTTGTAGTTTGGTCCACTGAGCTGGTTATAGTTAGAGTTGTTCGGTTATCTTCAAGTTGTTTGCAGCTAATATGTGAGTTGATTTTACAGGTCAAGTAGGACAACTGCATCGGAAGGGGTTGTACCTGTAATTGCTGCTGCAGGAGATGATGTTGTTGATGAGGACATGGCAAATGATTTTGAGCTCGACTTGGCGATTCCTGATGAAAGCCCCTTGCCGTGCAATTTTGTTTTGGTTGATCAGAAACACAACACGGCAATACAGCAGTGGGAAAACGTTATCACTGGTGTTGATCAACGGTTCAATAGCTTTATTGAGTTCCGAGATGCATTGCACAAGTATTCGGTGGCTCACGGGTTTGCTTACAAATACAAGAAAAATGACAGCCATCGGGTCTCCGTCAAATGCAAAGCTCAAGGTTGTCCGTGGCGTATCACTGCATCGAGGCTGTCCACGACTCAGTTGATATGTATCAAGAAAATGAACCCGAGGCACACGTGTGAGAGAGCCGTCATCAAACCTGGCTACCGTGCAACTAGAGGATGGGTAAGAACCATCCTGAAAGAGAAGTTGAAAGCCTTCCCAGACTACAAGCCCAAGGATATTGCTGAGGACATAAAGAAAGAGTACGGTATTCAGTTGAATTACTCACAGGCATGGAGGGCAAAAGAGGTTGCCAGAGAGCAGCTCCAAGGCTCTTATAAAGAGGCGTATAGTCAACTTCCTTTAATCTGTGAGAAGATTAAGGAGACAAATCCTGGAAGTATTGCCACTTTCATGACGAAGGAAGATTCGAGCTTCCATCGTCTTTTCATTTCGTTCTATGCTTCAATATCTGGGTTTAAACAAGGTTCCCGACCGCTCCTCTTCCTTGACAATGCTATCTTAAACTCAAAATACCAAGGGGTTATGCTTATTGCGACAGCTTCGGACGCCGAGGATGGCATATTTCCAGTAGCCTTTGCCATTGTGGACGCAGAGACAGAGGAGAACTGGCTTTGGTTTCTGGAACAACTTAAATGTGCTTTGTCTGAGTCACGAAGAATAACATTTGTTGCAGATTTCCAGAATGGTCTGAAGAATGCAATACCTCAGGTCTTTGAAGACGCACATCACGCCTACTGTCTACGCCAGCTTGCTGAAAAACTGAATATGGACTTGAAGGGGCAGTTTTCTCATGAAGCAAGACGGTATATGCTCAACGATTTCTACTCCGTGGCCTATGCAACAACACCCGAGGGATATTACAGTGCCTTGGAGAATATCAAAAGTATATCTCCCGATGCTTATGCTTGGGTTATAGAAAGTGAACCACACCATTGGGCAAATGCTTTGTTCGAAGGTGAGAGATATAACCAGATGTACTCAACCTTTGGGCTAGACTTCTACAGCTGGGTGTCTGAAGCACATGAGTTTCCCATCACCCAAATGATTGATGAGTTTCGGGCAAAGATGATGCAATCTATTTATACCCGACAGGTTCAGTCCCGGGAATGGGTCACAGCTCTAACACCGTCTAACGAAGAGAAGCTTCAGAA
Source organism: Isatis tinctoria (assembly GCA_010577795.1). Lineage (NCBI taxonomy): Eukaryota > Viridiplantae > Streptophyta > Magnoliopsida > Brassicales > Brassicaceae > Isatis > Isatis tinctoria. The sequence goes on from CM021246.1 coordinate 31,811,021, forward strand.
AGAAATAGGACTTGCACAGTCACTTCAGGTTTCATCGCCAGAAGGTAGCTCATTCCAGGTTAATGAAGGAGACTCTTCCGTCAACATAGTTGATATCAATCAGTGTGACTGTGACTGCAAGATCTGGCGGCTAACCGGGTTACCTTGCAGCCATGCAGTTGCTGTGATTATGTGTATAGAGAAAAGCCCTTATGAGTATTGCTCTAGGTACTTAACGGTGGAGAGCCACCGGTTAATGTATGCAGAGTCGATTCAACCTGTCCCGAACATGGACAGGATGATGCTGGACGAGCCGGTTGAGGGGTTGGTCTCCGTGACTCCTCCGCCTACAAGGAGGACACCGGGAAGACCGAAGATTAAGCGTGTTGAGCCGTTGGATATGATAAAACGTCAGCTACAGTGTAGCAAGTGCAAGGGACTAGGACATAACAAGAAAACCTGCAAAGCTATTTAGTTTATTTTTGGCGTTAGCATGTGTTGGTTAGTTAAAGTAGACGATTTTGGATCTTCCCTTGTGTGATGAAAAATAAAAAACCTCGTTTGTTTTCAGACCAAAGCGAGCCTTTTTTCACTTTCGGAACTTATGCAATATTCATAATACGTTATTCATCCAATTAAACATGATTACTGATGTAAAAAAAAAAAAAAAAATTAAACATGATTACTAAAGCAAGACTTTGAAGGATCGCAATAAATTACGAAAAAGCCAGCCACCGTTTCATAACTCTCATTGGCGGCTATCTCTCTCTCGGAGCTGTCGGAAGCTCTCTCAGCAGTAAAACCCTAAAGTTCTTAGCTTCCTTTACTACACAACATATACAGTATCTCTGTTCATTCGCAGCTTCGTGTGTTTGTTCATGTAATGGAGGTCTCTCCGCTTGAGTTCTCTCTAGTTTCTGTCACTGATCTCTCCTCTCCGTCCGTTTCGTCGTCCTCTCCTGCTGTAGCTACGTTTTCGTGCGTTGATGGAGTCACGGAGCTTCGATTTCTGCAATCGGATTCGGCCCACTGTTTCACTTTCGATCTCGCTTCGGCTCAGGTGAATGTCCGGTTCTCTCATCTCGTCTGAAATGTTTCTTTGCTACATGAAGATGAATTTTGGGACCGTATGTTCTTTCTACTTACCTTTGTTCCACATTGCTGCTTCGCAATCGTCTGAGATTTACAATTGAAGAAATGTTTTAACTTTGAAAGGTTGAATTTTGGTAAAGCTCGTTTTGGCTTATGATTTTTATAATCCCATTAAGTCTTGTTACGTCTGAGAATGCATGCATTTGATCGTATTGTCTATTCGTTTTTGTTTCACAGTTATTCAAGTTGGGGACGGTCCACTTCATCTGTGTCTCTGATAACTCAGAGGAGGTACGTTAAGTTAGTTTTACTTTTCTTCTGAATGGGATCGATTTCTATAGTTTTCTTGAAAATGAATCGCTTTTCTCCGCTTTCCTGTCAAATCCTTGATTGTGTAATCAATAACGCGTTGCAAGGTTTTTTTTACGTTTTTTTTTTCATGATGAAATGATTTTGCATTTGAAACAGAAACCATTCTCGCAAGGAGTCGATATAAAATTAGGAAATGAGAAGGATAGCAAGAACTTTTGTGATTCATTTGAGGAGTGGAGGAAGTATGCTCTTGTTCCAGGTGCGCCTTAACTCTGAAGAACCACTTTCTTCTTGTGCATACTCCTTTACTGCCTCTTCTCATTCAATTCTTCCGTTTCTAGGATCATCTTCGCAAAATGGAACAGTTTCTGCTAATAAAAGCAAGTTCGACGATAAGATTGAGGCGTCCTCGGCCAAAATGTATTTCCATTATTATGGACAACTTCTACATCAGCAAAATATGCTACAAGATTATGTGAGAACAGGTAAGATATCTGTCCTGATATGTATTTGCTTGTCATAGAACTGTTCCACTTCTCTTGATTTTATAGCATGTAAATTCATCAGAAAAGTATCATCTGTCTTCTTCGCACGGCTGTTTGACCCAGGATAGCTCTTACTGAACCTCATCTATGTCTTCAGGTACATATTATGCTGCAGTCATGGAAAATCGTTCAGATTTTGCTGGTCGTGTTGTGGTCGATGTGGGTGCTGGGAGTGGCATTTTATCAATGTTTGCTGCTCAGGTATGCAATATTCTATGTCTAAAAGGTTACGGAGTTGATTAATAGGTAGAATTTTGATATTTTAAAGCTACAAAATGGATTAAGAGGACTTGTCTAGTGGTATTTGTGCATTTTGCTTGTCTCCTTCATACATGTCTAATACTTTTTTTTTGTCCTGAATTAGGCTGGTGCCAAGCATGTGTATGCCGTAGAAGCATCAGAAATGGCTGAATATGCACGTAAGCTGATCGCTGGAAACCCATTGTTCGCTGATCGGATCACAGTGAGACTTCTGATTTAGTCTCTTTAGTTTTTTTTTTTTTTTTTTGTGCTGTGTTATATGCATTTTTCTAATGTTGTTGAAGCTGGCACAAGTGTAGGTCATCAAGGGAAAAGTCGAGGATATCGAGCTGCCTGAGAAAGCGGATGTCTTGATCTCTGAACCGATGGGTAGGTGTTTCAGAGGCAGTCTTTAGATGTCTCTTTCTTTAAAGGTCGAGTTATAGACAAACCAAACCTTGGTCAAAAAAACATATGTGGCAAAAGTGATTGACATGGCTTATAATTTAAATCAGGCACCCTATTGGTCAACGAGAGAATGTTGGAATCGTATGTAATTGCTAGGGATCGTTTTATGTCTCCGAATGGCAAAATGTTTCCCACTGTTGGAAGGTAGAGTCAACCTTTGAGAGGCTTTTCTTTAAACCTATTATTATGTGTTGATTCACATGCTGTTTTATCACTGTAGGATTCATATGGCACCTTTCTCGGATGAGTTTTTATTTATTGAAATGGCAAATAAGGTACGGAATGTCACTGTGTTCTAAGGACTATATGTGGGAGATTGCTCTCTGTAACATATGCATATATTGCTTGTTTATTTTAATTCTTCGGTATGCGATCTTCAGGATTCAGTAATTACGTTTCTTCCTCTGTGCAGGCTTTGTTTTGGCAACAACAGAACTATTATGGAGTTGATTTGACACCTCTATTTGGATCAGCACACCAAGGTTATTTTTCTCAGGTACATGTGCTCACACACCAGCAAATAGTAACCGGTTCATTTATTTGGTTATTTTTTAACTATTATAAACCAAATATTGATGAGTCATATCTACGGATTGTACAGCCCGTGGTTGATGCATTTGATCCGAGGTTATTGGTGGCTCCTCCGATGTTCCATGTGCTAGATTTCACTCAGATGAAGGTAGAACTACGCTACTTAAAACTGTTCCGTGGTGTTCTTTAACGTCAAGGAATTCGATCTTTCGTAGTGGGGGTGATTAACTTTCAGTCTCATTTTATTTTCACAGGAAGAAGATCTTTATGAGATTGATATCCCATTGAATTTTACTGCTTCCATGTGCACCCGAGTGCATGGACTTGCCTGCTGGTTCGACGTTCTCTTTGACGGGAGGTACTTTTTCTTCTTATTTTTTGCGAGCCATTGCGCTTTCAATTAAAAAATTTAGCTTCCAAACACGTTTTGCTCTGTTTCCAACAGCACGGTACAAAGATGGCTCACAACTGCTCCTGGTGCACCTACAACGCATTGGTACCAAATCAGATGTGTTCTCTCTCAACCCATCTATGTGATGGCAGGTCAAGAAATCACTGGTAGACTACATTTGATAGCCCACAGTGCTCAGAGTTACACCATAGATCTAACTCTGTCAGGTTCGTTTTACTTTTCTTGCGTTTTTTTGTCATTCAAAAGTATTATCATCGAACTTTTGAACTTTCTTTCCGGATTCGTAACAAGACTTATGGATTTTAAACAGCTAAAATGTGGGGTCCTGGTGCAAGTCAAGGCGGAATCCTCCAATCATCGACATGCAAATTCGATCTGAAAGAACCTTACTATAGAATGTCTCAGCCACAAGCATACCCTGTTGCACAAGAACCACCATTACCACCACAACCGCAGCTAAATACACAGGTAAAAATGCATTCAGCAACTAGAATAGTTATGATCGCTTTCTTTTTTTATATATGTGGACCAATAATGTATATCTGTATTTACCATGAGCAGGACATACAGATACAGAACGATGAATTAGAAGAAGAGTTACTACAGGAACCGCCACAGAACGCGACTACCCAGCTCTAAAAGCTAAAATCATTGAATGTCAGTTATATTTGAACTTGGATTCATGTCTGTAACGTTAAAAAGGTAAAAATGTTTTTGGATTCTTGTGAGTTTGGGTCTGGTTTATGTAAAATGGTAGCACGACAGAATTTTATCATTCCAATGCTTCCATGTATCAGTCGCTGTATCTGTGGGTTTTTTTTCCACACACCCAAACCTATCAATTAATTAAGTTATCTATGATATTTATCCACATAATTTTGTTTTACCTTAATAACATCCTCACGCTACCTAAACATTTTTGCTTTAATATACAGCTGGGGTTAACGAACTGGTGGACGAACATGTGGTCTGTTACTTGACCCTTGTATTGTCTGTGAATCGAGTTCTATGGTTTGACATAATTATTTTCAATTGTAGTTGCTCTCATGCAAGAATCGTTAAGATAACGATGAAAACAAACATATAATGAAAGATTGAAAGTAAAAGATGTGAGCGTACGATGAATTTGAAGAGGTTTATTCTCTCTCCTCCAGCAAACCCTACAGAATGCAGATCATCCGAAGTAATACAATTATTAGAGTTTCAAACACAGGATAGTATCATAAAAGATCAAACTCGTCCTCTGTTATATTGCAGTGTGACAAGACTAAGCGAAAGAGGCTTTTTTTTTCTTTTTTCACTTCTGGTCATAATATTCTTGAACTTTCTGCTCCTCCGGCTGCGCACGGAGCTCGCTCTTGAGTCGGAGAAAAAAAATGGCCTCTGGGATGAATAAAGAGCTCATACCGAGCTGACATATAGACCAAGCAATAGTCTCTCCAATCAAATCCTGCAAAAGGTGGCAATTATATCTTAAGTATTACATAACGAAAACGCAGTACATAACAAAAACGCAGATGATGCATTTGGATGGGTACATTACCATGGCGATTTTGGTGGTTCTCATGAGCTGAATCGAACGAAGAAGGGAAATAGAAGTAAACTATCTGGTGTTTATTGATCCTTAACTCCACGGATTTGAGCATTTTTCCAGTGAGGATAAACACATGTTGAAAAACATTGTCATCTCCACAAACTTGGGATTCTTGTGGATCAAAAACGTTCAGAATCATCACATGACTGGTATCACAAACAATCCAGAACGTTTTCTTGTTGTCCTATGCAAGAAACGAGTAAACTGCCTACCAAGATCGTGCAGCGTGCTTTGCCTTTCCCGTTTCCCTCAAAACAGCTCCAACAATAGCTGCTTGCTCAAGACAATCATTCTTATGCAAAGTATCCAAAAGCACAACGCAGGTTTTGTTATGGATATTTAATCCTTTTCGACGTGTTTCCTCAAATAGGGAAAAAGCATCCATTGCCCTGTTTCCGTTACTGAGACCTTCGATCATAGCATTATAACAAGCAGAGTCTGGAACGCCACCGTTGGCCCTAAACCGATCAAACAGCGAACCGGCCTCTGCAATATTCCCAGCCTTTGCAAGTCCTGAAATCATGGTCGTGTAGGAAATTGTGCTGGGTTTCATCCCCTGTTTCTGCATCTCTTGCCAAAAGACAAAGGCTTTATTGAATTTCCTGACCTTACAAAGACCGTTTATTAGGATACCGTAAGTAACTTGGTTTGGCGTGCATTTCATTTCTTTAAACGACTGAAAACAGGCGAGAGCTTCGTTGATTTCCTCCGCTTTCACCAATGCATCAAGCAATGAGTTCCACGTATAAACATTAGGTGTTAATCCTTTCTGCATAAGCTCCTCCAAGATAAGGTAAGCTTCATCAATCCTGCCGACTTTCCCAAACCCGTCAATAAGACTACTGTAAATTACCAAGTTTAGCTCTATTCTCTTTGATTTTGCTTCCTCAAAGAGCATATAAGCTTCATCAAGTCTATCTATCTTCGCAAGTCCATCAATGACTGAACCATATGTAACAACAGTTGGTTCGAAACCCTTTGTCTTCATTTCCTCCAGCAGCTGATAAGCTTTGTTAACTTTTCCGCACTTGCAGAAACCGTCAATGACAATGTTGTAAGCACGTGTGTCCAATACACAGCCTTGCTCTTTCATGGAATAAAACACCTCGTAAGTTTCATTCGCAAATCCTGCTTTTATTAGTCCATGGATTAAAATCGAGTAGCTTCGAGCATCTGGGACAAAACGACGGGCTTTTATTTCTTCAAACATCGCTCTTCCCTTTTCCGGTTCTCCAGCCTTAAACATGCAATCCATGTATGTATTAAGAAACTGCAAATCAGGAGAACATTTTTGATGAATCATCTCCTTGTATATCTTGTGGCCATCTTCTTTTCTACCATGGTTGAAAAAGTTTCTTATGAGGGATGTGTAAACAATAGAGTTAGTGCGACAATCAGCATCCAACATCTTCTCGTAGATTTTGTAAGCGTCATCAACTCTTCCGACCTTCCCTAAGCCATCTATGAGCGAGCAGAATGTAATCTCATCTGGGGTACAAACCTTATAATCCATCTCCTCAAATATAGCACAAGCTTCATCAAGTTTTTGTGCTTTACAGAGCCGATCAACCATTATGTTCACTGTCCTAACGTTAGGAAACAGACCGACCTTCTGCATAGAATCGCGAAGCTCAAAAGCACAGTCAAGTTTACCAGCTCTACACAGCATGTCAATGAGAATATTATAGGTTGAAAGGTTTGGAGCAGCATCTTTTTTCATCTCCTCAAATATTCTCAAAGCTTCGTCCACTTTTCCCATTCTCCTCAAGGAAGTGAGAATGCAATTATATGCGATTACACTCGGTATAGACCCTTTAGCCCTTTGTCTCTCTAGGAGACTGTATGCTTCCTCAAATTTTCCAGCCGAACCATAACCCATAATCATGGTGTTGTAAGCATATGTGCAAGGGACCCGTCTATTCTTCTCTAAATGCTCAAACATCTCGACAGCTTCATCCAATCTGTTGGCCTTGCACAGAACTCCTATCATGCTAGTATAAGTGACTTCATCAGGCTTCAAACCATTCGCTTCCATCTCATGAAAAAATTTCCATGCCATATCAACCTTTCCCACTTTACCGAAGCAATCTATACACACATTATAAAGAACAATGTCTGCATCAAGGGAGCTGCTCTTCATCTCATCAAGCAAAGATAAAGCAGAATCGACTCGGCCCTCTCTGGCAAAGCCACGAATCAATGTCGTAAAAAGATGAACGGTTGGCTCATATCCTAAGTCCTGCATCTGCTGAAAGAGAGTCAACATCATATCAGACTGATTAACCGCTGAGAAAGCACCGATAAGAGTTGTGTAAGCTGAAAAGGCAGGCCGAAACTTGAACTTCCTCATCATCTGCACAACATCAAAACCTTCCCTAAGCTTATTCGCCCTAACGCAGGTCGACACCATGTCAATACAAGTGTTAACTGACGGGCCAAATCCCGCAACACTCATTTCTCCAAGAATCTGTTCCAAAGCATCAAAATTTCCGCAACGAGCCATCACCAAGAGCAATGAGTTGTAGGCTTCTGGACAGTGAGGCAGCTCGGTTCTTCTCTCATACCATCGGAAATAATCAATTGCCCGGTTAACATCTTTCAGCCTTCGTAAAACCCCAATGATCAATTCTGGCTGAGGATTCAAGTTTAGAGCGGAGAGAGCACTCTCAGATGAAGGTCCCCATGGACCACTCTCCAGAATATTGCAAATCTCGTTAACAATTTGTCTGTTACCCTCAAATGTTTTCGGCTTCTCACGATTTTCGCCATTATCAGACAAAGATGATAGATGCTTACCAAGAGCGAAAACACGATAAGGTATTGTATCCTTGCGAAATATAGTTCCTGCCGTGTAAAGGTGAGAGACAAAACATAAAGCAAATCAGGAACAAACTACAGTTTTCTTCCATTCACAGAGCCAGAAAGTTGATTGAAAACAAATAACTTCTGTTTGCCAGTCCCTAAGCCACAATACCAGAATTCAGCTAAAAATGAAAGAGTTTTCTACCCATTTTCATCAAAAAAAAAAAAAAATGAAAATTTACAGAAACTGAAATAAATGCCCATAAACAGATTACCTGGTCTTAATAGCATACGCATCTTTCTGAATTGCCTGTTCCAAACAACCGATTGATGATTATCAGAGTTCAATACGATCGAACTCTAGTAGATATATTCCTCAATGAAGATAACAACAATGAAAGCTTTAGTTTTTATGGAATTCTGAAATGAATGAGAAGCCAAGCTGAGAAAGGGTTTAACGAGAAGCAAAACATAGGTTTAGGCAGCGAGGTCCAGAACCCTCCCACTGAGGCAGAGGCAAGAAGTCAACAGATTTGCGTTTGACATATTGCATCGTCCAACCACAACGACCTGGGTCGGGTCGGTTTACCCGGTCGTCATCGGGAGCGTCGCGAGTCGAAAAAGGTAATTTAATGAAAAATGAAAATTGCTTGCTCCCGAGTTTTTGATAGATTGGGCCTTGGGGATTTTGACCTTTCAATTCTCGGGATCGATTTAGAATTCAGAGGTTCATAATCATGGTCCTTTGTGTTAACCACTCGTCAAAACTCCAGTTTCTCACAATCGTCGAGGGCTATGGCTCCAGGAAACTACTGTTACCCAGAAGTGAAAACTCCTTTGCGCAGACAAGTCCATGCTCCTTTGCCGGTCCGCAAGTTCGGTCTCTTTGCTTGGACAAGTGAGATACAGCGGAGTCGTAGCACACGGCAAGTTTCTGGTAATGCGTTAGGAGCTTTTTTCACAAGGAATTATAACAGCTTAAAACAGAACACACTTGATTCGCCTTTGCACTATAGAACGGATACAGAAGTCATTGATGTCGACGATGAGCTTGATTACGTGGAAACGATATCTGATGACGACACGGGTATGGAGGTTGAGATTGTCGAAAACGTGGCTATGGATTTGGACGACGCGGAAGAGAAGGAAAATGAGCTGTCTTTAGAGGATGTCAATCTGCAAAATGGGAGCTTGGTCGTGGATGATGATGATACTTCTCAAGCTGATAAGAAAAGTTCATTCGTTTCGAATCTCCCTGTGACTGATGTCTGCAGTTTTGAAGCATACAGAAAGGCTCTCAAGAGTGCTGAGAACCGGACTTCTAAAGTGAAAGACAGAGGCTTTGGTGCTGCTTTGAAAGAAAGGGGTCGTGGTTTATTGCGAAGCTTGCGTTCCTTTTTCATACAAGATGAAGAACCAGTTGAGGTTTTTTGGCTATTTTCCTTTATCTTTGTAGTTTTGTGGCTAAAGTTTGTGCGTTTATGCCTCGTGATATCATTTCCTTTTCATTTTGTGATATTGTGCAGTGACTCATTCTTCTTCAATTGATTTTCAGGATGTACGACGTGAACCATTTCGACCTCTTTCCAAGGAAGATGAGACAGCAGTCAAGCATGCATTCTCAGCTAATGCTCAGTATGATTTTGGTTCTTGCTCTCCTGTTTACTTGCTCTAATGATTCTATATATGTTCTTGTTAATGTAATGCTATGAACGTCTTTCACTGCAGGAACATCTTGGTTACACACGAGAACTCAAATATTGACATTACAGGGGAAAAACTGAGGTGCCTTAAACCAGGTCAATGGTTGAACGATGAGGTTAGTCACCGTATCTAAACACCTGATTTCTTTTTGAGATTGAATATAATCTCTTTTCCAAATTAGAAACCTCCTCTTTGATTTAGTGAAAGCTTGGACTTTGTTCTATGTAGGTCATTAATCTTTATCTGGTATTGCTGAAAGAAAGGGAAGCTAGAGAACCAAAGAAGTTTCTAAAATGTCATTTCTTCAATACATTTTTCTTCACAAAGGTTATACACATTCTTATGGCTTATGAATTTTAGGTTGTATCCCCTTTATATGTTCATGAGTTCTTAACAAGAAGACATAACCTTAAATCACAACTCAGTTAGTTCATTCGCGGACGGGATACAACTATGGTGCTGTCAGGAGATGGACATCAATGAAAAGGTTGGGCTACCATCTCATAGACTGTGACAAGGTAAACTTGTTGGGTGATTTTTTCTGCTGTTAGTCTCTATATTCACACTTCTGTTTTGAGATATTCAAAATCCTTTTTCATTTGACCAACCCTCTAAGAGACCTTTGTTTGTCTTCAGATATTTATCCCTATACATATGAACATCCACTGGACTTTGGCTGTTATTAATTTGAAGGACCGGAAATTCCAGTATCTCGACTCCTTCAAAGGAAGAGAGCCTCGAATCCTCGACGCACTGGTAGTATTTGAGTAAAGTGAAACATGTTTTACTTTGAGTACAAGGAGCCTGATTATGGTGTATTCATTTGTCAGGCTAGATATTTTGCCGATGAAGTTAGGGACAAGAGTGAAGTAGAGGTTGATGTAAGTCAATGGAGACAAGAATTTGTGCAGGACCTTCCAGAGCAGAGAAATGGGTATGCTATCTTTTTTCCTATGATAATATATGTTAGCTACTAGTTCATACATCCACAGTAACTTTGCTAACTTGGCTTATATTTTCCAGATTTGATTGTGGGATGTTTATGCTGAAATACATCGACTTCTACAGCAGAGGTCTGGATCTTTGTTTCACTCAGGTAAAATCGCAGGAAACTACACTTAGAAACTGTCATTGTGAGAGAGTAGGAATGCTGAAATGTAAAACTGCTTGCGTGATTTCCACAGGAACAAATGGCATACTTTCGGGTTAGGACAGCGAGGGAGATTCTGCAAGTGAAAGCTGAGTGATTTTTGAAAGAGAATAGTTTTGATTTGAAAGGTTTTCACGTAGATAGTGCTGGAGAGAGTTGGTGAGTTAGATGCACCGAGAGTGCTTGAAATATTCTTGTACATACAGAAGGGTAAACAATGTGGTTGTCATCTCTTATGAGGCTTAATAGTGAAAAGTTGAATTATAGTTTCACTTTCTTTTTTTCCTTTTACATCAATTCTATTATCACATTGTATTTAACATTTTTCTGTAAATTTTTTACTTATATAAAACTAAGAAAAAAAATTAAATTAAAGAGATTTGTGTTAGAGAATTTTCCCATTTCCCCTGTAAGTAGTAGTAGTAACATGGTCTGTACGAAAAAGAGATACAAAATTAGTATTATTATGAAATGAGGAATGCAAATGAGGTAGCAGAAAAAGAAAAATGTTGTGTACAAATCTCACGTGGGGTCATGTGGTGGGGGACGAGGAGCCCGAAACTCCAGTGTCTGTCTCCTCTCATCAAAATATATTCCTCAAAATCCTCTTACAAAACTATAGTGTATCATTAAAACAAACTTATCATCTGAAATATTCCCATTTTCATTAACGTAAGAAGTTGTTACTTTTCTCAACGATTTTGGTAGCATCAATCATCTATGTAAATTGATTTCGCGAAATGTGATTATAAAAGTAGGATTAGACGCATAATTATCTATAAATTAAAAGTTGAAATATGGGCATCAACCAGTCACATGTCACGTTGCCGTTGAGGCCAATAGTCACATGACTCGCGTGCGAACCTACATACATCAGACCGCTGTAACGTTGACTTCAACCGTCAAATAAACCGAAAGAAAAGAAAAAGCGAATAAAGAAATTAATCCATTAATTAATTGTTCCTTTTTTTGGAAAAAAAAAATAGATCTGGGAAGACGATGGCATCTCCGCCGAAGATGGAGAAGCGGTTGTAGAGTAAGAACAAGATGAGGACTAGGAACAGAGCGACGCCGACGGGAGAACCGCTAACCCGGTGAATAGACTCGGGTTCTCCGGTGGAGAAAATGGCGGAGACGAAGGAACCGCGTTCGGACGAGAGGAACTGGATGGTGAGGAGGAGGACAATGGGGAGTAACAAAAGTCCCACCGGACTCAGAAGCTCCGCGATCCCGTCTGTGATGGCTTCGCCGCCGTCTCCGAGGAAGAAAGGAACGAGCACTACCAATGCAACGACGACGGCGAGTATGATACCGTGTGGGGTAGATCCGCCACCGCCAACGCCTTGACGATCTTGATACATTGTTACTAGTGTGAATCGCAGAGAGTGTTCTTTGCTCTTTTTCCTTTTTCTTTTCGTTGCAGTTTGGAACATGAGAGAGAGTTATTCGAGAACTGCTTTTCCTTTTTAAAATCATGGGGAAACAACGAGGGACGCGTTTGTCTTTTTCAAAACTTCAAACCATTTTCAATCGCTTTTTTTATCAAATTTCTTCGAAACTCGTGGGACGTTTCCTTTCTACAAGAGTTATACTATTACTTAAAATTCAAACCACTTAAAACCTAAGGTTATATTTCGATTGGTTGCAACTGCAGGATTAGTCTGCCGATAATGATATCAAGGATGTCATTTTTGTTTTGTTTGCTCTATTCAGATATTAAGGTTATATAGCTTTAGCAAAACTCTTTCAATTAACAGAAAAATATTAAAGGATGTGAGCATCTTTAGTTTAATTGGGATTCATCTGGTGAGCACATCACTGCATCAAATAGAGAGAACACTGCACAACCCACATCTACCCATCATTAAAGCATAAGTAGCTTTCTAATTGCTTTAACAAATTAGCTGGGTCAGTATTACTTCTCCTTTTTTTGTGAGGACAAATTTTTTATTGAAATGAAGAGTAACCTATTTTTGTGTGAAATGACAGTATTTCTTACTTGACATATATAACTTTACCAATAAAGTTCACGTAGGAAAAACAAAATCCGAATTCTACATGCAAGTGTCTACTTGTCACCTTAGTAGTAAGTGCATCATGAATAAGACATTTATACGTATAATGTCTTAGACTAGTTTGGTTATATGCCGGTATGGATTATGCGAGTCAGATGGAATTGATCAGACATAGCGTACTTCTTAGAAAGACATGGAATTAGAGATCAAATAAATCTCAGCCAAATTTGAATGTAAACCAATAATAACAAATACGAGCTTATACAAAAATTCAATCCCACAGCATTATTGATCGCTATTTACACAAACACAAAGGGCAGCTAATAAGAATCAAGAACCAATGTTTCGCATTGCATAACGAGAAGGAGATGGGCTCTAAAAGAACTATATATTCATCAGCTCTTGACCATTCTTATTTTTGTTTGTCCTTTCTTCTACTTTATCATAGCTTCTCGTTCCCCGTGACAGACAATTCTCAAACTTAGTTCGTTCTCTTGGGGCCCAAATTGGTTCAATTACTCTATTTTTTATAACCACAAAGCCACCTAATCATACTATTATATACTAAAATACAAAATGGGTTTTCGACACAACAAATTCCTTCATCAAACCTAGCGCATATATAATATATAAATATTACTCCAACTTAAAAACTACTAGTAAGAATAAGATAGTCAATACTTTCTTATCCATTAATCTAACAGCATTAGAGAAAACCTTACGGTCTAAGTTGTGAAGGAGTTGATAAGTAGTCTAGTGGATTTCTCTATTCGTTAACCTTTTGTTATTTCCACATTGCCACCTATGTAAAGTTTAAACAAAAGGTCAAAGACATTAATATTCATAATGTGATTGAAATAAGATTCGTAAACTTAATACTCTCGCCAACCGTCCTCTTCCACTACTAACACAAATCATAGCCTCCGTTACAATATATGTAAGGCTTACATTATTTTCTTTTTCAATATGTCTAAAACAGTATAGTTACTATGAAAACCTTAATATCAACAAGAACAACAAAAAACTACGGAAACCTTTTATGTAACGTAATCATTAATAGATAAAGTTAATTAATACACGGAATTTAATGAGACGAGGATTGGGAAGTTAAAATGGATTTACTAATATGGATCATATGATTACAAAGTTAGGATCTTTCTCTTACGTTTCCTCAGACACACGCAACACTTTTGACTTTTTTTACTATGTGTTCTTTTGACAGCATAAGATTACAAATGGGACCAATCGTTTTCATTTTTTTGGAGTTTGGCTGGTTCCTTCACGAGACTACATTGTTCTTACACATCTGTTCTCTCTCTAGTCTCTCTCACTTCACTTCTTCTCTCATCTTATCCCATAAAAGCATCAAAACTTGTGCGCAACAGAGTATGAGCAAATGGCTTACCTTTCACCTTCTCCTCCCAATTTGATCCCCTGTAATGAGAATTCTGACCTTGATTCGATTCAGGAGATTGTACTCTCGATCAAGGACTATATTCTCGGCGTAATATCAGACCTCGAAGCATGGATTTCGCTTAAGCAGCAATGCATTAGTATGTTGAGCATTAAAGAAGAGGATGCTCTGTTTGAATTCTCCTCTGAGCACTCTGCTCTCTCGAATCTCTATTGGGGAATCGAGAGCATCGAAGCCTCCATACAACCTGAATGCTCAGGAGAGAAGATGTCTCGCCTCAGAAACTCAGAGAGGATGCTTCAAATGCCTGCGTTGCTTGACGAACAAGGGACCACCACTTCAGGTGTTCCCAACACAATCTTGGTTGCTTTCTCTTACTTTTACCTCTCCATTGTAAGTTATCTCCAAGGTGAGTCCTTGCAGACCACTTTGCATTTTCTCCAGTCGGTTTTGGTCTCGCCAGATATTGTCAGAAACGACATTGCCCCTGAACTCTGCGAGAGCATTTTCTTCACCCCTGGTGTGACTAAATCAGATGAAGAGATCAGAGAGATTGCAAGGAAGTATAAATACAGAGCAACTTATTACCAGGTTATGTCGTACGGAGAGACTCATCAGAGGCCAAGTGAGTGTACAGAGAAACCGCTTCGAATGCCTAAGAAATATGGGTATGGATTCCAAGCTTATAATCAAAACAGATTAGTTCTGTAGTTCTCTTGTAATGTTTGCTTCCTGAAACAGAGAAAATCTCATTGTTAAATTTAAGAAGTATATCAAATGTTTTTAACCCTCACGCATGAATAGGCAGGAGATATCTGCGGGTAATGGACATTCAGTTGCAGAGAAGCTAGAGCTGTCAGAAACATGTGAGGTAGGTTTATTAATGACCATGAAATTTTGTTGGAAATGCTCAGCGATTTCTAATTATTAAAAATGGGGGGGAAAATGTAGCATTATACCTTCCTCAACTTCTTGATTACCATGTTGATATACTTAATTGCATTACCAGAACATCCAGAGTGTTGATTTGCAAGAGGATGAGCTTAACGAAATCTTCAACAAAATCAAAGCATCAAGAAAGATGGAAAAACCTGCAAACAACTTCGACGGTTCACCATGCTTGGATTGGGACCTGCATGAAGATTACAGTCCAGAGCTTGGAAAAAGTACAAGAGTCATGTGCCTCAATGAATACTTGAACGACTCTCATCCAAACAAAGCATATAATGAAGAGACATTAGCCAACAGATCCCACAGTTTAATCGGTAATTTTAACCGTTCCATCTTTGACATTCAGGCTCAGCAATTAAATAAAACTAGGAGTGCCCACATAGAAGATGCCTCTTCTTTGAGACAACTGGAGTTGGAAGAAATTTCAGCCTATGGACATAAAGGGTCCATAACTTTTGAAGGAATGAGGAGAAATCTGCATACCACAAAACGAGGAGATGGAGTTCAGACGCATTGGTCAAGAGCTCGGAGGATGAGTTTATGGGAGAACCTCCAGAGCTTTATAAAGGAAGTGCTAGGAAACGATGATGAGAAGTATGTCTCAGAGGTTACAATGATCTATCAAATGCTGAACAGAAAACAAGGAGTCAAATATAGCATGCTCAAGGATGTCATCCTAGATCAGCTGCTTATGGCTATTTCTAGTTCCGAGGAGAAAACTGTGATAAAGGCATCGATGACTGCACTTACCAAGATCATATCAGTCAATACAACAGCTATAGAGGAGGTCAAGAGGAAGGGTTTAAATTTAAGCCATTTAGCAAATGCCCTGAAGCAAAATGTGCAAGAAGCAGCTATTCTTATCTACCTGATAAAGCCATCTCCAACAGAAATAAAGAGTCTTGAGCTCTTACCAGCTCTTGTGGATGTTGTTGCATCCACTTCTTCTTCTTCTTCTTACACATTTAGACCTTCACCTCCTCTTTTGACGCCGCCTGCAGCATCTCTGATGATAATTGAAGTGCTTATTACTGCTTTTGATCATGCTACAAACACGATGCACTTGGCTGCTATCAGCTCTCCTTCTGTCCTTGGTGGACTTCTTGATGTTGCGAAAAGTGGAAACTCAGGGGAATTCATCTCCTTGGCCAGTATTTTAGTCAAATGCATGCAGTTCGATGGACTGAACAGGAAGTATATCTATCAGCATACTCGAGTGGCTCCTTTTGCGCATCTCCTGCAGAGCAGAGACAGAGAAGAAATTTTCATTGCTCTTCAGTTTCTTCATGAGATCCTGAAGATACCGAGGTAGACATATTCTCAGCAAGTAAACTTTTCTTTTTAGACTGTACCAGTCACACTTTTTATATATAATATACTTGTAATTTCAGGTCGTCAGCAATTAAGATTCTGCAGCAGATAAAGAAAGAAGGAAGTTTCGACATTAAGGATACATTGTTGCAGAGTATTAAACAGTTGCAGGGTGATCACAGACTCTTTGCAGCAGATATAGTGCTTCAGTTGAGCGCTTTGGTTAGTTCTAAACACTAATAAAATAATGAACCATGTTGCTTCCGTTTCGAGATAAATAATTTCGTACTGGAATTCTCAGCAGGATTCCCCTCTTGAGAGCAAAGTGTTCAGAAATGAGGCCACAAGATCTCTCCTTGACGCAGTTACATGTAGTGAAGGCTCAAATATGCAGCTTTTATCAACATTGATTCTTTCGAATATCGGTGGAACTTATTCATGGAGAGGAGAACCATACACTGCTGCTTGGCTGATGAAAAGAGGAGGTCTAACTTCTATGTCACACATGAATATGATAAGAAACGTCAACTGGTCAGATGAATGCTTACAGGTACTTTTTAAATAAATAAAGAAACTAAAACATTAACTAACATGCCAAGCCAAAAAAGATTGAATTTATAAGTTTTTGCAGGATACAGGAATGGATGGATGGTGCTGTAAGATAGCAAGAAGAATTATTGAGACAGGAAAAGCCACGTTTTGCGGTTTACAAGAAGGGCTGAAGAGTAAAAACAAGAGTGTAGCAAAGGCATGTCTTATAGCCATTGCATGGCTTAGTATAGAGATTTCGAAAGGTCCAAATAGTTTAAAATATTCAGCATGTGAAGTCTTACTTGATGAGATAGCACAATTTCTACACCCTGGTTTCGAGCTTGAGGAGAGACTTCTTGCTTGTGTATGCATCTACAATTTTAGCTCTGGCAAAGGTGAACTTGAGAATAATGGCTCTAACCAAAATATATATTTGACAATTAGTAAGTTTTATACTAAAGTCTAGTGTTCACTCTCAGGGATCCACAAACTAGTCAATTTTTCGGAAGGAGTTAGGGAGTCTTTAAGACGTCTTTCAAATGTGACTTGGATGGCAGACGAATTGCATAAAGCAACATATTATCTATTCAGCAAATCAGTAAGTCTTCTTCAAATTAAACAATGTAATAGAATGATCATACTCAAGTCTTAGATGTCAGGGTTTAGTGTTGGACTCACATTTTCAGACTATTTTTCGATATCGACAGGACCAGCGGATATCTTGTGTTCATACACAAACCATAGAGATGCATCAATCTGGAAGTGGAGCCGTAACAGCCCTCATCTACCATAAAGGATTGCTCTTTAGTGGATACTCAGATGGTTCAATCAAGGTATGTGTTATATACTTTAATAAAGAAATTGAGTAGGAAAGACAACCGTTTAAAAGAAACCTTACCTTGAGCATGCAAGATTATCAGGTGTGGAATGTGGATGAGAAATTATTATCGACGCTTGTATGGAACATCAAGGAGCACAAAAGTGCCGTAACATGCTTTTCAGTCTCTGAAACAGGAGAGAGTGTCATAAGTGGATCTGCAGATAAGACTATCAGGGTATGCTTCTGATTCAGCTCATTGTTTCCAGGAAAAAATGGTTATTCTTATTTTTTTCATATGAAATGTATGTTTTACCTTCTCTTGTATAGATATGGCAGATAGTTAAAGGAAAGCTGGAATGTGCGGAAGTCATAAAAACAAAAGAATCAATAAGAAAACTGGAAGCATTAGGAAATGTGATCTTTTTCATAACCAAGGGGCACAAGATGAAGGTAGCTATATATCTCATTATGCCGCCACAAGAGAGAATAATATCATATATACTCGTACAATAATCTCTCATTACAACTTAATTAATACTCAGAGGCATCTACAATATAATCTTCTACAGATGCTTGATTCATCAAGGATATCCCAACGTATCTTCAAAGGTAAAAGTGTGAAGAGTATGGTATCAGCCCAAGGAAAGATTTATATAGGATGCATAGATGCAAGCATACAGGTAGATATATATCTCTTGGCTTGCATTCAAATGATACTGAAGTTATAAGACACAGAGTAACATTTAGCTGTTCAGGAATTAACCGTCGCAAATAAACGGGAGAAAGAGATCAAAGCACCAACGAGGAGCTGGAGAATTCAAAACAAGCCCATCAATTCAGTGGTTGTGTACAAAGACATGTTATATAGCTCAAGCACCCATGTTGAGATGTCCAATATAAAGGTAAAAGCAATAATAGCAGTTGTCACAATGTGATAAAAACTAAAGAAAGTGACTTAAATAATATGGATTACAGGATTTGAGAAGGAATTATGAGGCCCAAATGTCAATATCAGCGGAAAAGGGGTCCAATATAGTAGCGATGGGTGTCGTTGAAGACTTCATCTACCTGAACCGAAGTTCATCCACAAACACTCTTCAGGTAATCTTTTTTCTGCCAAGTTAAAGTGGTTCCTATCATCACAATTTGTATCTAATATTAAACTAAGACATATGTATGGTTCGTGGAAAATAAGGTTTGGTTGAGAAGGACACAACAGAAAGTGGGAAGGTTATCAGCAGGAAGCAAGATAACAAGCCTCCTTACTGGTAATGATATTGTTTTTTGCGGTACAGAAGCCGGAGTCATTAAGGTAAATTAATTATATACACAAGCTATAGAGTTCTTAAAGGCATACTAGTTTTCAGGATAATTAATCTTATGGAACCACCAGCTTAATTAGACCAATACTAATTTCTGACGACAAAAACAGGGATGGGTCCCGTTGTAGCACAAAAGACAAGGATGTGAGGTAAACATTCCATTTTCAACAAACAACTCATAGTTATGAGTAAAATATAGGTACAGAGCTATAAAATAGAGTGAAATGAATAAGCATGTTGTGATACCTGTACATGTATTACATAGCATTAAGTGTAAGATTGTAGTTGAGTCGTCCACTTTACTTATGTGTAGATAGAAATTGACTTTTAAAGTATTTATGATCTTGAGTTGAATATACTTGAGTACCTTTAATGGCTCGAAGAAGATTATAGGTAAAATCGATGACCTTGAAGTCACTTACTCATGGATGTGTACATCAAGCATGCTTGCTCCATTCCAACCTATGTAATAAAAGGAAGATATATATCAGTGTTTAGCAGTTACGTGATAGTTTAGACAATCAAGTACCTGCATCAGAATCTAATAATGCCCTGAGTCCAAAACAAAATACACACTTGGCTGAAAGCAAAGAGAAGGAATCATTTCACACACTAAACACTGCGTTCATGCCTCAAAAGAGTGCAATGACATTTTTACTTTCTAGTAACAAAAGAAAAACAACTCTAAATAACAATTATTGTGAAATGAGAGGAGTAATAGTTTCTTGGAGATCTTAATGGGTCCTACTACATTTTGATGTAAAAGATGCTTCATAAATATTTCACAACGGAAAATTGATCGTATTCACATGGTCACGTCTGAAGTATCTATTTTCGCAGATTTTTGGAATATGTGTGACAAGTCCAAATTTGGGTCCCCACGAAGAAAAAAGAATTATCATATAATAGATCAAAATGATTTATATATGAGTAGGGTTAAGTCAGAAGGCAGCCTTTTTTTCCCTTCTGTCTCTTTGCAGAATTGTTCGTCTTTATTTTCCTCTCAGGGACCTCTTTTGATGTCCTTGTCCCGACCATCTCTTCCACATATATATTTATCTGATTATTAATCTCAATTTACCAATGCTATCATAACACCGCTGTTATGTCTGTGACAAAAAAAATTACACATTAATTATATCATCTTATCATCATATGTGAATTTATTAATGTAATCATAAAGGGCCTCTCACAACAGGATTTTTTTTGTTTATATTCCTAACAGTTCTTCATCAAGTAGACAATTTAACAGTTACGAACTTGTTGTTCTGGTCGGACAGCAAACTCAATGTTTTGGCTTGCATTAACTTTGATTTGTTATATATAGATTAGCTGGTTGGTGATCTAACCAAATTGATGATAATTATGCATGATGATAGTTTTGTAAATGTTGTTGACTTCTTGTTGTTGCATGTCTTACTTAAATTTGTGGGGCTCCAAAAAAGAAGAAGATAAAACTATTGTGTTGGAATCATAATGCATGTGCAAAGGCATGTGCCTTTTGATTCCATTCATTTAATACTTAAAACCCTAAAACCTGTTGACTGCTTTTTTCAAGTGGGCTTTGTTACTGTTATAATAGTACTATAAGTAACAACACATCTGGTTTAGGTGACACCACAAGACAAATTTTTGGGAGAATTAGACAGTGTATATTAAATAATAATAATCCATTAATAAGAAAACAATCATAAAAATAAGACAAAGTAGCAAGTATCATAAGCTAATTCTCCTAAAGGTTTCAAGCTTTTATGATGAATCGATGATGGTGAACAACATCTATTCTAGCGAATACGCCAAACATAGAAATGAAGAAGATAAATAGTGTGACATTACATTACTAGTTGTACTCAAAAGATCAAACCAATGACCAAAGAACAAAAGAACAGCCTAACTAAACACATGAATGAAATATGATCTAGAGATAAAAAAAAGTACTTATAATGTATCTCTTTTAGCTTTTCATAGTAACCAACGAAGGAATTGAGTCCATGTTTGGAGTTGTGTTTTTTTCAGTTGACGACTCTGTAATAGTACGACCTCTATGAGTACCCTTGGCACGCATTGGACTTGCAAAAGCCCATCCCCATGAGCTTCTATTCCCCATCTTATGATGATGATCAACTGTTGATGATGCTGATGTAGAAGTTGATGATGATGATGATGTCATAATCATAAACCCTCCAAAGATACCACCACATTTCACCATTTCACTCATCGCGTCATCAGCTGCTTCGCCGCCACCATTACTAATGACCTTTGTGGGTTCTCTCTGTGACTCAATCCTTCTCAAGGCACAATCTCCAAACCCATTAGAGATCCTCTCGAAGAAATCGCCAGAGAAGCTTCTGCTACCACACCCAACAGATCTAGATCTCAACACTTTCCTCCCAAAAGACGATCCACCACCACTACCAACACCGTTCGTTGGCGTTTCTACGACCACTTTGTTACTAGGGCTCTCATCTTCTTCCTCCACTATGACATCAATGCCTCCACCAACGACCCGCTTCGATGTCTCTGTTGTCTCTGTTCTCTGGTGCCTCCCGTTATCGATCTGGTTTCTTGGCCTCGAAGAATGGCTGAAGTTGTCGACTTTTTTGGTGGTGGCGGCGATTTGGTGTTTGGAAGAGTAGAGATGAAGGAAGGACCAGAACCCACTTCGTTTCCTCTGGTTAAAACTCTCACCGTAAGCAGCAGCCGTCGATTTGCTTCTCTTGTAGATAAGATTAGCCGAAGAAGACGAAGAGGTGGAAGAAGAAGAGGATGAAGAAGCTGCGAGCATGCTCTTCTTCTTCTTAGCCAGAAGAAACGGGAGGTTATTGTTATTGTTGTCCCTTCCGTTGCTTCCCGATGAGAGCGATAGAGCAAGAGAGGTGGTGGAAGAAGGAGAGGAGGAAGAAGAGAGGTGGTTTGGCTTAGGGAGAGGGAAAGAGGAAGTGACGAGCTTACCGAGCTTTTCTTGGAGACACAATGCACAGATCCCACCTGGGTTCTTTGCGTGAGGATGTGTTATGCATTGCATCCCTTCTCCCATGTCTTGATCTTTGAGGTCCACCATTACAAAAGATGGAACAAGGAAGCAGCAGGAAGAAAACCAAAACCGCCGAGTCCTTTCTCGTTCCTCTGTTTATGTGTGTAATGAAAGAGAGATTGAGCTTTTAGCTTCTTTTGAGAGAGGGAGTTACTTGTTTGTGAGTGAGATGAAGGATTGAGGGAGAAAAGAGAGAGGAGTGTGCAGAGTTTGTAGAGAAAGAGAAAGGCGTCGAGTTCCCCAAGTGCACGTGGGAGTTCTGACCTGTACCCTCGAGTTTTCTCCCTCTATTCTTTTCTTTTTCCTATTGTTTGTTTTTCTTATTAACCTCTTCTTCTTCAGATCTTTAATCTGTTTTATTTTTTTCGGGGGTCCATTATTCCACGTGTCTTTCTAGCTTTTTTTAGCTTTTATGAAAACACTAATTTACTTCATGTGTTTAAGTGACCGTTGACGTTAGAAAAATTGCCGTTCTAATTTTCTTTTCTTTTTTCTGTGTAGGATTTAACTTTATTTGAAGATTTCGTGTATCCGATCAACTGGTTATATCGAGCTGACAAATGTGAAAGGGAACATTATTCAGGATGTATTAATTGATTTTTTTTAGTTTGATTTAAATGCATAAACTGACAAAAGCAACAGCTTAAACTATCTTAAGATAAAGTAGTTTTAGTTTGAATCTGACCCCAAAAGATATAATCGATGAATAAACTAAGCATTTGATCTAAACGATCATAGGGCAAAAATTTGTAGCTTGGTTAGATATACTTAAATAGAGCCTTATCTTTTTGTTTCGAGCCTATAATGTTTCGAGCCTATAATGTTTCGAGCCAAATCCAAAGCATGTTTTTAGTTCTCTCTCAATCATCGAAACTCGAACTTGTAACTCTGAGTCCCGTGTGGAAAGTCACCCCTTATATATCGGTAGAGTTACAAACGATGGATGATTCTAGTTTTATATCTCAACTCTTATTTTCTTGTATCCATGATTTTATTTCACATAACTTTTTACAAACAAAAAGAACTGAAACATTTATCATGTTGGTCGTCGACGCCTCTCATCATTGAAGTTTTATGATCAACTACTTAACTAATTAATTTCAATCCATCAATAAACATTGATGGTTGACAACAAGGAAAAATACATTTACTATGCAAATACCCTAGTTGTTTCCCATGTTAGTCCTTGTATAAGTCCGGGCCCATGTTAGTGTATTAAATATCACTTATCCTTGAGATTTGTTAATTATGAAATTCACCGGCTTCCTTTTGATAGGGGCCAACAAAGCAAACAAAATCATTTATTACGCACTGATGATCTCTATCTCCATTTGTATTTAACTTATAATAAACTAACGAAATGTTTTGTCCAAAAAAAAAAAAAAAAAACTAACGAAATGTTAAATCGTACTCGACCACCTAAATATGGGATATCGAGACTGAGAGTATCATCCATATGATGGAAGTCGGATTCAGATTATCATATCTACTACTATCCAAAATGTGAGATTATTGGATCGAAGATCCCGTAACTTATATATTACTATGACATATTAATCGCGTAGAGTAACGTCCATGAATATTTATGCTGTTAAACTGGTAATTTACTAACCTGCACGAGGTAGTTGAATGTTTGAGGACCAGGGTCTCATGGTGTAAATCTGTAGAGGTTTTTGGTTCGATTCGATTGTAAACAAAGACATTGCCAGTGTGGCCATTTGTATTCTTGGGTTTCAGTCCCGATGCTTTGTCCGTAATGGACTTGCGGCGTTAAACTCAGGGGCGGATGTACTCAGAGAATGGGGGTGGCAGCTGCCCCCCATAAATTATAGAAATTTGTTTGTTTCCAATGTGATTCCAAGAAAATTTGCAGCTCAAGTGGCAAAAATTTGTGTTATGCCCCCCTTAACCAAAGTTCGAGTCTACTTTTTCCCCTTTTCCTCTAAATTTTTGTGGTTGAAATATTTTTCTTATTTTTATGCCCGGGTGAAATTATTTCCTAAATCTGCCACTGGTTAAACTCCTGCCTACCAGACATGCTCGCTTCTGGATTAGTCGGGCTTGACCTAGACACATAATGACATAATTCATTTTTAGATATTCTGTCTCGTTGAGGATAAACATATGAAAAATCATCCTACATGCATAACCAAAACGATTAACCAAACATATATTACACTACATATATCAAATCTTATTTCCACAACCTTCTGGTATCCAGGAATTCCATTATTTTATTAAGGGGGCAAAATTGATGCGAACATGTTTTGCAACTTGCAAGGTACTTGGGTTTAATCTGTGACGTATCGAAAAGCAAGAGACGTAGAGAAAAACAAAAGGGTGGTCCATAAACTGATTACTCGTGTCTTTTCCCTTTTCTAAATTTATTACACAGTTCTCTGTCTTGTCTTTTCTTTCTCCTATTCTTCTACTTATGGTCCCCTTCCATTTCTGTCATGTTGTTAGTACGAATTGTTTCTATTTTTATACATATAAGTATACATCTATATCCCTTACCTTCATTTTTAAACTGCTGTATAAGAAACTGATCGAGTTACAAATTGCCTGGGTGTAACCAACACTCGCTAATCTATGGGTGGGTGTAAGCAACACTCCCTAATCTATGCGTGTATAACCAGATCCAAGCAACATTTAAAAAAAAAAAAAAATTAACCTTCCTATAACAGAAGTAAGAAAATTTCAATAAATCATAGAATTTACTCCACAGAGCTTCATAACAAATGTATCCGACGGCTTTGAATGACAAAGCATCATACATAACATAAACAGATCTTATTGCTACTGGAACTTACTTTCTACTTTCTCTCAGATTTATCTGTCTGAGATGAGACTTTATTTTAAGTGCTCCTGAGGCCAGATATCCCAACTTTTTGGCAAGTTTGGACATAAAGAAAACACAGCAACGAAGAAAAGTTTCCGCTGAAACGCTGACATTACAACCGCGATCTGGCTTGCTCCAAGGGAGCGCTCTGAAAAAGAGATGGAGTAATAGTCAATAATTTGAGTTATAATTGAGCAACTGCAAGAAGCTTAGCTGGCATGGTTATATAAACAGTCATGCTACTATGTCAATTTCATTAAGTTCTAGTCATGTAATATAAGACAAGCTGAAAATAGATTTCGTTAATAGAAATTCTATATAAAAAAAGTAAAAAAAACCCTGCTCCACAAACAAGTGCACAAAACTGAAAGGTACAAGCCAGAAAAAAAAGAAAGGGAACGAAAGATATACTCACCAGAGGAGCTCCTTTAGATCCCCTTTCAGCCAAGAAAGCACAAGGCTTGAAGAAATCACCATAAGTCTTCGACCACTCATCTAGCTTCGAGTGAATGTATTTCGATCCAATGGAATCAGCCCAGAACATGACTCCTCCTCTGTTTACAAGGGATTTAGATTAAAACCACAATGACCAAAAGAGAACTCGACAAGGATCTCGGTGATGACGATACGCACCTGTAAGGTGGAAAACCCATTCCCATTATGCCAGCGATGTCAAGGTCTGCTGCTTTCACAGCAATACCTTCCGCAAAAACTCTACACGCCTCGTTCACTACTGGGAAAAACGTCATTTCAATAATTTCCTTTTCCGACAGTTTCTCCAACTGCAAGCCACGACAATCAGTCAGAGTGAGAAAAAAAAAACAGTGAGTTCCTTTCAAATGCAAAATGAAGATATTTACATGGTTTTTGGACAGAGAGATACCTTAGGGTCAACGTTTACTCCTGATACGCTCCTTGCCTTCTCGATATATTTCCTTATTTCAGGATCAGGTTTAGCCTTGCGCTTATCATCATAAAGATAGAAACCTTTACGAGTGGCTTCACCTGAAATCGACAGGAAAGTTCACAAGATTTAGAAGAATGTTGAATCAATAAAACATTATCTAGCTGTCCTCACTGGTATACCAGCTCTCTTGTCCTCTTGCATTAATGGGATAATCATTGATTTGTTTGTCCTTTCTGGGAAGTTCTCGATAAATTGTGTTGCGGTTGCAATCGCCACACCGAATCCAACCAGGTCACACAACCTACTCGTTCACATAAGTAACAGAAGTACAGTTATAAAAAAGGTGTATGAGATTGACATGGATCTTCACAATGCGATATACCTGAAGGGACCCATTGGCATTCCAAACTTGCTGACTGCCCTGTCGATTAGATACGGATCTGTTCCACGCTCAACAAGGAACATAGCTGCCTGTGTGTATGGGAAGAACATCCTATTAACTGCAAACCCTGTGCAGTTTCCAACCACGACTGGTGTTTTCCTAATCTTCTTCCCAACATCTAACAGGTCAACAATTACTTGAGCAGAGGTATGATTGGTCCGAACTATTTCAAGTAGTGGCATGACATGTGCTGGACTGCATCAGGAAATGAAAAGACATGATTCGTGTAGAGAGAAGCAAAACCGCTCCATGCATAAGACTTTCACTGAAGTTCATCCAACTCCAAAGGATAAGTAATTACCTGAAAAAATGTGCTCCGACAATCCGATCCTGGGACTTGGTCCGCTCCCCAATTTTGTTCAAATCAATGGTAGATGTGTTACTAGCAAGGATACAATGTTGAGGACAGTACTTCTCTAGATCAGCAAAAATTTGCTGCTTCAAAGATATATTCTCAATCACAGCCTGTTCAAGCCACCAAAAAGACATCAAACAAAGTCACTTAACTTGCCATATGGAAAACAATTTGAGCTTCATTATGCCAATTATCACCTCGACGACCATGTCCACATCCCTAAAGCTTTCATAGTCAAGAGAACCCTTAAGGAGTGACATGGTTTTCTCAAACTTTTCCTGAGACATCTTTCCTTTCTTGACACGACTCTGAAGATTAGCTGATTAAATTAATGAATTAGTCAAATCAAGCTTTAGCAATCCGGTGGTAAGCAATGTACATAAATTCATGCCCACCTTTGACCCTGCCAATTCCAGTCTCCAGGAACTTCTCATTTACCTCCTTGAGAATCACTGGATAGTTACTGAGGATCAATGCAGTGGCTATTCCAGATCCCATTAATCCGCCTCCAATTATGGCTACCTTTCTAATCTGCCTTGGCACCAATCCACGATCAGTAACTCCAGGAACCTGTCCATAAGATAGATTGGAAGGAATAAAAAACAGATGGAAAGCTTTCATGCTAATAGTTAATATTTGTTAAAGAAAAGAAACCAGAGGTTTAGTGGTACATAATTCTAAATAACATGACTGCATTACAAACCTTTGTAGTTCCTCGCTGAGAAAAGAAGACATGGATCAAGCTTTTGGTGGTATCCAGGTTTACCACCTGTGAGCCGACTTGAGCCTCCTGTAAATGCAAATGTGGTGGAAATTCGTAAAGGGTCACTAGTCTCTGGGGAAACATTAAAGAACATATAACGCAGCGACGAAAAAATAGTAATATACCTTCTCTAAACCAGCCCTCGGACCAGAAACAATACCCACTTCAACAGCCTCAAGGCACATTAAGGGGTGTTTCAGGTTGGGGGCTTGCTTGCGTGTCTGATCCCTGGCAAACTTCAGTATCTCCCTTGCCTCTCCAAGAGGAGGTAACTTATCAGTCTTTAAAACACTGGAAACCCATGGTTTTCTCCTCTCGGCTATGTCAAGGGCCCAGCGACGAGCAGCGTTTAGTAACTCGGCAGGTGGCACGACAACATCAATAAGACCTAATGAATGACCCTCCTCAGCTTTAACCGGCTTAGATGTCTACATGTATCAAAAAAATAAATGCCGTTACATTTTAACCAACGCAGACTAACCCTACCATAAGAATAAGGCACTGACGTACCAAAATCATCTCAAGGGCTTTTGTGAGACCAACAAGACGTGGAAGACGCTGTGTTCCTGCATCAATCCAAAGGAGCATAATTAGGGAAATAAAAAAAGGAGAGTGACTTGATTCATTCAACACAAACACGAATCACATATCCCCGTCCTCATAGTCCAGTTTGCATAGAAAATGCTTTGACTTCTTATACCACGAGTTGAAAACATATGATTGTCTTCGGGAGTCAAAGATTCTGGCTCCTATATGATCAAAACTCGTGTGCTGCTGACGGGCAAACATAAAGGATTTGACAATCAACGAAGTTGAGTGTGTACCTCCAAACCCAGGAATAACACCGAGTTGCAGCTCGGGGAGGCCTAACTGTGCACCAGGAGCTGATATCCTTGCATGGCAAGCCTGAAAACAAATAATACGACTGCATCAACATCCATCTAATAAGAAAGTTGTCACCAGGCTCGGCAGTTTCGAGAGGATTAATTTTTTTTAGAGGGTAGTGGATAACATAGAAACTATACCATGGCCAGCTCTAACCCTCCTCCCAAGGCAAGGCCATCAATGGCAGCGACAGAAGGTTTCCTTGCAGCTGAAATCCAAGAAAAAAAAAAATCTGACCCCTCGGAAACACATCATCAAAACCATTGCATAAACCAATAAAGTCGGTATGTAGCAAAATAACCTTCAAGCAAATCGGTTATGATGTCAATTGATATGTATCCAACCTTTGGCTCTTTCCCTGAGAAAATCAACATAACACCAGCGGACATTACTACAAACATCAATACGTAACGCCAATACAATCACCAAAGATACCAAGTCAGTGAAACATACTTGTCCCTTTCTGAATTTCACCAAAACCAGATATATCAAATCCACCAGAGAACTTGCCCTTGGCACCTGCAGTAAGAAGACACAAAAGCCATCACCAGATCATCTCCAAAGTTTGCATAAATGTGTTCTGGAAGAGAATGATATCCAGACGTACCCGTGATGACAATAGCTTTGACATCATTCCTGCTCAAGGCCTCCTCGTAATTACTTTTGAGGTTCTCTAGCACTGTACAAAAACAGAGTAGCAGACACAGGTTTCCCGCTTCATCAGTAATGAAATCGATATAAAAAAAGAACAAGGTTTCTCGAGATCATCATCGTAAGCTATCTACTAAACTGAAAGAGCATGAGATCGAACTATTAGTAACCCCAATTTCACATAATCAGATCATATATCCGATCGGAAGCAGGAAATGCAATCGGGGAGACTAAAAACCGTACGGAGTGGGCGAGAATCAAATTGACCTAGAATTCTGAAGATGTAATAAATCCAGGAAATTACAGATAAAAATAAAATAAAATCTGAGAAGACAGAAGAGGAGCAGTACCGTCAAAGGATAGCGAATTGACGGGAGGGTTGATGAGTGTTATGACGGCAACGCCATCGCCGCCAACTTCCATCGTCGTCTTTCCCTTCGTTCGTGAAGCCATTTTCGAGCTCGGTTTTCTCTCTACGATCTTCTTCGTTTGAGATTGTGAGTCAAAAACTCGGAATTAAGGTAATAAAAGGATAGAGGGAGAGAGAAACGTGGAAATAAAGATATAAATGGAAAGATGACGTATGATACAATGGCACACTCCTCAACGCAGCTGTGCTTTGATAATCTTTTCGATAAGTCTTTTATTTGTTCCTGTATACCATACTAATTTTTTCCTCGATTTACATTTATCTAAAGAGATATTGATCACGGAATTAGAAACATGTATTTGTATTTTTACTAACAAATACAGTATGTGTTTGGCTGGTGGTCTTAGTCCTACGGGGGCCAAACTTTGGCGGATCTTAATCAAATCAATTTTTCGTTTTTGACGCGATATAAAGAAAATGTAGATGAAACTCATATTTAGATCATTAGAAGAAGAAAAATGTATTTACCGCATACGTTGTCTTCATTATCCAAAGTTTTCTCTCACTGGTTTATCTTTCACCAACAAGATGGATTTGTTCCCATGATCGAAAAAGTGTCACGGTTGGCAAACACACAAAAGTAGAAAAGTGTGCGTTACATGTAAATTTGGATAATGTTTGGAATTTATGCATGAGATCGATTATTTAGGAAGCGGCCTCGTATTCGAATCTCTAACTTGTTTGTTCGCTTTTGATGTTGATTGATAATCTTTATCACAATGATAAAGAATATATTGATAGAATAGTTACTAACCACCACAGCGATATGGCACCGTCATCTTTTTGTCCTACTATCTTTTCATGTTATCTCTCACGAAACCATTTACCATTTTTTTTTTCATCCGAAGATCATTGATAATAAAAGATAGGTCTGTTACAAATAAGGGGAATCCCAGAAATCTAAACATTTCGAGAGAGAAAATATTACAATAATGTAATACCATTACAATAAAAGTCAAAGAACTCCTTCAACCAAAAAGTTACACTGTTTTCATTATTTAAAAGTTTCACCTTTTACCATCTTTATATCTTCCGTTTGTTTTTGTTCACAGTTTTCTTATTCCTCTAGCTCCAAAGCCTCCAATGTACTTTGCATGTGACAAATCTTGGATTGTTTGACCAATATCGGTGCACCAATTAAAACGGAAGTAAAGCGGTAAAAAAAACCCTTTACGCTCTATGTTATACGGTACATTTTTACCTCTTCTTGGTGATCCATAATTGTTAATTGTTTATTTCAAACTTTTACCGTTTTAAAACACTAAACGAACCTAATAAACTTTTTGATTTGTAGATGAGTTCAGGACGATTGTTGAATAAAAAGTATTTAGGATCGGTTTACTACATCAAATCAATCGTATCTATTTTGAAACTAACATAAGCAGTTACTAGATTGACTGCACCACTTCAACTGCCATATACAACCACCAGTTCGGCCTTTTAATGACGATGATCATCGGATACCTATAATAAAGTTCAAATTAATCACCACTTGGTCAAGAGACTCAAAACATGCGTGTATCTTTGATCCTCTTTCAAAGTTCCGTGCCCTGATTTTTGGCGACGTGTCCGATAAGTCTTTTTTTTTTCTTCTTCTCAACAGTTAATACGTTAGATATCCCTCAAATTAAATGTTCTAAATCAGCCGCGGAAGCAAATTTCTAATAATAGTAACATCAGTCTTCGTTGTCAAATCACTTTGTACGTGTAGGAAAAACCTCAAACCGCATTAGTTGATAGTATCATCAATTAGTAAACCATTAAATTATTCTGTTCAAGTGATGTACGATCATTTGGTGATTGGTCATGACTCAGGACATGCGTTGTAATACCCCGTCTAAGAGCAGAGCAGTACAGCGAGGTGAAATAATTTTTGTTGTCTAAGGAAGACAATTTTACAAATTCCGGGACTTGGAGCATAGATACACAAGGCATCAATGAAGCCAATGCAAAAAGAATCAGGTCAAGAAAAATTCATATGCGACGCAGACAAATCGGGGAAGCCAAGTTACTCGAGAATGGACAGTTCGGGCAAATGAGGACCAATGGGGTAGCGGCACCTATCCAGAAATTATGAAACTTTGTGGAGCTGTTAAGGACACTTAAAGGAAGATTATGAACGAAGAAAATCCATTTTTAAATGGCGGACGCAGTAGTTATAGAGAAAATGCCAAGGAGCTTCGAAATGAGCTAAGTCCAGAAGAATTGGTCAAAGCAGGAGTGTCACCCAACCAAATGAGCTGAAATTTTGTGGAGATGTTAAGGACACCTGGAGGAGTATTTTACAAGAAACAGATCACTTTTTGGATGGCAGACGCAGAAGTTATGAGGATAGTGCCAAAACGGTCAAAGAGGAGAAGATATGGTTATAAGGGGAGGCTTCCACGTAATGGGACAGCTTGGGTGATTATCTGGCATTGCTCTGTGACTAATGGAAGCTAGGGATGGTGAAGCAGGACCCCAGATGTCATCAGAACCGCTTGAAAAGTAAATGGTTTACAAGAGATACAAATGGTGAATAATTAAGCTAATTACCAAGTGTCAGCTTCTGGGATCAGCTTGATGGCAAGGCTAGGAGCCTATATAGGTGAGAAGGCGAAGCTAGTATGTGCAGATGTTGAAAAACGAAAATGGCAGCCCCTTTCTCCTTCCTTACCCATTCGTTTTTCAACCCCTTATATAAGGAAGTCTTCACTCTCCTTCAGCATTCATTCACACATCTTTCTTCATCACTTAGAAACCAGAAAAAGTTAGTTAGCATTAGCGTGAGAGTGTGGAAATCTAGGAAGCTCATTCCGTGAAGTTCAGTGCCGGTCTAGTCTTGCCTTTTGTTCGGTGAGTTCAGTGATTTAAGTTGCCCATCGTTTTCTTGTCTTGCACCATGGCACGTAAGTGTTGTGCTGCTGACTTGACCGCGATGGATTCCTTTCTTTCTCTCTCCCTTCTTTAATCGCATGATTGCTTACTTGCTGCTCGTTGCTTTGCTTGATTGATTATCACTTATGAGTTGTTGATCATATGGTTATATATGCATGTTTACGTGTTGCATGAGGACTGGTATGATGTAATTTCGGGTACCGTCGTGTACTTTGGATTATATTAGCCCAGATCCGTGTTTGTGAGTTAACCTTTGTTGCAGGTGGTTTGTTGGTTATGTGTTTGTGAGAGATAGGCATTCGTTTTCCTTTGTGGGATCAATTGTGCACCTATCTCCTTTGCGGAACCGGAGGAGCGGTTCAGTGGCGGCGTGTGAGTGTATTTCCCATGTTCGTTCCTCACGGCATGAATGGACAAAGAGGTGGGAAGACCCGACGGGGTAGGCTTGCCGAGGGTGATCCCTGAGTGGGCACTCGGTATAGCGTGATCCGGCTTGTGATTTCATGTGATAGCAAGTCCGGGATCGTGTTTGGGGAAATACACCGCGCTTTGAGATCTCTATGCCCACGCGTGTGATGAGGACTTTTGAGTGATCATATAGTATTAGGATGCATGCTTCGGCTATTGCTTGCTTGATTGTTTGTTGCATGTTTCAGGATATTTCGGGTTGGGTTGTATTCTGATGTTTCTCGGTGAGTGCTGAACTCACTGGGTAATCTTTCGATTACTCACCCTTTCTCCCCTTTCCCTGCAGGAACCCTTAGTGCGGAGCTAGCTAGAATGGCGGTCTTTCGTTTGGGACTTCTCATCCATCTTTTTAAAATGAGTCTCGTAAGTTCAATAAAGCGTTGTAAAATATTTCCTTTAAGCATGTTTTGTAGTAAAGGTCCATGGACGAGTCTGTATTTAAAAGAAGTCTTTTAAGAACTGGGTATTGTAAAACTATGTGTTATAAATAAAGGAATGTTTTATAAAAATCCTCTTGCACTTATATTGCGTTTCCGCTGATACGAATTGCTTAGTCCGAGTATGTTCACAACTCACTGTCGAATGAGACGGGTTGGCAAGCCCTGACCTTCGGTGGTGGGGGTCGATGTTAGTTAGACGGTCTAGCCTTAAGCTCAGTGACCTCTGAGACGGGCCGGACTATCTGATTAACCTCGGCTTTTGTGGCATCGCCGGATCGGTTTAGATATGTTAGTCGTTCGTGTACTTGTTTGTTTGTCGTTTGGTTGGCATGTCTATTCCGGTTCAGGGGTGTTACATGCGTGGACCGCTGATCCTCGTCAAAAAGCTCTGAAATATTGCTGACGTGGCATAAATAAACCAAACTAATCCGATAGCTTTCCTTTTTTCTTGGTCTGTTTTTCGGCACTAATCCAATAGTTATATGTATCTATTCAGAGCACTAAGCTTAGGACCGAAACACAAATACAGTAAGTTACATTGTCTGCCAGAGAATTTTTGTTTTCCTTTGTAAGATTTCGAGTTGTTGGAAAGGGAATACTCCTAAATCATCTGTTTTTTTTGTTCGTGTTTCTCCCTATACTGTTTTTGCCAAAGACAAACCGTGGAACGACGATGATCGCGCGTCGGATCTGGCGGAGCCATCGGTTTCTCCGCCCATTCAGCTCGTCTTCTGTTTGCGCTCCGCCGTTCCGAGTGCCGGAGTATCATCCTCAGTCGTTCGTCTCTCCAACCTCGCGCCCATTCCTTGTTCATTCTCTCTCCGTAAGTTTCTTCCAATTTTGTTTAGTTTTTTCTTTTTCTTTTCTCAAAAGAAGATTCGAGGCGTGATTGTTTTGGCTTCACTCTGACATCAGATTCCGACAAGACAAGCTCTTCGAGGGAGAAAGTAACATTAGTCTGTTAGATTTAGAAGGTAGGAAAAATAAAGTTTTCAGGGGACTTAAGTTGAGAAAAGGGCTTGCTTAGACTGACGAGGGAATTGTTTCGATTTATGGTTAATTTGAAGATCAAACAAACTGGTCATAATTTTCCTAATTTGGGCAGTTAATGAAATGGCGTGGAGGAGGAAGTCAGAGCTGGTTTTCGAACGAAGCCATGGCCATAGATTCAAATGCAGGGCTAATTGATGTGCCACTGGCACAAACTGGGGAAGGTATTGCTGAATGTGAGCTTCTTAAGTGGTTTGTCAAAGAGGTCTGTTGTTGTTTTTTTTTTTACCTTTTTGCTAAAAGGTTCAATCTTTTTTTTCGATTCTTCTTTTGGTTTTAGTTTAAAATCAGCCATTTTTGTGTTTGCATTTTTCATTTTTGCAGGGAGATCCGGTCGAAGAGTTTCAGCCACTCTGTGAAGTTCAGAGCGATAAGGCAACCATTGAGATAACAAGCCGTTTTAAGGGGAAAGTAGCTCTGATTTCACATGCTCCAGGTGACATTATCAAGGTTAGAGCAAACAAAATGATTAATTCAATACTTTTTTTCTTTGGAAATTTCGAAAACTGTATTTAAGCTCATAGCTTCGATGGTGTCTAGTTTAGTAGTTTTTAATATGATTTAGCATATCATTCAGATTTTGTTAGGGAAAGTTTTCTTGAGATTGGATTTGTATCTGCTAAACGATTTTGACATGTAAATCTTTTGTATTATATGCGGTGAAACCTATTGATGAAAGGTTGGAGAGACTCTGGTAAGGCTGGCCGTAGAAGACGCCCAGGATGCTCTTCTAGTATCCTCCGATTGTTCAGGAAATTTAGATCATGGCGGTTCAAAGCTAAAAACAGACAATCTTGTTGGAGCTCTGTCAACGCCTGCTGTTCGTAACCTTGCAAAAGATCTTGGCATAGATATTAATGTCGTTATTGGAAGTGGTAAAGATGGGAGAGTTTTGAAAGAGGATGTTCTTCGATTAAGTGGCCAGAAAGGAAATGTAGGAGATTCAGTTTCTTCTGAGAATCCCCGTATAGGAAGAGACTCGGTTCCCACTATAGCGAGTAACTTTGAAGATAAAGTACTTCCTCTCAGGTAAGCCTATTGTTGTCAATGTGTGGCTGGTTATAAATGGTAAATTAACCCCATACTGTGTCTGAATCAGTGTCGAAACCTTTCCTTTGTTCTCAGGGGATTCAACCGAGCAATGGTGAAGACAATGACTATGGCTACAAAGGTACCGCATTTTCATTTTGTTGAAGAGATAAACTGTGACGCACTTGTGGAGCTCAAACAATTCTTTAAAGAGAACAATACAGATTCCACCATCAAACACACGTTCCTTCCTACTTTGATCAAGTCACTCTCAATGGCTCTAAGCAAATATCCCTTCGTGAATAGTTGCTTCAACGAGGAGTCTCTAGAGATCATCCTTAAAGGTTTTTCTTTTTATTGTTATTTTGATATTGAGCTTAGTTACCTTTAGAGTGTAGATATCGATTCTTGGTTTTTATCGCAGGTTCACACAACATTGGAGTTGCAATGGCTACTGAACATGGCCTTGTCGTTCCTAATATAAAGAATGTTCAGGCACTATCTCTACTGGAGATAACCAAAGAGCTGTCGCGATTACAACATTTGGCGACCAACAACAAACTTAACCCCGAGGATGTAACCGGTGGAACCATTACTCTAAGTAACA
The DNA here is from genome assembly GCA_010577795.1 of Isatis tinctoria. NCBI lineage: Eukaryota > Viridiplantae > Streptophyta > Magnoliopsida > Brassicales > Brassicaceae > Isatis > Isatis tinctoria. The sequence continues at coordinate 31,846,994 of CM021246.1, forward strand.
TTGGAGCAATCGGTGGGAAATTCGGGTCCCCTCTTCTAAACCTACCCGAAGTTGCCATCATCGCTCTTGGAAGAATCGAGAAAGTTCCAAAATTCAGAGAAAACGGAACTGTGTATCCTGCATCGATAATGATGGTAAGGGCTTATACATGTTAATAGTTTCTTAGTTCAAGATTCTTGTTAGTAGTAACAAAGCCTGGCTTTTGATATCAGGTTAACATCGCTGCGGATCATAGAGTTCTAGACGGAGCAACGGTAGCTCGGTTTTGCTGCCAGTGGAAAGAGTATATTGAGAGACCGGAGTTGCTAATGCTTCAAATGAGATAAAGGGAAAAAGAAGATTGGTGTTTCTTTGTACAAAAATAAAATTCTCTCTTTCTTTTGAGTCCTGTAGAATTGGACTAAGGAAGAAGGATTGTATGAATCCCCATGTTCGAATAAGATTGAGTTTGGCGTCTGAGATGCTTGCTGTTCTAAACTAAATAAATTAAAGGTCATATGTTTACATTACAATTTATTTTGTTTATGCATATAATCCACTAATCTTTCGGTTTTGTGGAGTTAAAAACTGTGATTGTATACCTTAAGAGGCGCGTTTATGTCTTGAAGGGTTTGAATTCATGTACTAACGTTCCTTTTCAAATACACGACAAATGTACTCTTACCGGTTCTAATGACTTTCAAGTTTCAACCATCTCGACGTGAACAAATTCAAATACATATAATTTTAAATTGTCTAATAAAAGCTTACAGCATGCGTGTATCTATATTAAAACAAAATAATGTCAACTAATATCGGTTCACGTGGGACAGATGAAACTTTACAGCTTTCACCGCAGAAAAGATTTAAAACATCGACATCTTTGATTTTTCCTATTGAATTTCTGCTCACAACCAAAAGGAAAGTGGTTATTAAATTTTACGTGACCAAGTAAATGGGGGAAGAGATCCTGTATTGCGGCTCCATGTTAAGCTCTCGTAAACTCAGATATGGGATGGCCACGTCACCCTTCCTAGCCGGCGTCAATGTTCCCGCTATAGATCCCGACGGTCTATTGGTTGTCGTACGGTACGGTGTGTTCGACCCGCCCAGACTCTCCGTTGCGTAAACAAGACCCGACATGGACATGGACCCGCGAAAATTCCTGGCCCTACGATCTTCGTTGATGGCGACGGTGGAGATTGGACATTTACGCCATTTGAGAAAGGGGAAAGCTTTCTTCCACCACCACCGTTTCTTCCTCTTGCTGTGCATTGTGGACCGGGTCGGTTCATCTTTTGAAATGGGTTTCTGGAGCTTGAAGTGAAGAGCGTTAATGCATGATTTCGCCGACGTTTCTCGCTTATGCTTCCTCGCTTCTTCCATTACCTTTCATCCGAAAACATCAAAAACAAAATTCCTACTCAGAACAGAGCCAAATGTAGAAAAAAAAGAAGAAGCTCAGAAACAATTAAGCAAAACGTAACGATACCTGAAAATAGTCGATTTGGGGATCGAAGCCATTGTCCCTGAAATGTTGAGAATCGGGGATGGGGAAAATTGGGGAACTGTTCGACATTCTTCTTCGTGGGTCGTTTGAGTTGTGGAGTTGTAAGGTCGTTTGTTTGTCCTGTGGCTGGTGAAGGGATCGAAGAAAATGGAGATGGCCGTTGGGGAGAGTGTGGGGGGGTTCACTCAATTCAATGCAATGAGTCGTCTAGTGTACTATCATTTTCAACTTCCCCTCACTTTCCCCTATATATATCCAATTTTACATTAAAAAAAGGCCATACATTATCTCTTTTTCAGACACACCCATCTTCATTTGTCCTGATATTATTATATTCCTACATTTTTTTTTCTTCTTGTTTGTAATTTAAAAAAAGGTTTGCAACTAACTATAGAATTACTATGCTAAATACACACAAATGATATTACTACATAAGCACTATACATATATACAACTAATATGCTAGTAAATTACGAGGCTACAATTTTGCAGATTTAATTTCCCGAAGCGAGGAATGTTATTAAATTCACCGTTAGAAAAGAACAATATTGGATTCCGGCACTCTCGAAGGAAGATACATGTGCATGAGCATCACGTGATCCCCATAACGCATGCGAGCTCCTCCTCGTCTTTCTCATCATTTTAGTAATTTGTATTATCCTCTCAAGTCTCATGATTCTCCTCCAAGCATACAATTCTTCAGAATTTGACTATAAATGACACATTCGGACAAACTTACAACATTTAACAAAACCGTACAAAGAGTGCGTGGTAAACCGTATAAGATACCTTGCGTTCTAATACTTTTTTTTTTATTGTTCATTATGCTATTTGTCTCTTTCACCATAGACCCTAGATCCTAGAACAAATTCACTCTAGTCTAGTCTTTTGAATTAAGATTTATTCTAGATCCTAGACCAAACCAGTTAATTTCTATTCACTTATCAGTTCAGCTTAATTATATATCACTCACGCCAAACTAACTCACGATGAAATGGGCTATAATATTCTTCAAACAATTCGAGAAGAGCACATTAACAAGAAAAAAAGTGTAAAACTCGGAAAATAAAATCATTTACAAATTGGAATCTCCTACATGTTGGCGGTGTACGGAACTTGGGTTTGTGGGATCCACGTATCGCCACCTAAGAATCTGCCCCCGGTGTATAACAGAGCCTCGTCAGGGGTTAGTTTCTTGATACCGGGCCAACTAACTCTTTGGGCCTGATTCGATCCAGGCCCAACATTCAGATGCTCGGCGTAGTATAGCGTCTTGAGCGCAAAGTCTCCACTCCAGGGAAGCCATCCCGCCGGGTCGATGACGTCGTCGATCCTCGTCTTCATGATGACCGTCCTGGAGAACTCTTTCCACGGCCTTCCAAGATACGCCTTACTCACTGATTTCACCGGAATATACGCCGGCTCTCCCACTATGTGGCAGTTATGGAGCACCAATCCGGTCGACTCACGGACGTCGGTGCGACCCTGAGCGGTGACCATACACGACTGACCTCCCTTAGGTTTTCGGACGACGATTTTGGAGTTCTGGAGGATGCATTTCGCGTCCCCGAAGATGAAGTCTACGGTGCCGGAGACTGTGCAGTCACGGTAGAATTGCCGCTGAGAGTGAACGTACAAGGTGTCTTGGTGACCGTCGATTTGGCAGTTGAAGAACACGGCGTAATCCGCCGAGACTCTCACCGCCACCGCCTGTCCTCCCTCAGGTCCAGCCGTGTTCTCGATCCCGATGTTCTTCGCTGTGAAGTGCTCGCCCTCGATTGCTGCAAACACGAACAGAATTCGGTGAGGTTTGTCACGTTCAGATTCTCTTTTTCGGGAAGATTTTTGGCAGTAAAGGATTGAAAAACTCACTGAGGGTGCTTGTTAGGAACGTCTTGACTTTTGCGATACCGAAATTGAGGCTGCCGGTGATTTTGGTCTTGGTTGGTCCATCGCCGATGAAAGTGACGTATGGCATTTTCCTGGTGACCATTACTTTCTCCTTGTAGATACCTTCTCGGATGTGGATGATGAATGGCAGTCTGTTGTCTTTAGGCACAGCATTCAGAGCATCGGCGATGGTCTTGAACTGGCCACTTCCGTCTTGAGCCACCACTGCACTAGCCTTCACTGCTGGTCCTCCCCCTTGTGGTGCTGCTGCCATGAGCCTCCGTGCCTCTGGTCCAACCCATGTTGGCATGCCATCTTCCGTTGACAAGAGCTTTCTTGCGTAGTTATCAAGAGCTCCGGTTAGTCCTGTTGTCATCGCATTGCTGATTCATTGATTCGCATGTATATTTTGGAGAAATCAAATTCCCGTAAATTTTGAAGTAAAAAAAGATACCTGTGGTGTTGGAATTTGGTAGAATGGTGGAGAGGTCAGTGACCATGGCAAGGCTGTTGCTGCTAAGCTCTCTTGATGTTTTGAAGATTTTGAGCATGTCTCGCATAAGTTTAGACTTAATTTCCTCAAAGGAATCGATACAGGTTTGCTGGAATGCGATGGAGCCACTTAGCCAAACCCGAAGATCCTCAACGAAGCCTTCAATCTGAGAAATTGAGAACCCATGATCAACACACTTTCTCAGGTCATCAATAGCGTCAATCATTAGCTTCTCACACAGCTCGAAAGCATCTTTTGCTTCTGGGTCTCTGTCAGCCTTGGGTTTCACTTCTTCAGAGGCTTTCTTGAGGCTTTCGTTGATGGATTTGATAGTGACGTTGAAGCTGAGCTTGATGAGGTCGAGAGGCTCTGTGGATTTGGGATTGGCGTCCATTAAGCTTTTGACGCAGGTCTCCTTGAAGTCAGTAGGTGCACAAACTGCTTTAACCGCTTTGGTGGTTTGCCGGATCTCATTTTCATTGGGCGAGTTTTTAGATGTTACGACAGCTACAGAGACAACCATGATGACTAGCAGACCCGAGACACTACCGGCGATGATGCATTTCTTTTTCTTCTCACCATCAAACGCCATTTTGTGGTTTTCTATATACACGAATTTCAAAAGGTCGAAAGAGGTAATTTGCTCTAGTTTTCAAGTTTTTTTCTTCTAATTTCCTAATGTGTTTCTTTTTACATGTTAGAAATGGAGCAGACGGGGCCTGCAACTGTGGCTATAAGGCCCCTTCTAGCTATGATTTTTTTTTGCTTTTTTTGTGTTTATCATTTACAAAGCTTTGAACAAATGGATAGAAAGATCTCGATGAGGTTAATATAGAGATGAGTCGTAATGCTATTTTTGGGGTTTTAGGAAAGAACATGAGGCTATGTTACATTTTCTGTCTTTAGGAATATCACCTTTGTTTCCGACAAGTTTGTGATCCTTCTCTCCATCTAAAACGTTTGGTTTCCGGCTTTTATGATAAACCTATGAATAGTATGGTTTTAGAGTCGTGAATCTGTGAGATGAAGTGAAATCATGTTGAATGTGATCTTGATAATTTTCCTGTAGAGATCTGTGCGACCCGAATGATTCTTACTGGATGAGGAATTGGTTTAGAGATAGAGAGTAAAATGCAGCTGCGACGAGGCATGAGAGGAACCTCACAATGCATTATCATTAACATGTATGAAACAGACGAGAAGATCCTGTATAAACTTATTCAGGTGTACTATACTGCTTTGCAGTGAAAAGACCCAACAACAGCTTTATTATCATGTAAATAAAAGAAGACAAATCTGATCATCTTTTCTGAGAATCCAACTCGCATATCCGAAATGGCTTTTTAAAACTTTTTAAAGCTTTGAAGCTCTCTGTAATTCTAACTTGCCAATGGTCCCAAGATGAACCTCGTCAGGTCCATCAGCAATCCTGAGCGTTCTAGCCGTGGCCCACAGGTGCGCTAAAACTGTATCCGAGCATACACCGGCTGCTCCATGAACTTGTATAGCCGTGTCCAGTACCTTCAACGCCATGTTTGGAGCTGCCACCTGAGCACCGAGATGATTTTTGGTTCCTCAACGTCTACATTGGTCGATCTCCGACAGAATAACATATTTACAAATAGAACACATCTTTTACCTTGGCCATTGCGAGAATTCCTCGAGCCTTTTTGTTGCCAAACTTATCGAGATGATCAGCAGCTTCTAGAACTAACAATCGGGTTCCTTCCAGCTCTACTCGCAACTGTATCATACAAGCACTCGTATAAGAAGAACTCATAAGACGCATTTGGGTGATTAAATCACACACACAGCGTCGTTTACCTTTGCAAGATCAGAGACAAAAGAACCGTGCTGCGCTATGAACTTCCCAAAAGTCTTCCTACTAAGAGCTCTTTGAGCCATTAGCTCCATTCCACGTTCTGCTGCACCTATTAGTCTCATGCAATGGTGCAATCTTCCAGGGCCTAACCTACCCTGATATCACAAACAAAGCAAGCGACCGTTAAACACGAATCCTTACTCTCTCTGTTACTGCAAGCACTGAACCTCTGTCTATATTACCTGAGCAATCTCGAATCCTCGGCCTTCTCCTAGGAGAATATTCTTCGCCGGGACAATCACATTTTTAAAAGAAATCTCAGCATGTCCGTGAGGCGCGTCATCAAAACCAAACACTGTGAGAGGCCTCTTCACATGTATACCTGGAGTCCGCATGTCCACTAATATCATAGACTGTTGCTTATGTTTTGGGGCGTTGAAATCAGTTTTTCCCTGTACAAAACAGATAAAATTTGTTTGAATAGTTAGAAAAAACAGAACAAATACGTTGATGAATGGATTTACATTTCTAGATAGAAAGAGAGTGACGGCAGAGAACTAACCATGAGAATAAGTACTCTGCACCTGGGATCCATAGCTCCACTTGTCCACCATTTTGTGCCATTAATGACGTATGAATCACCTTGTCTGTATAACCAAGGCAGAATTAGCTTCAGGAAAAATGTGAACACAGTTTCAGTTTTTAAGAATCACCAGTGTAATAATTGAAGCTGCCATATATAGCATTGATATGCTTTCGTTTTTTTGGGTCTAAAGTTGACAACTCGAATGAAAGTAGATTCCAACATAAAGAGAATCAAAGAATATATCCAACCTTTTAATAGAGCACTCAATATTGGTTGCATCAGAAGATGCAACTTGTGGCTCAGTCATAGCAAATCCAGAACGAATTTTTCCCTCAAGCAGCGGAATAAGCCATTCAGAAATTTGTTCTTTGTTTCCATACCGCAGTATTACCTACATGATAATACAGTTTATATGAATACAAGTAATAAGCAATGAGACAACTTTTGGACACGTACACAAAATAATGCATTTTTTACCTCCATGTTTCCAGTATCAGGTGCACCACAGTTGAACACCTGTGGAGCCCAAACAGAACGACCCATGATCTCACAAAGGTAACCATACTCCAGGTTCGTGAGGCCCTCACCAAACAATTGATCAAAAGACCTGCCGGACAAATCATGTTTATTCTCAATAGCTGCCAGTTCTCTTCTGGCTCTAGCAGCACTATCTACCTGCAAGAACCAAAAATTCATAAGTACATCACGGTAAAAACAAATATTCATTTGTAGAGAAAACGATACATACAGGAATAAATAAGTTCCATAGGCCTTCTCTCTTTGCCAATTCCTTCAACTTTTCCTCCTCGGGGTGAATAGTCCACCGCAAATCTGATTGAGCAAGTTTGGAGAACTCTTGTTCCATCGGGTAGATGTGAGTTTCCATAAACTTGATCAGCTTCTGCCTTAACTCTAATACTTTTCTGTTGGGGACAGATCTTCCGCTTCCATCTATAAGGCTTTCATATGATGGACTCACATCTCTTTTAACTGCATCCAAATCAAGTAACGCAACGTAGCGATCAAATTACTGTTTATCCGTAAATAAGAAATGTAAACTAAGCAGTTTTTCTTAACAAAACTTGAATCACAAAGAAGCTGATTACCAGATGGGGGGTGCGCAGGAAGAACATTTTCGCGTGCAATATAACCCAATGCACACTCTACAAGCTCGTTGGCTTGAGCCCCCGTATTCCGGGCACGTTCACCGGCAGAAGCATTCCCCTGCATGACCAATACAATGTTGATGACATTCGTATCTTACAATAAACAAAATTTACAGGCTTACTACCATTAACCATCTGTTGTACACCCCCGTGTAGATTGAAGCAGCCCGAAACATAGAGAACGCCACATAGAACTTCCAGTTTGCAGCAGGCCATGGTTTTCCCTGAAGTTCATTTGCCAATATGTCACAACAATCAAAATTTGAGAAAATATAGGCAACTTACAAGTAACGCTGACTCGATTCCTTTTCAATATACAACATACAATATCGAAACAACTTTAGCATTACTTCTTGTTGCTGGACATACCAATGCAGAACAGTATTCTAAGAGAAATTCTGGCATCGAAAGTATTCCTTCTGGAAGTCCAGTAGTTTCAAGCCCTTCACTCACGTGCTCCTGATCGAGCTGAACATTCACGATGTAATGCTGCCAACACCATGTAATGTATATCAGAGCAGGAAGGAAAGAAAAACACTTTGTGAGTACAATGTAACAAAACAATAATAGCTTATTACCATACAGCTGTATGCCACATCACACATTTGGTTCCCAAGCGTGGACAATTCCCAGTCAATTATTCCGATAACTCGATCCTGCAGCATACGGTAATTTCGGTAAGGTCTTCGAGACTATCCAAGGATCAAAAAACAGAAGAGCTTGAAAGTCCTCAGACCTCAGAAGGATGAAACACGAGATTGTCAATGCGGAAGTCTCCGTGGACGAGGCCTGATGTTGCCCCTGTTGAATCTTCCGCGGGTATGATTTTGTGTAACCATTCAACAAGCTCAAACATCTTTGGATTCCTTTCAGGCTTACCTTCACTTGTTGAAGCCAAATATTGTTTGAACCACCTATCTATCTGAGATAAAGATATTCAAAAGATCTTTAGCAAGAGCACATAGGAATTACGAGAAGAACAAGCTAGTGATGTCAAAAGACACCAGTCCCTAATCAGCCACTAACCTGTCTTTTGCAGTAATTGGCGCGCCGACCATATTTCTCAAGACCAATAGCATCTACATCAGCAGAATGAAGAGAAGCTAAGGCTTTGGCGGTTGCGCGATAGATCGCACTCCTTCTTCCAGGTTCAACATTCTAATTCACAACCAATAAAACACACACACAATTTAGGCCTTTCGGTTCATGATGAGTCACATCTGAAGCTAGAAAAGCGGACATTCACATTGGCATAGAGAATGCCTTACGGGCAACTTGGGGTCTATGAAAATCCTCCCTTCCATAAATTCCATAATGTAAAACGCAGTCCCAATCACAGCGGGGTCAGTGCATAAGCAGAATACTTTAGGAACAGGAACCTGTGTGTGCTCACCCAGTGCCCTAAGAACCTACATAACCATCATCAAAAGCATTAGGCAAAAAGCCTCCACCTTTATTCGATTCGGTATCTATTCTATTATACGCAGCATCACAAACAGTTGCAGTGACTCTGTGACCGATAACACCATATCACTTATCAGAGTAGTATCATCATCTTCACCACCTAAAAGTCGACAATACATATTTAAATTGGCGATTTTTCAGAGTTGAAGATTGATTGACACCTGAAACTCTCTATCAACAGCATGAGCAGATTGCAGGAGCTTCCCAGGAGGCTTCTTCCTCAAAACATATCGTTTCAAGGAACTCCCTGAGCCGACCTCGATCAGAAACGTGGGATTCGACTGCCCATGTCCGAACTGCAGAGCCACAAGAAAAAATCAGATAAAGCTTTCTCTTTTGGCGGAGAAAAACCTCAAGACGCCGGCGATTGGAAGAAGGAATACCTGTGAGATAGTGAACTGCGATGGGTTGGTCGGGAAACCGGAGACGTTGTCGGCGGCGAAACGAAACAGGGCATCGTGATCGAACCGGTGAGCTGATTGGACAGGTGTCACCAGATCGCCCGTGCTACTCCCCATGTTTTAGCTGACTCTCTGCTCCTCAAGTTGCAACAACAAATCGAAGAGATATCATGAATATAAGAAGACCTTTTAAGACAAAAGATCGTAGATTCACACGCACTGGAAAAAATAATACTATTTACGGAAAGTCGCGAACCTTTGGATAATTTTATATACTTTTTTAGCTGATCTTCCTGATTTAAAGAGAAATAAACCCAATTCTGAAGAAACAAATTTCAGAAGAAATCTTTAAACGGTTTTAGCTTTTGTGAAGAAAAACAGAACTAATAAACACATACGTAGGTAGGAAAGGTAATTTATGATTGCATCATTTTAATACATTAGCGGATCAAGATGTTTGCCAACTCATGTTATATTTTTATTAGGTGTTTTGATTTCAGACGTCCTCTTCACAATGAACCAAAGCTAATAAAAAAAATAGTTTTTCCATCAAGCTAATAAATATTCTATTAAACTGACCAATTATATATTTCGAGAGAACAAAGTTTATTAGATGGATGAGTAACAACAACGACAACTGGACAAGCTAATTGAAACATCAAAAGGGGTTGATACAGCTGATTTGATACATATAATAGCCCATCTAGAAAACATAAATTAAGGCCCACTTAGCCCACATGGTTTCTCGAAGCAGCTGGAAAAAACGACTCAAGTGAAAAAGATACAGAGAGAGAGAGAGAGAGAGAGGAGATAGAGCAGAAGCCGAAACCCTCACCGGCGATGGCTCTTTTCACCGCGCGGCGCAGAGTAGCGACAGTCCTAAGCAAAACCCTCTCTTCTTATTCGTCGTTTTCTACACTCTCTTCTCGTTCTCGATTCGCAGTGCCTTTAGTCGACAAGGTTTCCTCGACGCGAACCGGGTTAGGGCCGTGTTACATAGCGACCCGAGCCAAGACATCAGGGTCGGGATACTCTCCGCTGAATGATCCTTCGCCGAACTGGAGCAATCGTCCGCCGAAGGAGACGATTCTTCTTGATGGGTGCGATTACGAGCACTGGCTCATCGTCATGGAGTTCACTGATCCCAAACCCACCGAAGATGAGATGATCAATGCTTATGTCAAAACCTTAGCTTCCGTCGTCGGCAGGCAAAGACTCCTCTCATTTCATTTCATCTGATTCTTTTGTTCTCATTTCGTTTGTGCATTTGGGATATGATAGATTTGTGTTTTTTAGCGAGGAGGAGGCGAAGAAGAAGATTTACTCGGTGAGCACTTCGACCTACACTGGCTTTGGTGCTTTGATCTCTGAAGAACTTTCTTGGAAAGTCAAAGGTATCAACTTTTTTCATTTCATCGTCTGATTCTTCATTCACCTGAGATAGCTTTTTTTCTGGTTGAGTGCCTGTATAGCTGTATTGTAAAGTTGTTTCTAAATTTTACTTGTGCTCTGTTGAATGGTTCAATCAATAACTCGCTGCACCTGAACTGCTTCAAGGAGGAAACTTCTCTTGATCCTGTTGTATCTGAATTATTGTCTGAATAGGACAAAGAATAACATATCAGTCTTAGGTTTGGAACTTATTGACCTTGCTTGTATATGAGATTTCTAATCCCAGAGATGTGATTCTTCAGGATTGCCTGGTGTTCTCTGGGTCCTACCAGATTCCTATCTTGATGTGCCCAACAAAGACTATGGAGGTTTGTAATGTTTTTGGGACTACGTCTCGAATGATTCGGATAAACTCTATCATGTAAACCAATTTTGTTTTGCTGGTGTTCAGGTGACTTGTACATCGAAGGGAAGGTCATACCCAGACCACAGTACAGGTTCACTGACCAACGCCAAACCAGAAATCGGTCTAGGCCTAGGTACGATAGGCGCCGTGAGACTATGCAGGTGGAGAGGAGAGAGCCAACACAGAACTTCAACCAGAATCAACCACCACCATCCATGGGTCATCAAGCTCCCGAGAGTTAGACAAGCGCATTACCTCAATAATGTAAACCCTAGTTATTTCACATGAACGAGTATGCATCTGTAATGGAGTTTACATGCCCACCTTAAAACTCTCACAATGTCAGAGAATTATCAATTATCCACGGACGATATCGTCATGCTCGTTTCTAAGGACTGATCTCTCCTCTAAGACAGAAGAAATGACTGATAATCTAAGGAAGATTGCAAACGAAATGAAATACAATATATGTACAGTACAATGTCTATATAAATATTAAAATATACATATACACACGAGACATCATCTGATGGAATAAGAATTCTCCGACATGTGACTTCACCCTAACCACGAATTTGTCAGCACACCGGAGATAATGTCAGGTTCAACTTCTCCCTTTCACCATCCGTCACGATCCTCACTATCCTCTTGAACGCAAAGTGCACGCAATTCGACAACGCGATCCAGCAAATCACTTCGTACACGAACTCCATTGCCGGATCCGACCACGACCAAGACGATGACTCATCCCAATCTCCCCTCCCGAAGCCGCCACCGCCGCCGCCGTAGTTCCCACCGCCTCCACCACCAAATCCGAACGGTCCGTCGTTGCCACCGCAATCGCCTTCTAAGAGAAACCGACCGAAATCGGCTCCGTCTTCCGAATCGCCGCCGAAGGAGACGCGCTTCGAACGGCGCTTCTTGCGGATCCTGCGGATTGTCTTGTACGAGCTGCTGGATCTGACGGGTGAAGGAGCGATTGCATCAACGGGAAAGATAACCGCCGATGCTTGAACGATTCCAGGCGGAGATTGATCGGCGGGGGAATCGGCGAATGAAATGTGATTCGCCAAATCCCACCGATTAAGAAGAGATTTCCCAAACGCTATGCCTTGCTTGGCCGTGCAAACTGCGACTGTATCGGCGATCAGAGAGAACTCCATCATCTACAAACCCGACGACGACGATTACCTTTCTCCCTAAATCCACGATAACACAATTTGGATTAGGGATTTGTAAACAACTTGCCGGTAAGTTCGGGTAATGACGGAAGAAATAATATCGAGAACCTGATTCGGATCCGACCAAGGCGGATTCATTGGACACGTAACTTGTTTGCGCGTTGAATAGAAGCGCCACGTGTCTTAGAAAAAACAAACGTGAGTCACACTCAAGATGGGACTCATATCTCTAGTTCGAACATTTGGGCTGTAATCACTCAAGTTTGACCCATATTCTATTTGCAAAACTGTAAAAGCCCAATTATGTGGAACAGAAGATGTGTTCCTTAACAAACTTTTCCAATTAAAGTGATGCTGAAAGTATGAACACAAGAACAACGCTAAAGGAACTGAAACTGAAGAATAATTAACCTGAGAAAAGGGAAATCTTGAGCACTCTAAAAACACAAAGCTGAACCGAAAACCACAGCCACAAGAAACCATAGGCAGTCACAATCACTCACACTCAAAAATAAAGATCAGCAGCTAAAGGAAAACAAGGCGCCGATGAACCCAACTAATCGCCAAACTTATTAATGAACAAGGGACCAAAAAAAACACCGCAGAGTCCTAAAGCTAAAGGTTGCAACCAAAAAAACCTGTGTCTAAGAGGTCGAAAACACCTAAAAAGGCAGGATGTTGTTCTTCATATTTTGAATTGACTAAGTAACATGATTTCTTTTACCATTCTCAATGTCATTTCACATGTTTTAATGTTTTTGTAAATATGTTGGTTACGTTTTATTTTAAAAACGCAGAAATTTTTATTGATATTGATTATTTGTAATATAATGGAAGAAATTTTACTCGGTCTATAGACAAATCGTTGTGCCGACCGATCATTGACAAGTTAACTATAAGTCTCACGTGCTGCCTGACAGGCTGACACTAGTGTTTTGGGACTCTACTATGCCTATTTTTCCAAATCATCCAACTCATTTTTGTTCTTCTTCATATGTTAATTTTCATGATAAAATTGTTGTTTATTATTATATAAAGTTTATGAAACCTTTCTTGTAAGTTTTTAGTATATAAATTTTCTGTGGTAAAATCAAAAAAAATTATCTCACATGAACAATAATATTGTGCAATATCTAATCAAAAGAATAACAACTTCTCATGTTGATTTATAAACTCACCTAAGAGCAACTCCATCGGTAAACCTTCCAAAAGTTCTTAAATTTTTTTTTTTGGTTTTCTCTTTTTCAAAAAAAATAAAAAACCGACCAATAGAATCTTGTCATGCGTCTAAATAGTATTAGGGGCGCCTCTTAGATAGCAAATTTTTAGAGGCGATTGAGTGTTTGTAAGTGGGACCCGCGATTAAAAAATTATTTTTTTAAGGGGCTGTCCTTTACGAACCGCTGATGGAACTGGTCTAAGTGTATGTTCATCCTTCTAAAGGCCTGGGCATTCGGGTATTCGGTTCGGTTCCGGGTAAGAACCATTCTGTTCCGAGTCTTTCGGGTATAGGAGTTTTGGATTAAGTGGGTACTTATAAAATTTCGGTTCCGGTTCGGTTCCTTCCGGTTCCGGATCGGTTCGGTTCTTAATTTTGAAAACCGTTAAGTACCCAAAACCTTTCGGTTCCTATTCGGTTCCGGTTTGGTTTGGATATTATTATCCAAAATACTTAAAATATATCCAAAAACCCAAAAATATACCCAAAAAATCCGAATTTATTTGCCAAAATCTAATAAAAACAAAAAAAAATCTCAAAATACTAAATTATACGCTAAAACCTGAAGAACTAAAAATAGCAAATAACAGAAATACTTAAAATATACATATAATACTAAAAAGTAATTAATACCTTCAATATTTTCGGGTATTCGGGTACCCATTGGATATCGGTTCGGTTCAGGGTATTACCCGACGGGTATCAACAAATAGGAACCATCGGGTATTTTAGAGTTTTTCGGATCGGTTTCGGATCCACTTTTTCGGTTCGGTTCTGGTTTGGGTTTTCGGTTCCGGATTTTTTTGCTCAGGGCTACTTCTAAGCTCTTGTTTTCAAATTGTATGACTTCACTCAATTATTTTTACGTGACCAATGTGTTATGATAATGTTCTTCGGTCAGCTCAAATTTGATCGTAAGTTATTTTAATTTGAATATCTAGGTGCTCTTTACCAAATAACACATGTCATGTGATGTTAGTAACGAAACGGACATCTTGGTTTTCTACTATGAGATAATTAATAAAAAATCCAATAAATACAAAATCTAATAAAAATCCAGGACAAAATTGGCAGAAAACTTACTGATAATCAAGAAGTTAGCATCCCCATGTGATTTTTACTTTCGGGTGGCAAATTACAACCGCTATGTTTGACTTAATACTGATCTTGAGCAGTGATCAATTAGATTTTGGAATTCTATATTACTGATGTCTGTTTGGCTGCATTACAATAAGTCAACCACGAGTAAAATCTACACTATAAAATAATAGTATGTGTTATTGTGTTTGTAGGTTTTTATTTTTGTTTTGGGTTTATAAATCAACGTGCATGTAATATTAGTACATACTTAGCTTATGTCTAAAGCCATGGTCATATACTATTGGTGTTGTCTCAAGTTATAGTCAAACATCAAACACCATAAGAGAAATCACGAAATCCAATTAATCTAAATCCAATTTTCAAAGCAAAGCCAGAGATATTTATAATATAATTTCAGTTTACATTTTTTCATGTCTAGACATACACATACATATATTAGACTTCCGAGGTTTTTGATTCGAACTCATCAAATTTTGTGCTACGAAAATCAATTAAAATAATCGCAGCTTCGATATTTCATGTATTCGGTAAAAAGGAAATAGAAGTTGGGCAGTCGCTTCATCTTCTTGTTTCTGTCACCTACTTTGTTTGTTTCAACTATTTCATTTGATTTTTAATAAAGGCACCCTTTAGTATATAGCTGTAAGCTGTTCATCTCTGTTTTACATATCACAAGTTTCATGTTCCACTATTATATTTTCTACATTTAACGGCTATTAAACGTTGTAGATAATTTATAAGTACTTTCTGTAATATATGTTCTATCATGATCACATATATATATATATGTATATGTAAACAATTTACCTAAGTATGATACATGACAATCTACTATCCAGTATCCACATCAAGCAACCTTGGATATTCTTAAAAGATAATTTAATTTACATTCTACAGCCGACAGTATATGATTTAACATGCAACATGACTGAGAATATGAAAGTTATGCAAATAATTAATATACTTTCTGGTGTGATCTTGATTTAAATATGGTGTAAAATCATTAATCATTAAAGCTATAACATGACCATAGACCAAAAATGTTTCTAAGTATAAAATACTTCTAGTTTTAGAGTTTCATGTGGGTGAAAGTGAGTTTCATATTGGCTAACCTTGGTTGTTAATCCGTAAGCGGTTTATATTTAAAAGCTGTCAACAAAATATGTACTTGAATAATCATAATCTGGTATGGATGTCTAGTAACCATTAGTAACTAAACTATTTTTTAAAACTATTATATTTCCGATTAAGAGTAAAAAGTTCATTGTCCTTTACAGTCTTCTGTTTCTTTTGTAGCGAATCTATCACCATCAACCAACAAAAAAAAACTTCAAACAATTATTAGACTCCGGCGTTTGATGTGGTAGCAACCAAAACTTATGTAATTAATTACCGTTAGTTATCGTGTTTAGCGATATTAAAGCAAAGTAAACAACATTTATGTCTGTAGAAAATAAAGATACAGCCGTTTTGATGAATTTACAACGTTTTGTAATCTAAGTGGTTTTTTTAAAAAAAAATATGTAACTAGGCTCTATCAATTTGCGCTCTTGTAAACTATCTTCACAGACGAGCGAGTTACGACGTGGCTGAATCTACGGTTACTTTTACTTTTACCCGTTCTTCTATTTGAAAATTTCAGTAAATTTTTTATAAATTTTTTTTTCTTTCAGTAATAAATGATTTTAAATAAATGGATCAATCTTCTCTCCTCTCTCTCCTCTCTCTTCCAATTTAAAATGTTTCTCCCGCAAAGTCTGCCTGCCTTCTCTTAACGACTTTTCCTTCTCTCTCTGCTCACTCATTTCCAATTTTGTTGTTCCACAGCAATCGTTTTCTCCTTCACCTCCATTTTCCTGGAAAATTTCTCGAAACTATTGTTGCAATGGGTAAGATCCGACCCGGACCGGATCCAAAAGCGGCACTGGTCTCAGAGATTTGTTCCCTGTCGAGATCACCAGTCTCTTGCATTCACATCAATCGCATCTCCGGCTCATGTTTCATCGACTGGTATCTCATACTCGGTGTATGTTCTTTTTCATTTCTCACTTTTTATATATATATAGTACGATGTTTTTTATTGCGTTCTATTCAAATTAACATTTCAAAGAAAGAAGTGAACAGTGGATTGTTTATAATGATCACACAGATCCAGGAAGATGCAGAGGTCAAGCTCATACGTAAACGATATCACAAATTAGGTCCGGTTTTATTTTGAGTTTCGTTTTTTAGATTTGAATTTGATTAGTCTTCAATGTTAGAGGTTAAGTATTTTCATTTATGGTCTAATTAACCTCTAAGATATATCGTTATTTATTTTTATTTTTGCTCAGCTCTGAAGGTTCACCCCGATAAAAACAATCACCCAAACGCAGATATTGCTTTTAAGCTCGTCCACGAGGTCAGCCATTTTTTTATATACTATTATTTATAAAAACAACTCCCGGCAATCTAAACATGAATATACTTATTTATTTTCTCAGAAGAGACATCATTATTATTATGAGCTATACAATGTGTGTGTGGACATGAATCGTACGCTTAGTAATAGCATCCGCGTGTTATCAATGAACGCATTCATTGTCCTATAACCCGGTTTGGCAGGTTCAATCAAGTTTCTTTGAGAAATCCGGTTATTTTCCGGTTCAAATATTCAACTCCAGAGCTTATTTTACTTACGTTCTTGTCTTCGACGCACGTAGGCTTATCTCTGTCTTTCGGACGAAACAAAGAGAAAATGCTTCAACACAGACCGACGAAAGAACATTTGTTTGAAATGCACCCGAGTCTCACACAAAACCAAAGAGAACCGCACAGATACTAAACCGAACCGGTTCTGTCAAACCCTCAGGGGCATTAGGGATAAGTTCAGAGAAGAGAACAAGGTGATAGAGAGATGTCTAAAGACCAACAGTGCAAGATTCATGGGGAACCTAACCGAGGAATCCCCGGTTTTTGGTATACCGAACCCACGCCGGTTTAATAAGGAGTCGCCGGTTTTTAATCCATCGGATTACAAGTTATGGGGTTATCCACATGTGAGAAATCGAGTGTTCGACAATAACTTGTCGGATTGGAGGATGTTCATGAGAAGCAGATCCACATGTGTTCACTCCTCATGATGATAAAGTTTTTCATTTCTTTTTTACTTCTTATTTGTCTTTTTTTAGTTCCAATTAAGAAAGCAACTACTGTATTTAGTAGCTTTAATGAATTCATTCATAATAATATTAAACTTATAGAAAATTGTTAGTTACGTTGGGTTCAATTAGATGATCCCTTCACTATGTATTGATCTTGAGTGAATTTATTATATATAGAGTCTCACTGTCACTGGGTTCAATCTCTGACAGTTTTATTTTACAGTCACGAGACTCTTGCCACGCACAATTTGTTTACAAACGACTTAAATGGGCTGGTGGCTCAAACCTTTACAAGTGAGAAAGGACGTTCGATTGAAGTCGATTCCATTAGTTATATTATATATCTCCCGGTTAAATAAAGACGGATGGCTTTACATTATTGGACCGAAAATAGAAGTAGATGAATGCTTTCATTCATCAGAAATTCCACAGTATAGCAACCAATCAAATCAGGTTTAAATCGCAAAGTTGAAGGAAACAGGTGGCAAGAACTTCAGTGGAACCTATGTGCTAATTGCTATACACTATTGTACTGTTATTAATAGGGCTGGGCGTTCGGGTAACCCGGTCTCATTCGGTTCGGGTAATTCGGGTTTTCGGGTTTTCGGGTTTAGGTTTAGAGGTCTCATTCGGTTATTACAAAAAATCGGGTCGGGTTCGGTTTGGGTTATGCCGGGTTTGGGTCGGTTTGGGTTGTAAGCTAAAAACCCAAACTCTATATGGATTCGGTTCGGTTCGGTTCGAGTTCGGTTATTTTTTAATAATAGAGCGAAAATCTTGAGTATATAACATAATTTGGAAGATTAGAGATCAAAATTTGTGATGATGTGATATTTCTAGTATCTAAAATCCTTGAAGATCAAAGATCCAAAATTATCGTTTTGGAAAAAAAAAATTTTGGAGGAGAAAATTTTAAGTCCCATATATACACTCAAGAAAGTTTCTGCAGAGTCCTCCTTACTCAATAACTTCGGTTAACCCTTTCGGGTATCGGGTTCGGTTCGGATAAACCCGAAACCCATTGGATCTGGCTCATAAGTACCATTCGGTTATTTCATTATAACCCATACTCGTACCAAACGGTCGGGACCGGGTTCGGGTTTTCGGGTTCGGGAAATTTGCCCAGCCCTAGTTATTAAGAAATTTATAATCTTTATACCTTAAAACAACAGTGTCATATATGTATAAACAAACCTAGTTCGCGAATCTAGCTAGGTGTTGTTCTTCTCATTCTCACATTTAGGTGCCATTTCCTAACTCCTTGTCAAAACCATAAATTAATTTACTTATAGCCATCCACGAGTAACAAATAGCTCATGACGATACAGTTCACAAAGTTGCTTACTTGTGAAGATAGCAATTTACAAAGCAAAAAAAAAACTATACAAATTGCTCACTGTAAAGAATGAACAAGCTGGGAATGAATATTATATGGACCACAGAAAACTGTAAATAGTCATCCAATGAGATAATAATAGATAGTTCATAGTAGTATAGTAATATCCCATATTAAACCTAGGGTCAAAGGCAAAGCCATACTAGCTCTGTCACAATAATCTCAAAGTTATAAAAGTCTTAAACTAAAACACTTCCATCAACTTTACATCCTCGACATGGTCTAGAAAAATGTAAACGAAATGCTGCTTACGCTTCCATACCTTGTAAGGCGAAGTGTGTCTGAAATTACACCAAGGTGAGACGTAATGGGCTGAAAGGAAGCCCATTGAGCCTAAAATTAGGGCTTGTAACCGCGAGGTTCGTTAAAATCTTACATGTGATGCATAACTCTCAATCAAAAAGTAATTGTGACTGTTTATTTCTTTTTGGGCTAAATGATTGCATAACTGATATTTTTGTAAGTTCAAGAATGTTACATGATGAGTCCATGCGAGCCCTTTGTAACATTAGCTACTCTACTGACTGCTGCTACTGGAAACTTTATAATCTTTGGGCGTTAGATTAGAATGCTGACATCTACCGAAACAAAACGTAGTTCGCGAATCTAGAGAATTGTGATTGTTTCTATAACAGAAGTGAATAACTCTGACTCTGATTGATAAAACAAATTAAAAAAAAAAAGAGGTGTATAAACAGCAACCAGTAACACAAAAGTGCCAGGCTGGCAAAATTAACGTATGATTGGGGTGGGACCCGTTCCATTTGCCTCCGCCCTGTCACTCCACATGCTTCCCGGGTCTCCTTCTCATTCCCACTCTTTCATTCTCAAAATTCATTCCTTCTTACTTATTTTTCGAGTCGGAAGAATGTTTCATTTTTCTTGAATTTTTTTTTTTTACAACCTAATTAGATTTTAGTTATTACTTACTATATGTTAAGTTGTTGTCTACAAACCTATATAGCATAAATATATATATATATATACGACTTAGTAAATGGGAAAATACATTTGGTTACAAACATATGAGTCTGACTTTTTTTTACAAATATATTTATATACGTACAAATCTTTTACTAATATAATAGTAGTAATGTATGAACGATTGGTAATTCTCAAGTGAGATATATAAGAGAACAATGCTGCATGTGTATATAACAATCATTCTTTAAAAGGAAAAACAATGTGAATGAAAAAGAAAAGAAAATTAAAATGGTAGAATTCAACCAAATAAATAATTGAGCAAAAACGAGGAAAACAAAACAAAAATATGAGACACATGCACTGTCTAAACAAAACTACAATTCTGTTGGCTAGACACAGCTTAAAACAGCCATTTCTCGTCTTCTCTCTCATATGGTGGGAAGATTTGTCGGCGATAATACGCTACCAGATCCCTTAATCTATTTGATGACAAACCGATATTATTTGCTAAATTAGTGTAAATTTTATTCATTAATGATTACCTTTTGTTTTTCTCCTACTCTCTTTCCTTGTATAATGTGTTTTTTCTTCTCTGACTGTCAATTTTTCTTCCCTGTATTCTTCTTTTATTTTCCTTTTTTTTGTTTGTTTTCATATTAACAAAATCAATCTATAAAGCGCATATAAGGCTGTCATTTCGGCGTCAATCTTCTTCCTACCTTATTGTCCATTAAAAGAAATTAAAATCTCTGTAAATTAAAATTCCTTCTTTTCTGTCAATTATACAGTTTATAGTCTCGAATTAAAAAAGCTTCTCTGTTCCCGTGGTGTGGTTACGATTACGAAGAAGAGACTCCTTCTTCTCCTTCTTCTTTTTATTTCCTCGTATTTCCCAGTGTCTGGTTACATTTGGCGCGAAAAGTTCTTCCCTTTATAACTTTTATTTTCCGACAGCTTCGTTACAAATAAAGATGTCAGTAAGTGAGTTCTCTCTCTCTTTTTTTTTGTCTCTTAATTATATATGCTCTTCTGGGTTGTCACTTTCTGCTGGGCTTGCTCGATTTTAAAGCCATTTCAACAAAACTCGGAACTCTCCATCCTTGCTTCAGCGACTCCTTCTGTTCATTGCAGTTTCGTGCTTTTCTTCATTCCAGTAGATCCGATTCTAAAAGAGTCCGTCTTTTCTATATATATATATAAACCCTCTGTTTCAGTAGACGCAATCACTAAACTCGAAAACTGGATCTCAAGTCTCTTTGTATTAACACCGTTTTTTTTCGCTTTTGTCGCAGGGTGCAATCATATTGGTATTGGCATTAACCAGCCTGATTCCGATTTACGCTAAAATTCACGGCGCCGGAAAAATATGCGACGAACTTGGCCGGAGATCATTGAGTACAAGACCCCACAGCGTCTCCATTGCAGAGTTTGGAGCTGTTGGAGATGGCAAAACGCTCAACACTCTCGCGTTTCAAAACGCCGTTTTCTATCTAATGTCCTTCGCCGACAAAGGTGGGGCCCAGCTCTATGTCCCGCCCGGTAAATGGCTCACCGGGAGTTTCAGCCTCACCAGCCACCTCACTCTCTTTCTCGAAAACGGCGCCGTTATAGTTGCCTCTCAGGTACAGTTCATATCTATATAATATTTCTTTCTCCTTCTCACATTTTGATGTGTAGAAGAAACAACCCAAATTTTGTAGCATTTGATAATTTTTTATTATTTTGTGTGTGTTTGCTACTACAAAAAGGATCCATCGCATTGGGAAGTTGTTGATCCGTTACCATCATATGGACGAGGAATTGATTTGCCCGGGAAGCGATACAAGAGTTTGATAAACGGTCATATGCTACATGATGTTGTTGTAACAGGTAACAACAACAATGCTTTGTTTATATGTCCTTTTGATCTCATTTTCACTTGGCTTATAAACATGTCGTTTACACACTTGATGGCTACTCCATTCTAGGTGATAATGGTACTATAGATGGTCAGGGGTTGGTTTGGTGGGATCGGTTTACTTCTCATTCCTTAAAGTATAACCGTCCTCACCTCGTCGAGTTTATTTCATCCGAAGACATAACTGTCTCGAATCTCACGTTTTTGAACGCTCCGGCTTATACAATCCATTCAATCTACTCTAGGTAATAGTTGGTTCAACACCATTTAAGCCTAGACCGCATTGATAAAAGCTCTTGGCTCTAATCACTATCCTTTATGCAGCCATGTATATATTCATAAGATATTGGCTCATTCTTCTCCTGAATCTCCTTATACGGTCGGCATTGTGCCAGGTTAGTTGTCTCTGCTTCTAGTCGATCAAACAAACACCTTTTTTGTATAAGAATATATAACGGACTCTGTTATGTTTCTTCAGATTCTTCTGATAATGTGTGCATCCAAAACTCTACCATTAACATGGGTTACGACGCGATTTCCCTCAAAAGCGGTTGGGATGAATATGGAATTGCGTATTCTCGTCCCACTCAAAATGTTCATATAAGAAACGTTTGCCTTCGAGGAGCTTCTGGTTCGTCTATCTCCTTCGGTAGTGAAATGTCCGGTGGAATATCAGATGTCGTGGTCGATAACGCCTTTATACACAACTCATTAACCGGCATCGCCTTTAGAACCACGAAAGGAAGAGGCGGTTACATCAAAGAGATCGACGTTTCAAACATCGATATGTCGAGAATTGGTACAGCCATTGTGGCGAATGGTAGCTTTGGCTCTCATCCAGATGATAAGTACGACGTGAATGCTCTTCCGCTAGTGAGTCACATTAGAATAAACAACATTTCTGGCGTAAATATCGGCGTTGCGGGGAAACTGTTTGGGATCAAAGAGTCTCCTTTTAGCTCAATGGCTTTATCCAATGTTTCTTTGACGATGAACTCTGGTTCTGCTCTTGTTTCTTGGCTATGCTCCTACGTTCTCGGGTCTTCGAAATCCGTAATACCTGAACCGTGTCCCGAGCTTAAGAGAGTTGATATTTCTTACGGCAGAGCTACAATCTAAAAGAAACCGAAAATCTGCAAGAAAAAAACGAGAGTTTTTCTTGTGATTCTTTCTAGGATTCATTCAATCAATTTCATATATGTGAAGTTAGAGAAGGTCAGATTCTTTTCCCAAATAAACCACATTGTCTCAGATCATACGTGTTTCCTTCTGGTTATTCCGGTTTTGTTTTGACGTTGTTTTGCATTTTGTGAGATGACAAGTCTGTACAGGTTCATTTTTTTCATTCATGTGTAATTCAAAGAAATTTTGTTGAGCAGTTTCCCAGATTTTCCAGATGCCTTGATTAATAATAAAAAAGAAAGAAAGATTTCTCGTCATCAATTTCATTTTTACAGAAATTTTAAGTCTGTATATTCTCTTGTCATGTTTCAACGCTTTCATGGGAACTCCTTGTCATAAGTCTTCCGACGTATCAGCTCTGTAAAGAGAGAGCAGAGCGAAAAACTAAATATACTTTCTTGTCTTTCCCAAAACGTATTAAATTATTTTATTTAAATCTATGAACGTCTCAACGAAACCAAAGTACAGTACTCTGTTTCCGTTTATGCACATAAAGGTTCCAAGGTATAATGGCAGTAACATATGGATTTAACTCTGCATCTTCTTAACTCGCAAGCTTTCGCATCATACATGGAGACCACTCTAACAATTTCAACCTCTGGTTCCTTGTCATGCATGTTGCACAACAAGGCGAGAGACTAAACGGGAATTAGTGATCGTCTCCAAGCATGGCTGACAAGAACAAACCTCGCACAAACTCGCTTTTCTTCGCCTTCTCTTGATCTTCGCCTGAAAGTGGAGTTACTCGAATGTCTCTGCACAAATGAAAGCCAGAGACCAAGTGAGAAAGAAGCCCTAGTGTTTGCTTAGGGCAAATAGAGATGCACATATACCTTTTGAGAGATTCCTTTTGGGAGACTTTTGTAGCCCAAGTTCCTTCCGTAACAGGTGTAGCAGATTTGTTCGCAGACTCGCTAGCTGAAGGGGAATTAAACATAAAGGACGACAGTAACGGATCAGATTCTATACTGGTTGAAGAAGTGAAACTTGAAGATCCACCAAGAAGAGACTGTAAGTTTGCTTCCCGGAGTTCTTTCTTCAAGGCGAGATAAGCAGAGCTAAATCCACCTTTTCTCAACTTTCTCCTTCGCTGCACGTAGAATCTCTCGTCAAGGAATAAACAAATTCACTCTAAGTTCCACAAAATGATTACGTGATAGACAGAGCAAAGCATCAGAAGATATGTGTAATGTGAAAAGATGAAGATATGGCCATCTTTAAAAGGATATCTTAAAAAAATTCGCATGTTGCGTCGTGATATGGCCAACGATATCCAATCCAACCCTCTTTGTGCAGACAGGACAGACCTGGGAGAAAACAAAGAGTACATGTTTTCAACTCCAAGTTGAAGAGAAAACAGATAAGTAGCTCGAATAGTAGGCATCCGGATCATGAAAGATCACTAATTTACCGATTACCAGCTAATTTAACGAAATATTCCAAGATTGGATTCATAATAAGCTGCTAAATGGCTCATCTGATAAGAAGAAACAAGAGGTAGGCAGAGTATTTCATCATCACCAAAAGCAGAACATGAAAAGACCAATATTTTCAATTTCAGTCAAAGCTTCGAATTTTCTAGAAAAGGAAACCAAAACATGTTGACAAATTTAAAGCTAAAGACCTGATCAAACCCAAGAAACAGAGACGTAAAATACAAACAAGGGTTTGATGATCGTTAATTACCCCATTCTTGGCCTCGACAGGATGCTCTTCATCAATGTGACAACAGAGCCCGACAATGTCAAAGTCTTCCGCACAAAACGGGCAGATAAACTCCGACTTCAAATCGTCTTCTCCTTCGAGATCCTCATACCCTCCACCTAAATACAAATCTGCCTCCAAAATTTTAACGGATCAATCTACGAAGCCTACGAATAACAAAACGGGATCAAGACAACAAAGAGACGCGCGAACCTGATCGGGATTGACACCGTCGCGAAGAAGAAGAAGAAGATGATGAGAAAACGGAAGGACAATTGATCCATGAATTGGAATCCATTTCCTCTGATTGTTACAGGATTTACAAAAGAAATGTAATACAGAGAAGAATTGAGATGAAAGGAGAAAAGAATTGAATGTGATCAACCAAACCCTAGAAGGACGGGGGAGATAGGAGAGAAGGAAGGGGAAGAACAATGGAGAGAGAGAGAGAGAGTGTGGAAGGGATGCGAGACTTGTTACCGAACTACGAGTTCGGAGGATACAACAACACAAAGAAAGGGATATTATTTACCTGTTATACCCTCCAACTTTATTATTATTTGTAGTTTTGCCCCATTTAGTCTCAGTCTTTCACGCGGTTTGCTTTTCGATTGGACCGAACATAAGAAAGGAGTTTCGTTGTATATGTGCTTCACACGTGTGGCCTCCGTCTCCCACAAAGTCTTGTCCGAGAAAAGAAACTGCCATTCATTTATTACTGATAAATTTAGAAAATAAACTAGTAATTCTTAATTTTATAGTTTACCCGATAAACCATGTTTCTGTCTGTTTATGATACTTTAACCTCCTTCAAAAGTTGAGGATCTGCTGTGACGAAGTCGGTCAGTGATCCAAAAAGGCTCGTTGCTAGTCTTTATAGTTATAACCACTATAGGATTCACTTTAAGTTAAACGTCTATAAAACTTAGTAGTCCGTAATCAGCTTTACGTCTAATTGTCTGATCGATGGAAGATAATTGGCTTAAGAAAATTGTATTATTGTAGTAGATGATTCGTGGATTTATGTACGCGTGATTCTTTCATTATAATAACAATTAAATAAAAGTCGAGACCGACATGAGTCAAATTCGTAAGAGAAAAAAGTATATGCTGAGGAGAAAAAGTTGCATGTGAGGGAAGGGAATAAAGCGATGGCAATAATCCGATTAACATATTGGCAACCAACACATATCGACCTTTGTCTCCCTTTGCCTTTGTGATTTTGTTAGATTCTCTCTTTCTTTCATTTTCAGCGATCAAATTACTTCAACCCACAATCCACGTTACATAAGATGAATAATGTAAAGGCTCGAAAGCAAAATTTCATTTTGCATTTGTCACTTATGCAGATTTGGGAGACTTTCTTCTTAAATGCAATAAACTTTGATGGTGTCTTTTTACTACATGATGACACCGATCCCATTGCATCAATGCAACTTTATATGTAAACTAAAAACCTTTTACATTAATATAGGCCGGGGTGCCGACTTCCATTTAAAGCTGCTTCAACCTGATATTAGAAAATATCAGATTTAAACTTACACGTATAAGATCCAAAATAAAATCCCTTTCAATTAAACCTAAATAATTTAAAATAACAATACATTTTGGTTCTATTATTATTTTATTATGTAACCAAATTTAATAATAACAATAAAATTAGATATTAATTGAATTTGTAGACTAAAAGTATGCAATAAACTTTTTATAAAAACAAAAATATATACACTATGCTCTACGGTGGCCTAATTCTTTTTCTAAGCCTCAGGATTTAAAACTCCAATCCATGACACTAGAGGTAAAAACAAACCGTCTAATCAAAACAAAAATATACCGTCTAACACTAAGGGAGATGTATTGAATGTTAAATTTGAGAAAATTTGAGTTGATTTGGTTTTTAATGAGTTTTTAAATGATTTTGAGTGAATTAGATAAATTGTTGTGATTTTAATTAAAAACTCTAGAATTCTATCTAAAACCATGAAATTTGAGTTTTTATGTTTTTAAGTAAGAAATTTCACCAAAACACTTTGAAATCCCAACAACTTTCCTAAAACCCATTGCTTAAAATATTTCCAATAACACTGGATTTCAAAGTAAAATTTTAAACTACAAGTTCAATAACACTGAATTTTATGGTGAGTTTTGAAATTCATGTTTCAATAACACTGAATTTATTATTTTAATTCAAATCACCTCAAAATTCCTTCAAATCATAGATTCAATTCACCCCCTAAATATACGAGTATATACCGATAAAATAGTATAAATTATAAGAAAATGTCATATAGAAAATACACATAACTTTTGAATATATAAAATAATAATTTTCAAAAACGAAAAATAAACAATTAAAAATATGAAATTCCTGAATAAAAAGAGGACTTGTACTCTTGAGGCTAAGTGTGCTTCTTCCTCTCTCTCTATCCCTTCCTTTCATCTTCATTTATCCTTATCACTTCTTAATCCTCCTAATCTTTCGCTCATTTGTCGACAGCAAAATTTCTGACAATGGAAGCAATCAGATTCTCGAACTTGGCAGCTCTTCTTATACTGCTACTGTCACTATCTCTATCTGTGACGTCAAAGGACCAAACTGTTTCTTGCACAATGTGTTCCTCTTGCGACAATCCATGTAACCCTGTCCCATCTTCTCCTCCGCCCCCTACTCCTCCAAGCTCTGGCGGCGGCAGCGGCTCTTACTACTACTCTCCTCCTCATCATTCAAGCTCCGGTGGTGCCAAGTACCCTCCTCCGTATGGCGGCTATGGCGACGGTGGACAAAGTTACTATTATCCGCCTGCTTCTTACGGCAATTATCCTACGCCGCCTCCGCCGAATCCGATCGTTCCTTATTTTCCGTTTTACTATCACATTCCTCCTCCGGGAGATTCTGGATCTGATCGTTTATCGGGTTCTCTTCTCTTTGTTATATTCTCTGTCTTCCTCTGTTTTGGGTGAAGAGAGAAGAGAATCATCGGATATTTCAGCCGAAAAGCACCAAGAACTCAAAACCTCTCTTTTACTTTTTAACTATACTGCCTTTTTTTTTTTTACTTTCCGTTAACATTTTGTATTTACTAGTATTTCTTTTTTAATTGACATCACAATTACTCGTTCAGAATCTATATATAATAAAAATATTTATTGATTAAAAAAAAAACTTATTAAAGAAAAACACTTTTGTGTGCGTGGCTTAAATTGAGTTTGAGTTACTCTGTAGTGTAAACTATGAAATACAAGTAAATCACTTTCTCTTGCCCTGTTTTGTTGGTTCGATGACCTGTTAATTAACGCACTACGTTTCTTTATCTCTTAACCACATAAACGTCGTTGGCGTTGCTATTGGCAAACTAGTCAATTATCAGTGGGTTTTCATTTTTTAAAGTTTGTTTTGATATGTGATATGATTGTCGTTAAATTAGATATACATTATACATCACGTCATCACCTGTATATTGGACGGCCAGTTTTGCTCCAAGTCATATTTATCATCTTATTTTTTTTAAAAAAAATGTATATATGTATATCCTTGTTCCATGAGAGGATAAAGTGCTCTACAAACCATAAAAAAACAACTAAAACTAAAGTAAAACCAGAAATTGAAACACCAAAAAGAGAATTATTGTAGCCTTAATGCCTTAATGGCATAAAGATTCCATTATCATCCTTTGTTATTAGTAATTTGCTTTTAACAAGTAGCAACTATTATTCATCACACATTTTATACAAACTGTTCGATGACAAGAAAAACTACTAACACATACATCGGCTTTTAAGATATATTTCTTGCACGAGTTTTGTAGTTTAAGCAAGAGCCTCCAAGCGGTGCAGCAGCAGTGGCTTTTAAGGTATGCACTCACCACAAACTAAATGACATTTCTTTGTTAAGTGCTTGTTTAAAAAATCGTCTTTAGTGATCTGTTTCTCAATTGATGTGTTTGTCTTGTCAATGATATTTCAGGGACCTTAGATAGTTCTAACCTATAATGATGTTCTTATTCTTCTTAAATAAGAATCAATTTTTATATTTCAACCCATTTTTTATTTAGTTTTAATCAAATAATTGGTTAAGATACTATCTAAGAACTACCTATAATGATGGTCTTCGAAACACTTCTTAAACTATAGCAATGCAATTTTCTCTTTCTTTCTACATCATTCTACTCTCTCCTAAATAATCATTTAAATAAGTAAATAAAAACTTGTAGTGATTCTAACTTATGATGCGCTCTTATTAATGAAGGTATACGATTAAGTAGACCTGAGAGCTCATTTTGGTCACTCTGTTTCTCTATTCTAGTGCCTGTAAGAAATTTCAGTTGTCTGTTGGAGTTGCTGCAAGTTGGCGAGGTTAGAATCCCAACTCCTGGATGGCTTATATACCTGCACGATGACCAATATCGATACTTCAAATGCATTCTCCCCCTGTTCTGCGTACTGTTTTGAAATCTACTTATAATCAAGCTTGCTCAGAAAAAGCAGAAAACCCCTAGAAAGTTTTTTTTTTTTTTTTTTTGCTTAAAATATTGTTTTTTTACCATCACGTTCTATTCAGTGTTCTTTATTCAATCTAGAATCTCATTTTTAAAATCCCTGAATTTTTGCGTAACCTTACCCATTTTTCTTGAGGGGTTGGTTTTCAGACCGTGCATCGTAATACGTTGCTGGAGATATGTGGGCTTTATATAATCCAAAATGGGCCCAATCCGTTTCGTGTCCATACCATCTATTAGGTCAGCATCACTATAAATTCAGCAAGAAATTAGGGTTTCGTGCAGTGGCCGTATTTTTATCGCGGAGCAGATCTCTCCTTTAACTTCCCTACTCAGGTTAGCTTCTTCTCTCCGGCCGATATCTGTCTTATTCCCCTTTGTTTGTTTCGTTCGTGATTTGATTGAATAGCGTAAAATTGCGGCGTGTTGACAGAGATGGCCAAGTCGAAGAATCACACAGCCCATAACCAGTCGGCCAAGGCACACAAGAACGGCATCAAGAAGCCAAGGAGGCACCGTCACACCCCAACCAGAGGGGTAAGTTTAAACCCAGCTTTCCAGATTTCTATTTATGTTTTCAGAGGTTGATTTGCTTTTTTTTTCTTTTTTGTTTATTTGGTGAAATGTTACAGATGGATCCTAAGTTCCTGAGGAACCAGAGGTACGCAAGGAAGCACAACGTCAAGAGCGGCGAGAATGCCAGCGCTGAAGAATAAGCTATGTACTCTCTCCGATAGACATTTTGAGGTTGTTATGAATTTGTGACTGTTTTAGACAAAAAGAACCAGTTTTTAATATTTTCGTTTGAGTTTAAGCAAGTGGTTTGTGTACTCTTTTATCCAGACCTTATT
Source organism: Isatis tinctoria (assembly GCA_010577795.1). Lineage (NCBI taxonomy): Eukaryota > Viridiplantae > Streptophyta > Magnoliopsida > Brassicales > Brassicaceae > Isatis > Isatis tinctoria. The sequence goes on from CM021246.1 coordinate 31,877,197, forward strand.
TTAATTCCAGCGATTTTCAGTTCCTGTTCTCTTCATTTTGCATTTCTTGATTTTGATTTAATTCCCTCGATTGTTCATGTGTGTTAATATAATCTCTTTAACTCTTTAATCAGAGTCGCCAAAATTATACATTGGTGTCTCTGTCTTCAGCAAGTGGGCATAGTTGATCGACGACTTTCCTCTGCCAAAATTTAAGTGAATATAAATAATCAAGTGGTGATGACGAAAATAACTCCCTCTCTGTTATAAAACGAATCTCTGAGATTAATTGATAATGAACGAAACGCTGGAAACTTGTGTTATTTGATGAATTTTGTTGAATTGAGATTAAGGTATATGTTATCTTTCCTCTATGCACGGTGGGAACAGCCTTGTGTCAATTGTCCAGAGAGTGAAGGTCTACCATTTGAATGATCGAGGAACTGGGCATGTAAGTATCGACTACGTAGAGGTCTGTTGTGATTCTAATTGAATTCTTGAATTCCTCCTGCTGCCGGTATCTTGCAGCACGTATTCTGTAGATAAGTTTGTAAAATGGTTAGGGTTCTTTCTGATTATGTTCATCAATAATACTTCATTTTTACATGACGATCTATCTGGTTCTGCTGAGATCAATAGTAGAACGTTTTTGAATAAAGTTACATTCATTATTTATAGTCACATCTCTACACTCTTATGTGGGAACAATGACTCAAAACCCTTGACGAATAATCACGAGATAAGTCTGAGGTAAAAGATGCCTGAGGTAATATGATCTGGAATTAGTCTTACATCCAACATTCCGTATGCGGTATGCTACATTTATTGCATATGGTTCCGGGCCTTCGGGCCCATATGTAGAAAATAACCCATTCATACAGTATATTTTACAGTGATTTCAAGTTGTTTGTTGTTCCTCTTCAAGTAACTTTTGTTGTAACTTGTTAGTATATAACTATATAACCAATCTTTCAAATTCGAACTCTGAATATATTCTGATTGGACTAGCTAAACAGTGCCGAGCAAGTCAAACTCTAGTCTTTGATTCCGAAATAAGAAAGTTTTACTTTTAATTCCTAAAAACAAATATGGATTTAGCGAGGGAAAGACACGCAAGAAGGTAAAAAGTTTGGTTATTTTTCAAGGTTTCTCTGGAAAAGAAGCGGCAAATTCGAACATCAAGCCATTCTAGAGAATATTGTGTGTTTTCAAAAATAAAGGTATGTGCTTGACAGATAGACAGTCTCCATTCTTGTCCTAATAAAGACAAAAACTTCCACACAACAAAAAGAGAGAACGATAATTATAATTAATAATATAAGACCGAAGAAAATTACACACTAATTCGTTAGCTATAGCTCTCAGAATCTGAAAAACATCCTACAAAATTAATTAATAATTTAAACATAAATCGGTGAGATCGCATTCGTTAAGCATAAACAGAAGAGGCATAGGATAGAGCCATGAGTAGCACGGCGGCTTGCTCTTCCTCTCCGAGCTTCTTCCGCCGTTGATTCTCGGCCGTCGATCGCTGCAGCATCACTTCTCTCCCCAGCTCCATCAATCTCTCCTTCAACGAGTCACCGAGCTTGGGATTCTTCTTCTTCTTATCTTCCGATCTGTTTCCTCCGATCACGCTTCTTCTTTTCTTCCTGTTCCTGATCCCGCATGCGTTACATAGCGACTACATAACAAACCAAACCAAACCAAAGAGACCAGATCAGATCGGATCGACTTTTCCCCTGAGATCGAGGTTAGGTCAAGAATCGGGAAGTGCCTAACCTTAGGACCGGCGGGACCACCTCGCCAAAGAGGGGTTTTGCTAGTACCACAAATGGCACAGCTCTTCTTCTCGTTGCTGATGCCTCCTCCATTACTGCTGCTGCTGCTGCTGCTGCTCATTTCTTCAATGGCTTCTGATTCGAGGATCTATAACACACAGAAAAAATATGCGTTAAGCTTTAATTTACCCGATCAGTAGAAACCGGAACAAGAATATGGAATCAGATCACTCACTTTTTCGGTGCGATCTAGCATTATCCAACTTCGATGTCTGGATCGAACAGCAGATCGATCGTCGACTGGGTATTGATCGGGAAGATATGAATCTCGGTATTTTCAAATAGGGATCAGAGTAAGCAAGCAAGTGCTCAAGAAGATCACAAGGATCGAAAGAATTTGAAAAAGGGACAACAGAGAGAGAGAGTAGCGAGGGAGTGTCAGAAGAGAAACAGAGATATTATTTTACCCGACAAGACAACCACAGGAAACAGATCTAAACCAAAGGCCAATATAAATTGAATTAGGCCGGCTAAACCCTAGGTTCAATCTAGTCTCACAAATGACGAAATTACCCCTGTATCCACCCGCCAACAAACCGCAAAACCTTGGAAAATTTTCGTTTTGGTAATTTTGGGTGCGAAGAAAGGGCGCCATTTCGAGTGCGCGCGGTTCTTTTCTTTTCAATAAAAAGGTTCGGTGTTTGATACTTTAGCTCCGGTTTTTGATTAAGAAATTAACAAAACCCGCATAACTTGATTAACCCGGGTCAGGACTCAGGACTTTGCCACATAACTTCGATTTGACCAGATCAACGGCTCAGATCTTCTGCTTCTCGTTTCCATCCCCAATCGACCCACCCACCACCACAAACCTCTTCTGGAAACTATAAAATGCTTTAAAGCAGTCATCACTGAACAGGCTTGAGGAGTTCAAAAGTTAACAAGGCCTCGGCAAAACCAAGTACCGAAACTAACAATGCATACATATAAAATCCACACATAACATTCATCTCGTTTACATTTTCATTCTTCATCTATAAAACCTAGATGACATTCTCTTACGGCATAATTAGATTACCAACAACTCGGTACCAATCCTAAGTTCCGCGATTCTATTCAATCCTAAAGAAAGAAAGGGTTCATTCATTAAAGACCTCACATCTCGTTGTCAATGATATCGCGCATCATCTGTAATGGAATTAGCCCTTCTGTCCTGATCGCATCTTTGCTTGGGTCAGGACTGATGAAGAACAATGTGGGTAACCCCCGAACCTGCATAACAAAATTTGCTTTTATGTAATGCATCACATTGATACGCTGAGAGGATACTCATGAAAAATAAAAGCTGAAAGTTACAGTTGACCTGCATGTCGCGTGCAAACTCGTACTCATCATCTGTATCAACTTTCACAATCATTGCATTGCTCTCATACTCTACTGCAAGCTGTTTCACAAAGAGCAAAACTATTTAACACGAGTCTAACGAGATTTGCAGAGTAAAAGCGAGTAGATAGAGACAATCAAGAAGAATATGCTGAGCTTCTCCAATCCCTCAGATACGAAGAATTTCTTTTGAAAATGAAAACATGCCAACTTCACGACAAGATATATTCACCACAAGGAATGAGTGAACCACTGGTAGATTGGAACCAGTAAAACTCTTTTTCTATTCAACTCACCAAAGAACTACACCATAGAAGAGACTTAATTTACTAGAAGAGTCCTCTTAAGCAATGCCCAAACCAAGACCATAGACAAATCCAGAATGCCCCCTAATGCACTTTCATAGTTCCCCTACACACATTAAGCTGGCAAGGCTACTAATACAATTCACTGCACAACCCCTTAGCTAGATACAACAATCCTGCACTATCATGTTCCACAATTCACGTAAACATAACCCACAACCGGTTCCAAGAGGCAGTGTTTGTGAAATGCATAAGCCTACCAGAGGCTAGAATACGAAGCAGATGAGATGGAGAAGCCTACCAGAGGCTAGAATATGTAACAAGGTCAAGGATGAGAAACAACGGTACCATTTCGAGTTCCTGGGCCATCAAGATACACGGTCCACACCATGTGGCGTAAAAATCAACAATCAGCGGCACCTTCCTCTCTCCTTTCACCAGCTCCTGAAGTTCTTGAGCTGACAATTTTTTCTGTCAAACCATAAAGAAAAGAAAAATATCTCCTCATCCATAAGATTAAAATTATAAAGCATCTCAATTACAAAGCATCTCGCAGTGCATTGGTCGATAATTGATAGAGGTATACAGGCACACATATTATCCTTATATAACTACATCGATGACCAGATTCTGGGAAAAATGTCAAGAAGTTTTTGCCTGTCCAACAAACTTAATTCCCCAGGAAAACTAAAAACAGAGCCGTAAGAACGACAAGAAATATGAAAACTACGAAATCGATAAAACAATATGGAGACAAGAGCGTGAAATAAGTCCGTACCACAAGATAATCTTCTCTAACAAACTTGCCGCGAGGTGGAGGGCAGAGAAGCTTCCGCGGATGCGTCAGCGGCGAGAGGGGTAAGTTCCCGCCGGTGGAGGATGAGAACGGCGAGGTTGCCGGTCGAATTTCTCTCCGAAGAAGAAGAGACGACGGAGCGTGGAGGGTGGATAGGATCGGCGACAACGGGACCTTGAGGTGAAGGAGAGTTCTGGATTGAACAAGAGCCATTTTGGGAATCGAGAGTGGAAAATGATTTCAGAGGTTTTTACTCTCGAGGGGTTTTAGATGATAAGGCAATTAAAAAAAAAAAGTTTTTAATTCGAGATACTGTATATACTACTCCTATACTGTTATTTTTTTCCCAGACAAGAATCCTTGTCGTTTTACAATCTACTGCTTAGGCAAACACATTTCACTTAATGAATGCATAACGCTCTGCCACGGCTTTATATCAGTAACTTATCAACTCCAAGATTTGAGCCTTAAATGGAACAATAAACCATTCCTTCGGAAAATAAGACAACAAAAGAGCTTTGGGTTTCCACAAATTAAGCAAAAGGTTTGTGGTTTCAGCTTTTACCGACATACAAACTGTTGTGAACACAAAAACTGACTTTCAGTATAAGAATTGATAACCTTCCAAAATTTAAAAAACAACGCAAAAGTAGACCGACGACCAGCAAACCGGTGTGTACCGGTCATTCGAAAAAATAGCCCTGGACAATGGAACCAAAACACTTTCTCAGACTGTACTTTAAAATCGACCATCCGGTTAGCCCTCTGAGACCAGACCATGGCTAACAACCCCGGTAATGAAACTAGACTCCGACTGACTCTGAAAACCCTTCACCATATCAAGCTGCAAGCTTCCAATTCCAGTCCTGTGTTTCATATTTAAGTATCAGATTTTGCATGTTTTCATCAAGAGAGGTTGTTACAAATTAAATGGTTCTGGCTCCATCTTACCTTCAGCTGAAGTTGAATCCCCCCGGTGGGACAGAAGCTTGGTTCCCTCCAAACTGAAATCCAGCCTGGGAACCATCAACACCTGGTGGTTGTTCTGTCTCGTCATCTTCTTCAAGCCAGTATGTCTCCAGAATCTTTACAGCCTTTTCATAGATCTCAGTGTTGTCATGGCTCTGAAGATTCTCAATCTTTTCTAGCCCTTCTGCGTCATCGATCAGCTGAGCGTAATAGTTCATGTCCCCTGTGTTACCCATGGTCTTCTCTGCCTCTCCCACCTTCAAAATGTTTTCCAAACCTTCAAGGCAGACTGTTATGATCCTCGGATCCGGGCATACCAAGAGATCGCATAACGGTTTTATGCATCCTTGCTCCACCAGGTGTCTGATAACCAACGGGTACAGAACATTGATACATAAACCCCAAAGTATTTTATTAAAGAAAAAGGAATTGGAAGTTAAGAAGGTCAAAAAGACGGTGACATACTTGATTTGCTCATGAGAACCACCTGAAGTTGCATTTGAAATCGCCCATGCAGCTTCTTTCTTAATGTCAAATTCAGCATGTTGAAGCAGATCAACCAAGGGGGCAATCAAACTAGCCTCAACTACTGTCTGCAACATTGGGGAAAAAAGGAATTCACACCATCAATAAATACGTCAGAGAAGCCTGGAAGCACAACGGTACAAAACACATGATGAAACAGTAGGAACTGCCTACCTGGATCTGCTCTCTGTTGCCTGCTGTGATGTTTGAAATTGTCCAGCAAGCTTCCTTCTTTATGCTTTTCTTGTAGTTTTGAGTGAGAAGGTTGGCAAGACAAGGTAGAGCACCACAACGGATAACACACTGGAGAAGAAGTTCATCGGATTTCCCGAGTAAAATATTGTAAGATATTTTTCGAATATAAAACAAGTCAGCTTTGATAGAATCATGGAAAAAACAATTTTCAACCAATGATACAGTTTGTGCGTGGTTGTTGGTTTTAACGGAAGAATTTATTGCAACAACTATAAAACAAAGGTAACATATAGCAAAAAGGCACTGCATCCTATCTACTAATGTGGGCAGAGCGGCACAGAGGGAGGAAATAATAACGCACGAATTCATTGCAACAAAAATAAAACACAAGCAAAAGGTATACAGAGATCTATCCTTCGCCGAAAGCAAAAAGGTATACTATCTTATTCGATGTGCACAACATGAACATTGCGAGAAATCCAATAGACAGCCTCTGTAATTCATACCTGGGTTTGATCATCATCTCCAGTAACTATATTTCCAACAGAGCGAAGTGCAGGAATCAGCACGGATGGAGAAGGATGGCTGCAAAATCAAGACCAGGGTGTCAACTTATATTCTACACATGTGTGAAGGGAACAAAAAAAAAAAAGAGAATAAGAAAAAAAAGGTACTGACAGGAGAAGTTCAACAAGTCTTGGGACAACACCAACATCGATGACACACTGGATTTTATCATTGGGACCATCAGAGAGGTATGAGAGAGCCCAACAGGCATCCGTCAAGACTTCTTCATCATTCGAATGGACTAACTGTTTAAGGGCTGGAAGAGCTGGTTGCACCTGTTGATTATGCTTCATATGTTAAAAAAAGAATACCGGAGATATACATTGAAGAAACAAAACCTGGAGGGTAAAAAAAAAAAAGAAGGACCTTTTCAAAGTTAGGCTGTGGCTTGCCACGACAGAAATTTGACAACGTCCATGTGGCATTTCTAAGCATGGACAACTTGGCATGCTCAGTTAGCTGATTGAGCAGCGGAATCAATGCTCCACAAGCAAGAACAAGATCACGGCAATGTGGTGAATCCCCGGCAACATTACCCAACGCCCATACAGCCTGCAGGTTAGAGCGTAATTTTGAGAATAGGATATTACAGATTTCTAATTGAATAATCCCCGATTCTAAATGATAAGAGGTTCCGCAATCATCCGAAATACCATACCTGCTCACGGACATCATCGCTAGGGGAAGCGAGAAGCTGGACAAAGATTGGGACAGCATTGTGATCGATGACAACCTTTGTGTGATCCGATGTTCCGGATGCAATGTTTGTTAGAGCCCAAGCTGCCTCAAACTAGAAAAAGGATCAAACAAGTTGAGAAACATAAGAGTACACAAGGTGATTAAATAGAACGAGAGAGCCGGGATGGATTCTCTCACCTGAAGCTGAGGGTAATCAGCCTTCATAAGAAACTCAACAAACCGAGGCACAACACCAGAACCTATCACTTCCTCGATAGGAGGACTTCTCTCTACGCAAATATAATACCAACGGAGTCGGAGAATGTAAGGGGACACTCGAAGAGAATATCAGAAAAGCAAAACGAAATGGTGTAAGCACATAAACATTACCGATGGATAGAAGCTTCCGAAATTGAGTAGTGTACTCGAGCTGCAAAGAAGAATCCTCTGACCAAACACCAGCGACCATATCCGGCAAAGTCTCCAACTACAAATAATTAAAATTCAATCATCAAGCCAGTCCTGAGCAGACACGATAACCGCAGCCAGTAGCATCCAGAATCAATGACGAAACCCTAAAACCTCACTAGGCCGACATGTAAAAACCGCAAATAAACCTAGAAACCGAGTACAGATACGACCAGAATTCACCTTCTTATCGACGGCGGCGGCATGAGAACCGGTGGAAGATGGAGGGAAATCCTGAAGAGCTTGCATACCCTCACGCCTCTTCTTCATGAGACTCTCCTCGCGCTTGCTCTTGCGGATCTCCACCATGTTGTCCTCTCTCCTCCGCCGTCCCTCCTCCGCATCCACCGCGACTTTGTACCGGTTCCGGCGGACCTCAGTCCTCGCGTTTGGTCTCAGCGACATGGCTCTCGCTCGAGAGAAGAAAACAAAACCCGATTAAGAGAAATAGGGTGGTCAAGTTTTACTCGATCAATGAACACAGCAGACACACGCAATGAGTAACTGAGTAATATATATAGATCTTGCGGAGAAAATATTAAAAACCCTAATAAATTATTCGGGAGTGAAAACTGAAAAGGGAAGGAGTTGAGACTTAAGAAGAGGTATGGAGGGACAAGTTGACGCCAACGCAAAAGCACTATTATTTATCTTTGTAAATTTATTGTTCTTAATTATCTTTTTGACATTAGTTATTATTATAAAAAAATTCACCATCCAATTAAATACATATCTATACCAGAAAATGTCATTATTTACTTTTTGTGTCAATTTTTTTTTTTTTACACACGACTAATATGTTTCGTTGACAAACACAATTCTTGTCAAAAGAGAAGAGCCCTAACCATCACTAATTGTAATTGTTATAGTATAAGACCAAACCCCAACGGGTTCTAAAAAAAATATTTTAATAATTTTTTTTTCAGAAAAAGTTGCGAAAATAAAGAAAATCCACAAAAAAAAATTTCGGCCAATCACGTGTCGGCACGTGTTGAATCCGAAAAAGGAGGAGTCTAAAATTAGAATTTTTAGAGTTAGATTCATCACTGTTCATGGATCCTACAAACATTTTAATAATATTTTTGTGTGAACCGATGAACCCTAATGTACATGGTGTAAGAATAGTTTCCTGAAGATTTCATTGGCTTCAACCTTTTTATTAAACAAATACAACATCGACGAAAGGATAACATTCATACAGAGCATGTTTCTCTCGAATCTTATTTGTAAAGAACCAAGGAAGGATTCTCTTGCTTGTTGGCATTCTCGAAATCAATTTTTTTTTTATCACATCAAACCTTTTGTAAGCTTTCTCAATCGTAGATGCCCCGAAAATTCCAATAATCGATACATAGCTCGTCAAAAATAAGACATCTTTACATGCTCTACAAAGATAGAAGCCCTAACCATCGCTAAAGATGCTGACGTTAACCGATTCTAATAGATAATAACATACTTGACTTGTGTACCAACAATAGTGGTGTTTGTCATACTCCATGGATTAGCCCCTGCCCTAGATCTTCAGTCAAATCACCCACTCTTTCACCGACCACATACCGATCATTGAAGACCATCTGGTGAAGGTAAATGATGAGATCATAGGTTTGCTTGGCCAAGAACCAGACCGCAATCAAGGCTAATACTGCCGGCCAAATAAACCGCTCAATAGCTGCACTGTCGCTTTGGAAAAACCCAAGCAATGGGAACGAGGACTTCAACTTCAAGAGCAAGTAAGGGATGCAGAGCGTGGTTAGAAGTGTGTTTATGATGGAACCAATCACATCTCTAAGCAGCCACATTGAAGGAAGTCTATCGATTCCCACGTTTCTGATTCTCTTGAACTTCCCTCTCCATGCCTTAGTCGCGAAACAGTTGATAGGCGTCAGCATCGTCTATGAGAAAAAGAAGAAAAAAAGCAAAATACATTAGTTGCTCTACGAGAAATCTGAGTCTTTTTTTGTGTGTTAAGCATATGATTTCTCTTACCACAAACGTCCACATGTGAAGCACAGCTACTCCTATTAACCAATCTTGGATCAAGAAGTAAATCGGTAATTCATCTACTGACACTCGTAATGGGATGATGATCATAAGGTCAATGAGTAGACCGAGCAATCCCGGTATGACAGAGATCTGTTAATCGGAGTTTGCAAGTTAATAGAGCAGAAATGAGATTCAAAAAGTCAAGATTTTTCAAAAGTTCTTACCCAAATGGAGAAGAACAACACATTCCGTATCCGTATCAAGACATATTTGAGGAGCAAATCTGTTCTTCCCGTCCAAATGTGATCAAATACAAAGCAAATACTGGTATAGATTGCCCGCAAAATATAACTCCCAATCAAGAAAGCATAAAGATCTACAATCACAAGATTTGCAAAAACGTTAGAAGTATAACAAGGAAGAAAGTGTATGCTGAAGCAAGATGTAGCACTCAAACAAACCGTCATTTTTGAGTTTGAATCGTATGATGAAAGAGAAATAGTGGAAGAACGCTCTTCCCAGCAGAATCGGCAGAGCCATGAAGGTAGTACTCACGAGGAACAGAGTCAAAGCAGCTAGAATCAACAACATTGCAAGCCTCAGCATAAACCTGAAACTAAAACTTTTCAGACAAAATCAATCCTGAATAATAATCTTATTAAAAGCTTGTTCGTATCAGTTAACTACCTATTATCTCTTTGGTCGTCAATATCATCTTCAGCATTCTGAGGTCCATACAAACTGACCATAGATCCTTCAGTTATGGCATTGACCAAGAGCCATGGATCATCATCCAACCGCCTTTCTTGTAGCAAAAATGGTCTCACATTCTGAAAACCTTCTCCTTGAGGCACTAGGTGCAAGAACTCACCCAACTGTAGCCAAGAGCTGACAGTGATAATCCACTTGTGAACTATGGGAGCGATAGCCGGTCTAATAACGTTGTCCAACCATGGTGCGCCGACATACATAAGCAACAAATAGGAAGGTGTGAGGGGCATAATCCTTTCTTCATAGGCCCTGTATCGTCAGTAACGTTTTCTTAAGTAAACTTGTTCAAGAAGCGATAAATTAGAAAAGAAAGGCCCATACGAGGAACTTACCAGAAGTCGAGGGGAAAAAATGATGGGCTGATGAGGGTGATTGCTTTTATTGGTAGGTGAAGCAAAATCACCAACAATATCCCATGTGAAGCAAACGCAAAGAGAGTTTGACCAAGGTTCAGATTGGTGATCTTGTAATCTGGATCACTGATATCTAGTAGAAAGAAAAATGCCCGTTTCCGAGTCACCTGCCGGAGGAGAAGAAGTAAAATGGATCAAGAGAATAAAGTTCTGTTTGGGATATAAAACAACTAAACTATTACCTCCTGAATAAGATTCATGGAATTGTAAGCAGTCAGTACGCAAAAGAATCCTAGCGTCCAATGTATGCCTATCAAGAATGGAAAGTCTGAAAGAACCTCAATCCGCTTTGACACAGTAGTTCCAGACATAGGGAAGGTGCATATGTCTAGCCAGCAGCCAATCATCCAAGGTAAAACACCAATTTTCAAACCCAAGACGAAAGCACCCTTCACTACGACGAATAGATTTTTGCATATTGCCATTGAGAAAACCCACAGGAGGCATGGTAGCTTCACTGCTATGAAGTGAAAGCCTAAAGAAAACCACCTTATTATCGCTGGACGCGAGTTCGGACGCAGAGTGAAGAAGATTCCGAAGTATGCAAAGCAAATTGACAGCATCAGCATGTCTCCAAGAATAACAGGTGAGTTGTAAGAAAAATAGCTGTCTCCAACGGTCGCTAATACAATCCAACCAATGGAAAATGGGAGAAGCACAAAGAGGAAAGACGTATATATACTGATGGTAAGAGCCTGTAGAGAAGAAACAGAACTCGTTATTACTCAACACTCTCCAATATTTGGTTATTAATTTACATATGGTGTACGAGGAAAAAAAATGGATAAATAAAAAGAGACTTGGGACTTACAGCGAAGGCATTGTGATCCATAAAGAAAAGCCACCACCCTATGCCTCCAAATCCGTGTAGAGCAACGTCGACTAGTCTAGGAGGTTCCCCAAAGAAGCTGTGCAATTGAGAACGATACCAATCACAAAGGATCTTCTTATACACCCATAACACACGGGTAACTCGAGAAACAACTCCGTGTCCTAGGGCATTCTGAATCAAGATATCAGCGTGAAACCCACTGGGAAATCTCTTGACAATGAGCTCTCTTATGGGTATCCTCACAAGAGTGAACAAATCCATGAGAATGACAAATAAGGCGTTGTAAAACAAGCCATTCAAGAAACAAGCTGAGTTCCATGACATCCCCAGAGCTTCCTGGTGCTCAAAAGCAAGTACTTGCCCCAGTGGATGCAGCGAAAGGCAGTATGTGTTCAAGAGAAACGCCAGAACCCAAGGAACAAACGTTCTCACGTAAGGTGATGCTCTGACTAACACACCCTTTAGAAACTCGTGACATGGAAGTCTCTCCGGAGCGTTCTCAGAATAAACATGAACAAACGAGTAGTTACGCCCACATACCTACAAATGGAAACACAGGGAATTTTATCAAACATGTAGTGTGCGAGTTTCTTCTTAAAACCCACATAGGAAGTCGAAGATAAAGCTTAAGCCCAAAACCTCGTGAGTCGTGCAGAAACAAAAGACCAGTACTAACTAAACTCGCATTCAAGATTCTTTCTACAACAACACAAAGAGAGAGGAAATCGAAAACGAAGCATTTACATTACGTTCAACCACTGAGACCCACTCGATGCAGGAAAAAAAAAAAAAAAAGGTTTGCGTAAGGGTAATTTATAACCTCGCATTGCTTGTACCCGCGGCGATTCAGCCAGAGATGGATACAGTTTTGGTGAACATACTTGATGGACCCTCGACAAGCGCACGGATACCTTAACGGGTTTCCTGGTTCCTCCGGTGATCGACAAATACGGCACAGGTCTTCTTCTTCATCGTCTTGGTCAGTGGCTTCTACCGGAAAACCTGGGTCGTAGTAGCCACCGACTTCTACTAACTCCGGCGGAATCTCCATTTTCTCAGGCTTCTTCTTCTTCTTCTTCTTCTTCTCTCTCTCTCCCCTCTTCTTCGCTAAAGCAAACGCAATATTTGAAAATTTGGTTCGTACAGTTTTGTTTTTGTTGCTTTTTGACAGCTACTACAGTGTATGCTACGTCGCTTCGTTGCTTTATCATTTACCGCAGCTTTTTTAACCACAATTTTATAAAGTCACCTTTTTTTAGTCCATTTTCAGTAGATTTTAGCATAAAACCTTGTCCAGTGGTTTATTTTTTCTGGTCTTAATTGTCCAGTGGTTCTTTCTTCCTCATTTTCCCCGTTAATCTAAATATGTACAGCGTCTTTAACAACAACTTGAAAAATACTATTTTTCAAGTTTCGTAAATAAATAATAGCATCTTTAACCTTTTTAGAAGATTCAATGGATGGTGGAGCCAAACATAATTGGGAGTTGGGACTGTGATTTTTTTTCCAGTAAAATGTTTAGACTTTGATATGCCCATGTTGCCGTCTTAGTCTACAGAGAATATATTATATTACTAGACTTCCTGGATCATGTCCAGTGGCAAAGAAAGACTTAGATGGAGTTAGCCTACTTACCTTGAAAGCTCCAATCTTAAAATCAGAAAGGTTGTGAGAACTTACCAAGAATGGGGAAGCTTACATGGTGTGCACAAAATTTGGGGATAGGGAAAATTGCACGAATCTTCCTCCCCTGCCGATGTCAACAATGGAGTCAAGGCTCTGTGTTATACAAACCTCTTTTTGTTGATCATCTCACTCTAAAATCCTTCCTTGTGATCTTGATCTTCTCTCTCTCCGCCTTACTAATGGATTCTACTAGCTTATATAGGACAGTTGCTTGTGCAATAGGTCTCTTCACGCTTTTGGGTACAACGTTTTTTTATGGCTTATAGAAGATACGGATTCCATCACAACGACAAATTAATCACTTCTTCTTTGTCTCCTTCACCCCCTCCATTTTCTTTGTCCCCTTTATCTCTTCCATCTCGTGTGTCGTGCAACTGGAGACACCAAGTCTTGCCGAGCTTCCCCAGATGTCCGCAGCCATATTTTGAAAGAATTCGAAAGAAAGGTAATCACCCTCTTCGTTGATAATGATATCGACAGCCGACAGGAGCAAGTCGATTGGTCCTGAGCTCAAGAAGCGATCAAATATAGCAGTTGTCCTTATCTTGACGAACTAGGCTTCTTCACCATGGTGCCTGAACGAGTTGCCCCAACTTCCGGGTTCCCTCATATACCTAGATGCATGCAACTGTGAGCTGCTGGAGACAATAGATGGTTTCTTTGACAATCCACAGGTCAATCTCCATTTTGCTAACTGCTTGAAACTGAATGAAGAAGCGAGAGAACGCATACAGACTTCGGCTCCCACTGTAGCGGTCTTACCCTGTGTGGAAGTGCCTTCATACTTCCGCCATCAAGGTACTGGAAGTTCTCTAACAATCCCTTTGATCAATCATAGGCTTGTGTGTTTGCTGACCCCTTTCTCTGGCACACCAAGGACGTTTGGGGTATCCTGGTGCATTTGGGACAAACGCAAGGCCCTCCTAGTAGGTCACGGTTTGTTCTTCTTTTCCAAGGACAAACTTGTAACATATCATTTGTTCACATTCGAGGATTTTTTTCTCCCTGGAAGAAGACAAGGATCATGGAGTAGTGCCCTCGTGTAGCGAACTTGGTTGGTCTTTCAAATTGTCAGTGAACAGGGAATGAAGGGGTACTGCAGATGGGAAAGCGTGGAATCTGATTCTCTGAAGTTGAGGATAATGGGATGCGATGTGAGATTCTTGGACATTATTGGAGAAGATGAACGTTCCGGATATATGACAAGTTCGAGCTATCAAGTAGAAGAAAAACCTCGAAAAGCAAAGAAGGCAAATCCTTTTGAGCACAAGAAAAAAAGAAAGAGAAAAATCCCTTCAAGAACAATGAGAAAGAGTCTGAAGATCTCTCAGCTACCGATTACTGTTTGAGATACATGGACAGCTTTCTCTCCGATGTCTCGCAAATTCCACAAGACATCTCGAGGCAAAGAGGTAGAAGGGTGTGAGAAGGAGACTATTTTCTGTGGAGTCGCTGGGTAAAACAGAGAGAATCTGTTTGAGAACAGAGCGATTCAGGGTTCACGGCTGACAAAAGAAATAGACATCAAGAGAGAAGTAAAGAAGCAGAAGATAGTTAAGTGGCTTTAGGTGCAAGCTTCAGGTAGTCATACTTTTAGGTACTACAAGTTATAGGATTCTATAGATGTTTACATAGATGTTTTCGAATTCAATAGTATGAATTTTCCAATTTGAGTTTCATAACTTGTACTTGAGGAAAGGAATCAATAATATGATTTGTGTTTATTTGGTGAAATGTTACAGATGGATCCTAAGTTCTTGAGGAACCAGACGTACGCAAGGAAGCACAACGTCAAGAGCGGCGAGAACGCCAGCGCTGAAGAATAGATCATTTTGATCGTCCGTGAGACATTTTACTGTTTTTTTTTTTCCTTTTTAATGAAACTGAAGACTTTTTGTAGTCAGTGGAACCAATTTAATGTATCAGTGATTTTCGATTCAGATTCTCTTACTTTGCGAGTTAGTTGATATATTTCAATTGTTCGTATACGCAAGACCTGAAAATATGGATTTGCATATTTAGGTTTGCTTGGCAATCTGGTTTTATCTATCACTGCGCATAGCTCTTCTAGCTCTCATGAATTTACTGGGATTTTGTTAAACTATGCGCAGTATATTTTGCGTATTACAAGTAGTAATGTATGATTTTGCGTATTACAAGTAGAACTGTTTCATTCATCTCTTGTGGTTTTAAGATTTATCAAGTTTTACCTTCTATTGTCCGACTCGGGTATGGAATGTTGTGTTGTCTCCACAGAAACATTTAAAATGAAATAGTCTCAGATCATCGAATTGACTAGAAACTTGGATAACAATTTGGGACTTTATCGGAGAAAGAAGTATCTTTTCTTCGTAAGCGAAAAAAATACAAAATCTCATTGACGGCAAAATTTAAGTGAATAGTATAAATAATCAAGAGGTGATGACGAAAGAACTCCTCTGTGCACGAAGTAATATATACAAAGCTCGTGTCGAGGTTTCGACTCCTTGTCTCTCCTTTTTGTTGCGCTTTGGATAGATCTACCAACAACCTAAAGCCACGTGGGTATTTACTTGTTCACATAGCCATACAGACTTGGTACCACCTGGCGTTTTTTTATTTGTTTTTAGTTGTTTTAGAACAGACAAAACGTTTCCGCTTGTCTTTTTTTTCATACGTCACAGGCTGTTATTTTTAAAGAGAGTGAGCAGAGTCGCGGGAAGAGAGCGCGTGGCGATGTATTGCCTCGCGCTTGATGGTTTTCCAGTGAATATCGATAAATACAGAGGGTACTAATGGAATATTGTCCATAACGTATGAGGAAATTATAATATTTTTCGCTGCTTTTAATTTTTTTTCCCCTTTCTTCTCTCCTATTTCGCGTTTCGAAGGTTGGGAAAGCTTTCGCAGAAGAAAAATAAAAAAGCTATAGAGAGAGAGAGAGAGAGAATGTCAATGTTTTTTTGATTCTTCGTATGGTGGTTAGGGTTTTCTGTTTGATTTCGTTCCGTTCGAGAGCTGAATCTCCCGCCTTTATCGCCGGCGTCTAATTCTTCTCCTTTCTCCTTGCTCCAAAACCCTAACTTTGCTTCCGTGTCCTACCGTCGGTCAGTATTCTCACTTTTCTCGGCTCGATTTGGTGCTGGAGGAGCAGAAATAAGTGATGGGCGCCCCAGAAAAGTCACAATCTAATACCAATTCGATGCAGGTGTGTCTCTCGCTTTGGTTATTTGTTCGGTCACTTGATTCGAACTGAGGTTTTCTGGATTAGTAGAATTTCTTATAGAGAACTTACCCTTGTTTCCTTGTTTGTTTATATTACGACGCTCTCTGCTTCTTAGCTGTGTTATTTATTGAAGAATTTATGGTAGCCCAGGCATATTACTGTGCAATTTAATTGATAAGTCGGTTTTTAGAGCACCACGAATATGGGATTTGTTATTTGACTTGTTTCCACGGTTCAAATCTTGTGATTTTCTTACTTTCCGGATGTAATTCAACCCTCTTGGCTAGTGTAGCGTATTCCACTAGTTTCCGTGGGTGTTTTCAACACTGTAACGCACCTGAAGGAGTTACCCCCCATGTGATATATCTTATTTTCTTGGTATAATACGAATCTCTAAGATTGGTTGATAATGAAAGGAACGCTGGAAACTTGTGTTGTTTCATGGATTTTTTTGAATTGAGAGGAAGTGTATGTTATCTTTCCTCTATGCATTGTGGGAACAGCCTTCTTACTCTTGTATCAATTGTCCAGAGAGTGAAGGTCTATCATTTGAACGAAGATGGTAAATGGGATGATCGAGGAACTGGGCATGTAAGCATCGACTACGTGGAGGTCTGTTGTGATTCTAATTGAATTCTTGAATTCCTCCTGCTGCCGGTATCTTGCAGCACGTATTCTGTAGATTAACTTTCAGAACTTGTAGCTTAATGGAATTGCTATATGATGCAGCGTTCTGAAGAACTCAGTCTATGTGTAATCGATGAAGAAGATAACGAAACGTTACTTGTGCATCCCATCAACCCTGAGGATATTTACAGGAAGCAAGAAGGTAGCCTTTGTCCGTCGTGGTTTTACTAGCTATAATATCTTTGAGGTTTCTGTCTGTTTTTGTGTGGATAAGTGGTATTTTGTTTCAATGTACAGACACAATAATCTCATGGAGAGACCCAGAGCGTTCAACAGAATTAGCTTTGAGCTTTCAAGAGACTGCGGGGTGCTCTTATGTATGGTCAGTGAAGAAAGTTCTCCTATTACCTCCTTGTCATCCTTCATTACCACATCTCACAATACGCTTAACTGCAATTATCGTGTTTGTAATATTCAGGGATCAAATCTGCGCTATGCAACGAAATTTGCATTTCAGCTCTCTGAACAGTAAGAATTTTTTTCTGTAGTATTTACATTATTTGATCTTTGTTTCGTGATTTGCCTCTTTTGTTTAGCATATACTTATTCTATGTATTCTTTTCTGTGTCACGGGAATGAATTTAGATAGTGGTTTAAATTTTTGCAAGGTTCTTAGCTAGGTTTGTTGAGCCACCTGGTAGCATCTGAGGGTATTTGGATTGCAGAGTATTCTGTGAAGATTTGTTTGAAGATTTGTTTAAAGATTTGCATGCTGAAATTTTCTTCGTACTAATCGTGATATTCTTCTTAAATCTAGTATATGCTTAATCTATCTAATTGTATACTAATTTGATTTGAAGTTTGCATTTCAATTTTACTGTATAAGTAAATTGAGGGTTTTATTGGTAACTAAGTTGTCAGATATGGTAGCCTCTTTGGGCATTTGCATTTCAAAATATCTGAATGCAACAGTTTCTAAAGCACTTCCATGGTAGTTGAATCGTTTGATCGTTTGATCGTTTTCCAAAGCTAATTTTCATCTTGGAAGTTTTTTATAGTAAGTTCTGATTATGTAATTATCTGTGATTGAGCAGGTGAATCATTTCCCAGCCTGAATAGTGAGTTGAGGGAGCTTCCTGCTGTAGAGCTTACTACACTTCCCCTAATACTGAAGGTTTTAAGATTCTAGTGCCCCTATATATTTTATTGATATCTCATGTGGTGATTTTTGGGTTTTTGTTTTCCCAAATATATTGTTGATCTTTCCATCTTCCTTGCAGATTGTTGCAGAGAGTGGCATTACAGATCAGATGCGTCTAACTGAACTTATATTGAAGGATGTAAGTAATCAAGTATTCTTGTCCTTGCCAATTCAAATAGTGTGAAGTCTAGGCTTGCACCCTCTCTGGGAAATCTTATTCAAGCTTATTCGACGCCCAAGTTTTTCTTTGATTCTGTCAATAGTATTATGTTTTTCTTATGTTTATTTACAAGCTCTAGCAATAACATGTCCGTTGATATAGTTTGAACCCTTCATTGTTTTATTTTCATCTATAAGGTACTAAAAGGTTGTTATTTCAGTGCCAACTCTTTAATTTGTACTAATTGTAATAGATTTTATATTGTAATACATTCTGGAAACCTCCTAAAACAACCTTTTCTTTTGGTGCAGCATGATTTCTTCCGGAATCTGATGGGTGTATTTAAAATATGCGAGGAATTGGAAAATGTCGATGGCCTACACATGATATTCAATATTGTCAAGGGAATCAGTTAGTATTCACATACATATCATTGTCATTTCTTCCATCCTCATTCCAGAACTTTTCCCTTGATGTCCAGCACTTTGTTATATCTTTTGTGTGCAGTTTTGCTCAACAGTTCTCAGATCTTGGAGAAAATATTTGGAGATGAGCTGATTATGGAGATTATCGGATGCCTTGAGTGTAAGTTTGATGTCACTAGTTGAACCTAAATGATCCCTTAGGTCCTGTAGGTGGTGAATATATTTAGCATAGGCCTTCTAGAAACTTACACTGTCGAGGAATCTTCTTGTGGTTTCATATCCTTAGTCATACATGGAGACCAGTAGTGTATGTTTCTTGATTACTAGGTGGTTAGTTTCTTGCTGGATCAAATAGACTTGCTCCTAAGGGTTTGCAAATGCGACTACAAATATCATAGCCAATTTGTTGCTTTCTCTTTTCTTGGCCGCATATTTAGCAATATTTGACGCTGCGTGTTAACTATCCTGATAGATGACCCCGGTGTTCCTCACTCTCAGCATCACCGGAATTTTCTGAAGGAGCATGTCGTTTTCAAGGAGGTAACGCAATGTTCCCTTATGTTTTTGATTTCATGTAATGTGGTTCAGGACCAGTTAACGTAGACTGGACATAGGGGAATAGTAGAAACGCTTTCCTTTTACACGAACAGAATATGCCTAGTAGAAATATTAGAGGATGTTTCTTTTTTTGTAAGAACTCACTGGATACTTTGTGAATTGCTTTCGTTGACATTTAGAGCGATTAATCTAGGACGTTCGGAATTGTTTATTTTTTCTTATTCTTTAGCATAGCTCTTTATTTTTGCAGGCAATACCAATTAAAGATCCCTTAGTCCTGTCAAAGATACACCAAACGTACAGAATCGGTTACTTGAAGGTTGGATCCCATAATTTTTTTTTTCGAACTTTTACGCCTCTTTTACTATGATATTAGGTCTCTCACCTTCTGTCACGTTTTACAGGATGTTGTTTTGGCTAGAGTACTAGATGATGCTATTGTTGCAAACCTGAATTCAGTAATCCATGCGAACAATGCCATTGTAAGTTTTCTATGGAAATGCTATCACATATATGATATTGAAAAAATGCATCCTCTATTTTTTTTTAACTGAAGTGTATCTTCTCCAGGTTGTTTCATTGCTGAAGGATGATAGCACTTTTATTCAAGAATTATTTGCAAGGTTGAGGTCACCTTCTACATCTATGGAATCCAAGAAAAATTTGGTATTTCCTGCTTTCAAGAAGCATTTGTTATTTCATTTTAAGCCTCAATTGTTTTGTATTCGTGAATGCTATTTATAAAACTTATTTCAGTTAACATTTAATTGGGATCTCCTCCTGTAGCCCCAATGTTTTTTTGAGATGATCCACGTGCGACAATAGATGGATACAATAGATCTCCGTGAGAAAAATATTGCTTTTCAGTTGAGTTAGCC
The DNA here is from genome assembly GCA_010577795.1 of Isatis tinctoria. Taxonomy (NCBI): domain Eukaryota; kingdom Viridiplantae; phylum Streptophyta; class Magnoliopsida; order Brassicales; family Brassicaceae; genus Isatis; species Isatis tinctoria. Next base: position 31,897,582 of record CM021246.1, read on the forward strand.
AGACTGATGTGCTTTCATTCTCTATAAAATAGGTATATTTCTTGCACGAATTTTGTAGTTTAAGCAAGAGCCTCCAAGTGGTGCAGCAGCTGCGGCTTTTTAGGTATGTACTCACCAAAAACTAAAGGACATTTCTTTGTTAACTGATGAATCGTCTTCAGTGATCTGTTTCTCAATTGCTGTGTTTGTCTTGTCAATGATATTTCAGGGACCTTATTAATGAAGGGATTTTTCATGTCATAGAGGAAGTCTTGCAGATTCAAGACAAAAAACTCGTATTAACTGGGTATACGATTAAGTAGACCTGATAGCTCATTGTGGTTACTCTGTTTCTATTTTCTAGTGCCTGTAAGGAGTTTCAGTGGTAATTTACAAGCTGTACTCAAGATAACTATCGTTGTGGATGCAGGACAGATATCCTGATTCTTTTCTTGACTCAAGACCCCAACCTTTTACGTTCTTATGTTGTTCGCACAGAAGGAACCCCCCTCCTCGGTCTCTTGGTAATTTTCTGTAAGCCTTTTGATTGTTTCTTCAGTTGAAAGGTGCTTTTTTTTTTGCTTTCTTTTTTGTTTTTCTTATAGACTTGAGTTATAATTGTATCTCTTTCAGGTGAAGGGAGTGATGGAAGACTTTGGTGATAAGATGCATTGCCAGTTTCTAGAAATTATCCGAACATTACTGGATGCAAATGCATTGTCTGGTGGAGCTCAGGTGCTTGTTACCTATCAATTCTTCAATTTCTGATAATTAGAAAAGGGTGGTATTCTTCCCCCGTTTTGCGTACTGCTTTTGTATCTACTTATAGTCAAGCTTGCTAAGAAAAAGTTCCTAGTCCTTCAATATCTTGCATGTCCTTGAATCAGCAGAAAACACTAGAAAATGTTTTTTTCACTATTCACGTTGTCTTCGGTGTTCTTCATTCTATCTAGAATTGTTTAATCCCTGAATTTTTTGTGCAACTTTACCCATTTTTCTCTTCTAATCTAGTAGACAGACATCCTGATTTCTATTATTTATGTAATCATTTCATTATAGCAGAGAGCGAATATTCTGGATATTTTCTACGAGAAGCATTTACCTGAGTTAGTGGATGTTATTACTGCCTCATGTCCTGAGAAGTCAGGCAACACATCTGAAGGTGCTGCCAGAAGGATTCGCACAAAGCCTGAAGTCCTACTGAACATATGTGAACTGTTGTGCTTTTGCATTATGCAAGATTCATCCAGAACAAAGTAATCATGTTGATGCTTATTTTTATTTATTTTTCTGTTATATTCTCATGCTGGAACCCATTTGATAATATTTGCTGAGCAATTTCTTCTTGTTTACAGATGCAGTTTTCTCCAAAACAGTGTGACTGAAAAGGTCTTGCATCTCACGCGGAGAAAGGAAAAGTACCTAGTGGTTGCTGCTATACGATTTGTCCGCACGCTCCTAGCCGTGCATGTGAGTAGATTTGTCTGAACCTGAGATGATATATATTCAATAGTTCCTGAATGCTCGTTGTGGCGAAAGAATTGAGTCGTGTTAGTGTAGCCAATCATGTCTTTTTGCTAAATAGTTAGACAAACTTATCCTACTTTCCCAAATTCTTGCAAGTAGTAGGTATCATTGGCTTTCTGTAACGGAATAAACTGCTTGTGACAGACCTTTTCTTCTCCACTGACGCTACCTTTGATTTTCCATCATAACTACAAAAAGCTCATCAGATGACGTAATTGCTGAAATATATTTCTATTTCAGGATGACTATGTCCAGAATTACGTTGTTAAGAACAACATGCTGAAACCGATTATGGATGTCTTCATTGCCAACGGGAACCGGTACAATTTGCTGAACTCTGCAGTCTTGGATCTGCTTGAGCACATACGCAAGGTTCTTTTTTCATCTTTTTCCCCCTTTTGCGTACTATTTACAGATGACATCGTATTTAGTGATCATTTTTTATGTGTAGGGAAATGCGACTCTGTTGCTCAAATACATAGTTGATACGTTCTGGGATCAGTTGGCCCCGTTTCAGTGCTTGACCTCCATCCAGGCTTTTAAGGTCAAGTATGAACAGGTATTGCTTCTGGATCTTGATTTTTGCTTTAGAAAATTTTGTCTGTATCTTTGTTTAAACAATGCTTCTTCAGTGCTTAGAAAGTGCCGGACCGAAAAGCACTGCTGATGCGGTTGATCCGAGGAGAAGAGTTGAGGAGCGTGCTTTGGATAAAGAGGAAGAAGATTATTTCAATGAAGACAGGTTTATCTATAGGTGTTAATACACTGATTATTATTTTTTTCTGCTTGAATGTTTCTCACACATATTAGTATTGACAGCGATGAAGAAGATTCAGCATCTGCTTCTAATACACAAAAAGAAAAACCTGCTCCTAATATACAGAAAGAACAGCCGAAGCCTCATCTTTCAAATGGAGTGGCTGCAAGCCCTGCTTCTTCCAGGTATAGTAGTTCCACAGTGAAAATTCATGAAAGGTATATGCAATATCTTTGTCTAATGGGTTTGCTCGCGGCTTCTATGAACTATATAGCCCGAGGTCTGGAGGCTTGGTTGACTATGAGGACGACGAAGATGATGAAGACTATAAGCCGCCTCCTCGGAAGCAGCCAGAACCCTCGGAGGAGGACGAAGGCGAGCTCCTTAGGCTGAAACGCAAATCGCCTTTCGTAGAAAGAGAACAAGAGGCGTCCAAGAAACCACGGGTGGGTAAAAGTTCGAAAAGAGAAAATGTATTTGCTGTGTTATGTTCGACGCTGAGCCATGCAGTGCTAACGGGTAAGAAAAGTCAAGGCACGCCTGGATCTGCAGCCCGGTCGATTGTAGCTAAGGAAGCTGAGGACTCGAGAAGTAGTGAAGAGAATAATAGCAGCAATTCAGACGATGAAAATCACAAGGATGATGGAGTTTCCAGTTCCGAGCATGGAACCTCAGACAATGGAAAGCTAAATGGGGAAGAATCCCTGGTAGTAGCTCAACAATCATCACCTGAAATGGCTGTAAATGGATCCTGAGATTTTAACACTCTGGACTCTATATAGTTTGTGGCTGTGGACGGAAGGCACTCTCATGGGTGCAAATAAAAAAATACTGAGAAGGAGACATGAGAAACCGCTAAAGAAAAGCTTTGGAGCAGCCAACGGAGGAAGAAATGTATAGCGAGCGCCAATTTGAGAGGTAACAGGGTCTTCGTCCGTAGTGTTTGCAGCCGGTTTTTATTTATATATTCATCTTTTGAAAAACTTAGCAGTCTCTGGTCTGGTCAATTGCATATTGTAAGACATCATGGTCTATCAGCAACTAACTTTTTTTCTCTAAATTCAAGTTCCTAATGGTTTCCGTAATCGATCCTCTTTGTGGATATTCCACTCTCCTCGCTATAATTGTGATGAGCATCCAAAGAGTGTTATCAAAATCATATTTTTTACATGTTACAAAGAAAAATATGATTTTGATATTTTCTGTATTGTGAGTTTGGATATCACTAGTGTTTGTTTTGGTTACGAGTTCTTAAATGAAATTAAGGAATACAACACAACCACCACAGCTGTATCAACTACATGACATCCTTTTACAAACTTTTCTTCAGTGACCGTTGAAAGCGAAAAGCTTAATAAAGTAGGGAAGCTCAAAAGATTCTGTCTAATCTGGTTTCCCAAGGGTCAGCTTTTGTATGGGTATAGTAGGGGAAGATTAAGATACAACACACGATCCATGTCCATGATGGATTTCTTGGAGCTTTCCCTTATTTCAGGCAACCACTTCCACTTCTTCCACCAAAGTTCTCTTGCCGATAATAAAATTATATAAACTCTCAAGTCAAAAAAATTATACAGACTTGGGTTCTTAGAAACTTCAAAAGTTTCAACTCTACTTGGAAGTTGGAACCAACATTATAGAACCAAACATATATTCTATAATAGAGTTTTCACACGATAGAAACAAAAGTGGCTGTAGTTTAGTGGTAAGAATTCCACGTTGTGGCCGTGGAGACCTGGGCTCGAATCCCAGCAGCCACACTAAATTTTGTCTTTTGTGTATTTAATATTTTCTATTCTATGGGAAAAAATTCTGCAATATGAGGCCTACAAATTGAGCCCCAACAAGCTAACAACGGAAATCTATTTCTTTTTTGGTATTTAATGTTTTTGTGCTATGGGCCGGTATTGGAAATAGAAATGTTATATGAGGCAACAAATTGAGGCCCAAGAAGCTAAAAACGCCCGAGCATGGCTAGCAAAATTCTTCCCGACTTCCATATTTCTTATGATGTTATATTTTCTTTCCTGTAAGAAGTAATGATGAGTAATGAGCATGGCAATCAGAGTCATCAACTGATAGCATATCAATCCGAGTCGTCAATTGTTGATACTTCGTCTTTTTGTTTTACTAAGATTCTGAGAGATATTTTGCTATGCTTTGTTTCAGTGATCTTCTTTATGGCATGAGAAAAGAATTAGCATAGCAATCCGAATTCCATGTCTCATTGGACATAAGTAAGCAAAGTTTTGTTCATGTTAAGAAACAAATATGTGTTAATAATACATTTTGACAAAAAAAATCTGTTAAACAATTAGCAATGAATCAAAGGGTGTTGCATCTTCGCTTGAACAGCCTTGTAACAACTGAGACTGCATAGAGGTAGCTTAGACTTTGAGTCCCTGTACTTGTAAGCTTTCTCGCAGTTTGGCCCCACGCATTTCTCCCGCGGAGGAGGATAACTGAAGAAAGATCCATACAGTAAAAAATAAAATAAAACACAGGTTCACGAATTCCACATATATGGTTTCTATAATAATATACTCAGATTCTTGCTTACCTGCGAGTAATCGGCTTGAAGATATCTGGAAGCCCAATGTCTTCAGAAAATGTCAAAGTCGTTCCACTAGGACCAATAATCAATCTGAGAGTGTTTGATGCGAGTGTGCTTGATCTTGTAGCTCTCTCCTGTGAAGAAGGAAAGATGAAGTCAACACAAAGAGGAGAGAGACAAAAGATAAAGATGCCATCAGCTATTTAGGTACCTGAGCTCGTTCTTCCTGTTGTTTTTTAATTTTGTCCTCTTTCTTCTTTCTCCCTGAATCTTGCCCTAGTATTTTCCTGATAGCTTCCGCCTGGTGAAGAAGACAAAGACGAGCTCTTAGACCATTCACCGTGATTGTGTTGGCACTATAAATTGGCCATATTAGATTTTACCTCAGCTTCTTGGGCAGCCTTCTCGGACTGCATTCGCCGTCTCTGCGCAGCTTCGGCCTTTTTGGATTGTTGCTCTACCTCAGAAAGCTTCTGTTTCTGTCCTGAAATTGTTGTTCAAGGTTTACAGAATCAGCATTTGCAGGTTTCATTTTGTCGTGCAAAAAGGTGAAAAATGTGCAACTCACTTTTAGAAGAGGGGCAAGGTAAGCCATCAGGAAACTCAAGAGGGCCCGACCCCATGGGAGAAAACGGATCTTTTCCGGATTGCAGAGCCCGAGTACGTGTAGTAGGAATCTGTCCAATTGTTGATCCTTCCGCAAGCGAATCAACCGTTCCCACCCTCGACTTATTTCTTTCGGTCACAGCATGTTTGTGTGATGATATATGTTCTTCGTCTTCAATGTTGTGGCCATTGTTGTGCAGCATCCTTCTGCCTCTTTCACCCTCTTTACTACCTTCATGATAATCCCTTGTGACCCTTTTAGACTTTAACTTTTCAAGGTATCTAATTTCCTCATCTCCATCATCATCGCTGTCTGGTTCTGGATCCAATAAACGTTTTTTAAGAACACGTTTGCTCTTTTCGCACATGGATGGTCCGTTCACAGCCCCAGAGGGATTTACTCTAGATCGTTGTATCTCTCCTAGATGCATGGTTTTCTGAGCACATCTCTGCTCTGTTACATTTCCTTTTACCTTATTCTGAAACGGCTTCCGTCCGTCATCCTGCATATAGTCTCAAACATTAGGAAAGAAACAAGTTCACAATAACACTAAAGCCCGACGATGGAGGCTGTTTTTGTTTTTTACCGTGGGTTTGGCGTAAACACCCGCCTCTGAGTTGGTTTGGATGGTACGAGTAACGCCACCTAGCTTCAGCTTCAGTTTCAGTGTGTTCTCACTCGCAGACCCACAACGACTATCGGCGTTACCTTCATTGCTAGGAGCAATGTTTGGCTGTGTCGAAGGAGGCATGAAAGTGAAACTGTGCAAGCTCCCTTTTACATAGCGGGGTCGGCGAATCAGAGAGCTTCTCCTTCTCCTATCCATAAAGCCAGCTAAAGTAGAAGCAGAACCTTCAGAGGCCTCCATTATCGTCAAATTTCAGGACAAGCAACTGCAGCAATAAGACATGAACGCAGTGACCAGAGTCAGCTAATAATACAAAGTAATTGAACAGTAACAACTGAGAAAGAAGGCTAAGAAGCTTCGTGAAGAAGTGTTGCCAGAGGTTTTTTTTTTTTTTTTACTAGAAGCAATTTTAAAAACAAAACTAAGCTTCAAATGCTTTCGTAGCAGCACTAGTATTAAGGGAATCAGACACTGCATTGACACAAAATGAAACTGTGAAACCAGAGAAAGCCACAACAGAAGATTTGGAGACCAGAGACTAAAACCCTTGTCGATTAATACTTTACTTCGACACGAACCAAATTTCAAACGAGAATCCGGAAGGAGGGAGAGAAAGGGAGCGAACTTACGCGCGAAGACGAAAGGAAAGAAAGAAAACCCTAGATGGAGCTGAGAAGAGGAAGGAGTCTCTCGAAAGAGATGAACAAGTTTGTGGATTGGCTTTAAGTGAAGGGTAAATCTGGAAGAGATGTTTGTGCCCCCAAATCTTTATCTCCTCCATTTTTCTGATTTTCCCTCCTCTCTTCTTCTCTTTCTCTTTTTTTTCTTTTCTTTTTATCTTTTTTCGATATATTTTCTTTTTCCTTTTCCATGCCGCCCCGTTTAAATGTCGCCGGCGAGACGTTCAGTGTTTCCTTGTCGGAGGTAAAGCGTAAGTAAGACGATCAACACTGCTTTTTTGGGTTGGCCCCTTGACATTCAGGCCCAATTACAAGAATTTACTATATCATCTCGCTTTTTTGGGTTTGGGCCTTGACATTTATTTTGTTCCTTTAGAAAACTCCACTCTCCAAACGTAGTTGGTGCACGTGTTAATTCATTTTACAAAAGCAACCAAACACTCTTATCGTTTCAATTCACCAAAATTGTTCAAGGACATCACCCACAAAAGAGGAAATCGAGCCTATAGCACCATATTTTTTTTTATCATTTATGCATATATATATATATATATCACTTTGTTTGACGAGAAATTGATGTCCACACACACCTGACAATAAAAACAACGAGGAGATAAATCGATGCATGCATGAAATATCTCCGAGGTTTGTTACAGCGCGTAAGGCTTCATTCATCACCTCTCTTTTAAAAATATTTGAAAACAACGTAGAGATAGCGAGACAGTTACAAACCCTTCCACCGCCAAATTTAAGAAAAGAACACACTTTTTGTTTTTGTTTTTGTTTTTTTAATATTGTCATGAGGATTCGAAAACGTAACGCCGTCTATTCACTTGATCAACGTAGAGATGGCGAGACAGTTACTAACCATCTTCGTGAGCTTATCCCCCACGTCACCCAACGGGTTAGGCTCACCGGATTCCTCAAAACCGTCATTGCACGTGCCGTAATCCGTCATCGCCGCGCTCAAGTTAGTGTTAACGGTGGCAATGTCATCTGACTTGACGGCGTTAATCGCGTCCTCCAGATTCGCGACGGCGTCATCGTACAGCTCCTGGCAATCTGCGGCTGCTACTTTGTCGACGGTAGGCATCGCCGCCTTTGTCGCGCTGATAGAAGCCTGGATGGCGAGGACGAGGACGGAGGAAGCGTCGGGTTTCAACTCAGCCGTCAACAGAGAACTAACGGAAGATTCGCATAGCGGAGGGAAATCGGTTTTGCCGCAAATGGTTTTGATCTCAGGAGATAACAATGGCTGTTTCAAAAGACTTTTCGGCGAACTCATAAGTGTTTTGCCAGATGGAGCGGCTGTGAATGGAGCTTCAGGATTTTCCTCAGACGGTGGATTCGTTGGGGAGGGTGAATCGGCGGTAGCCTCTGGTGACGGCGAAGGAGAGTCCATGTCAATATCCGCCGGAGAAATGCCAGGGGAAAGTGAATCTGCGGGAGCCTCTGGCGAGGGCGAGGGAGAGTCCACATCTATCTCCGCCGGAGGATCCGCTGGGGAAATGGAAGAGGCGGGAGCATCTGGTGACGCCGCGGGAGAGTCCGTCGTTGGAGGACTCGTAGGGGAAATGGAATCACTCGGAGCTGCTGGTGACGCCGCGGGAGAGTCTATATCTATCTCCGTCGGAACTTGCGGTGCAGGAGATTGAGACTCTGACTCGGAGGGAGGGTTCGAAGGTGGGACGACATGGAGCAGAGATCTCGCGACGAAAGAATCGCTGAGCCGCACATATTTGGGTTCTACAGGCGTTAAGATCGTGACCAACGTAGAAACCGTGACGATCACGATCATCCGAAACGTTTTATTCGGCTCCATACTTTTTTTTCTCACCAAATTTTTCCCTTTTGTTGAGGAAAAAAATTTGGGTATCTGAAAGATAAAAGTGACGAAATGAAGAAAAAGAAATGGGGATCGGCGGAACGCAAATGGCGATTCAACTTTCATAATCCTTTTTAAAGAGGCTAGTAATATTGTCAAGGTTTGCGATAAAATAGGTCAAACACGTCAACTTAACTAAACGGTCATTTTGTTTCTATTTTTTTGTTTGACATCAAAACAGTTATTCTATTTCTATTACTCAAGCTTAAGGTGAGCGGCAAACCACTCCAAAACAGAACAACCAACAAAACTAACAACATCAGGAAAAGAACGAGCTAATTTTGCCAGCTTATCCGCTGCCCTATTGAAATTACGAGGAACAAAAGATAAAGTAAAAACGGAAAAAGCACATTTTAGTCTCGAGAATTATTTAAGCTCAGTTGAAAATTCTGACCACTCCTCTCGTTCTCTAATCATTCTGAGCAAGTCCTGACAGTCGGTGCCAAAGTTTTGAGAAGGCAAGGATGGAAGAGCGACGGGCATGGCCCATAACAATGCTTCTAGCTCAGCATGGAGGGGAGAAAGTCGACACAGATGATTTTGAGCTTCCAGAAGGCAGCATCGTCCATTGGCATCAAACCTCACCCAACCTTGCCCACTACGGAATGCATCCCGGAGCCAAGCTCCATCAAGGAGATAAATTTCGCGATGGTTCACAACAGGAGCACAAACAAGAGTCCTAGAGGATCCCATATGAGGAACAATCTTGATGCGATAAAAGAGCTTATCCACATGTTCATGAAGGAAAATGTCCAAAAGAAAGTTAGGCTTCTCTTTATCGAGGAAGTCGATGCACTCGTGAAACCGTCTGCACACAGATTATATATAAAAGCACTAAACAAAAAAAACCACAATCTATCCAAGTTGTTTTTAATCGTATAATACAAATAAAACAAAAGGGGAAAATAAGAAGAAGAGAAATTTACCCGTCAAGAAAAATCTTGTAGTAATTTTATAAGCGAATGATCCAAGCCGTCAGTGTAATGAAAGATCTGAACCACTTCATCAGTGGCGATGTTAAAACGGGTTGATCGGCCTGTTTAGGTTCGTTTAATTAGCCCATTTAGGTCCACTTAATTTAATATAGACTTGTGCAAGTCTGTTTAGACTTCCTTACTTTTTTTCTATAATTGCACAAAAAATGTATATTTTTTTTTCAAGATCTTTTTGGTTTTTTAAAAAAAATTTATAATTGTTGTAACAAACATATATATATATATATAATTAATAGATAAAATATGTAGACTGAATTTTCTTAAAAAAATTATGTATGAAAAGCAAAAAAAATCATTGATGGATAATAAAAGCTATTAATATGAACTTAAAGGTTCTTTAGAAAATTTAAAAATGTTAGAATAAGAACAAAAGAATTGCAGTCCACCGTTCAACTGTTTGTATTCCTAGGATCAAAGAACCTCAGGATTTTGTATTTGTTCACTTCATGCTTTTTTATTAAGTAATCGATAAACTCTGTAGTTTAAAAAACAATTTACAATTTTTTGTATTAAGAAAAATCGTTGACGTATAAAATTATTAATATGAATTTAAAGGTATTCTAGAGAGTTTTTAAAATGTTATAACAAGAAAAAATAAATTGCAGTCCACCATCATAAACACTGCTTGTGTTCATAGGGTCAAAGAAACTCAGGATTTTGTATTTGTAGACATCATGATTGTTATTGATGTACCTGATGCGGTAGAAGTTGTGAGCTGGAACGCAAGCAAACTATGTGAGTTTGCTCAAGGCCGGGTTCCAAAGTGCGGCTCTTTAGGGACCTGACTCTATGTATGTGCTACAACACGTGCATAGGAAAATCCCATTACAGTGAACCATGGTGGAAATCACATCTCTCAAAACAAGTGTAGCTGGTATGGATAAAAATGAGAGAGTTGAAGTTGATGGATCGATGAGACGAGCGACAAGATTTTTGAAATGGTTTAGAGGATCATTTGTTTGTGAGAATTCCGGTGACGGTGACAGCTCGAAATGTTCGTGGATGAAACTCGTGCTAATGATGAGTTCGCACCATTCCTTGCATTCCAATTTGAGACCCAACAGGACTTTGACCAGAAGCTTGAGGAGTATAGTCTCTTGGAAGCAACAAAATGTACCATGCAAGTTCCATCGCTGCTTTCAGCTGAAACAGAAACAAAAAAAATGAAAAGAGTCTATAGTTCGAAGCTAACACGTGATTTGATTATCTACATCAATTGGTCTTCAATGAACGGTATTTGGTGGGTGAAAGAGTGGACAATTTGACGGACGACGTGGGGTTTGGGGATATAATCCACGGAGTATAAGACAAACAAGGACTTTTGTTGATAGACGAGTCTAGGCCTGGGCGTTCGGGTACCCGTTCGGGTTCGGGTCGGGTCTATTCGGGTTTCGGGTTTTCGGGTTTGGAGATTTAGGATCCATTCGGGTATTTTAGAATTTCGGTTCGGGTTCGGGTTCGGGTCGGTTTTATTCGGGTTCGGATCGGGTACCCGAAATTTTTTTAAAAAAATAAAATTTAATTAATTTTAAGTTTAAATCAATTAAATTTGTCAAATATAGCTAAAAAATTCATATATTTTGTTTATCTTTGATATTTTAGTTATTTTTGTCTAAAAGTTATACATATATTTGGATTTATAAATATAATTTAGGATAAATAAGCTATATCAAATCTAAATATTATGAATATTTTAGGAATATAACTGTATTTCGGTTATTTCGGGTACCCATTCGGTTCCCGGTTCGGATCGGGTTCGGGTTCGGGTTTTCGGATATTGAAATTTAGGACCCGTTCGGGTATTTTAAAAATTTCAGTTCGGGTTCGGTTCTACTTTTTTCGGTTCGGTTCGGTTCGGTTTTTCGGGTTCGGGTTTTTTGCCCAGGCCTAGACGAGTCAAACATTGTTACTGTCTTTTGACGATATATACAATATTATCGAAATTAAATGAACCAGCCGGTTCAAAATTTTGGTTTCACCTCGGTTTAATAAACGCGAATAGAGCGTGTTGTTGTTTTGGATCTTTGGAGTTCACGTTCTTGGCGTGTAGCTTCAACGTTACGTGGATGCTCGTTTCGGATTTAATCGATTCTCTAGGATTACCCTTAAAGTTGCCAAATATTACCACCCGTACCATTCTCACAGTTCCAGTGGACTCAAAAACCAGAAAACAAAAAAGGCGATTCAAAGCTGAGAATATTAAATCTACTCCTCGTTGATTCCTATTTCTCCTCTTTCCGATTGACGGACGGAGACGCCGGAATTCATCCTTCATCGTCGGCTTCGTCGTCTCGCCGGATTCTCCAAGTCCTAGTTGAAGAATCTCTGAACAAGTGAAGACGAAATGCCCTTCTGGTGGCCGCTGATTGTTCTCGCCTTCGCTTACGCGATCTGCAGATTCCTTCTTATGCTCATTCCTCCCAACGTTCCTTCCATTGACGTAGACGCATCCGATGGTAACTCTTCCTCTCTGTCTGCACCGGCTCCTACTTTCGTCTATGGCTTTTCTCGGTTGTTCAGTACTGCGTCTTCCTTTGCGTGAACAGTCCGTAGAACAAGCTTATCCATGTTTGATTCATTGGTTTTCGGAAATGGATTTTTGAAACAGTGCTGGCTCATGGGAAAGATACGGAGGAGAATAGCTTCATTTATGTGAGTTCTTCAATCGCATCATTTCTCATTTTCATCCATATTGTGATTTTTTTTCTTCTTCTTAGTGCTAGGAGATTTAGGCTCTACATCTTTTATATTATCCTGTTTGTTTTGGTTTACGGCTTCGGTATCGTAATGTAGATTTCATCTCTGTGTTATGGAATTAATTCCGGTTTCCATATTTGTCAATCCAAGCGATTGACTCACTATATTATGATCGCTAATTAATTGTTGAGTCACTCCTTCTTGTTGATTAGCCCACTGAATCACAAGTTCACTGTGACTTGGTCTTTAGATTCCTCCTAGAGGACGGAGCCAACAGTCAGACAAAAAAGTTCAATGCTACGAACCTGCCACGATGAAATATCTGGGATATTTCCCTGCTCTGTCTACTACTGAGGTTAGTAGCTTCTGTCCTTATTTGTGAAGTTTTATATTTGTGTAGTTTTAAAAGAAATATTGCTATATTACTCAAAGGTTTCTCTCAAGGCGATCCACCTTATCGGCTTCTCCTGAGATTGGATTTACACTTTTGTGTTTCAGGTTAAGGAGCGAGTAACACTATCAAGGAAAGCTCAAAAAACATGGGCTCAAAGTAGCTTCAAGCTGAGAAGGCAGTTCTTGCGGATTCTTCTCAAATACATAATTGAACACCAAGAGCTTATATGCGAGTAAGGATTCATTTCTGTGCTACTTGTTATTCAGGTTTTGTTTAACCTATGCACCATTTTTTTCCGATTGATGCCAAGATAACCTCGTTTTTATTTAGAGTCTCTTCACGTGATACTGGAAAGACTATGGTCGATGCATCCTTGGGCGAGATAATGACTACTTGTGAGAAAATCACATGGCTTCTTTCGGAGGGCGAACGATGGTTAAAGCCTGAGCAACGGTATCTCCATAATATCTTATGTAAATATCAGTTTTTAAGTATTTTTTGATTCGTGCATAGATATGATCTCCATTTAAATATATTTTTTCCCCCAGGTCTTCAGGAAGAGCTATGCTTCATAAAGTATCAAGAGTCGAGTTCCATCCCCTTGGTGTCATTGGAGCTATAGTCCCATGGAATTATCCGTTCCACAATATCTTCAATCCTATGCTGGCTGCAGTCTTCTCAGGGAATGGCATTGTTATTAAGGTATTGCCACAATGCCTTTTATATTATTATAATTCACTGACCCATTTAGTTTTATCTTTTTCGAAGGCAATGCCATTCATTAGTATTTCATATCTCAATTAGCTTACATGTTACTGTTAATAGTTAATATGATGTCGACATCCTGGGTAGTGCAACCATTAAGAGGAAGTTGATTAGTCTTCTTCAATGCATATCTCTTTTTGAGATCTTGTATATGTTTCTGATGGCTGGAAAACCTTTTCTGCAGGTTTCGGAACACGCTAGCTGGTCGGGATGCTTTTACTTCCGCATTATCCAGGCTGCTTTAGCTGCTGTTGGAGCACCTGAAAATCTAGTCGACGTGATAACAGGGTCTGTATATTTTATTTAATGCAATACTCCTTAGCATGCTGTTATCATATTGATTTTCTCAAAATAACACGTTCGTTTCAGGTTTGCGGAGACGGGAGAAGCACTTGTCTCATCGGTTGATAAAATGATATTTGTTGGATCTACAGCTGTTGGCAAGATGGTAAAGCCTGCAGATTTTCTCCTTCATTCTCATCCGTTCTCTGTAAGTTGTACTTATACAATATGTTGCAGATAATGAGAAATGCGGCTGAGACATTGACACCTGTCACTCTTGAGCTTGGTGGAAAAGATGCATTTATCATATGTGAAGACGCAGATGTCTCCCATGTTAGTGTTCTTTCTATATCATGATACTCTCTTCTGTTTTCTTATTGTTTGTTATTGGAAAAGGAGGTTTTCCTTCGATAAAACTAAATTTATTATTGTACAATTTAGGTTGCACAAGTGGCGGTAAGGGGGACTCTTCAGTCCAGCGGGCAAAACTGTGCGGGTGCTGAAAGATTTTATGTTCACAAAGACATTTATACTTCATTTATTAGCCAATTAACCAAGATTGTGAAGTCCGTTTCTGCTGTAAGTGCACTGTTCTCTGTGAACTCTCCCCAAAAAAGAACTGATAACCATTCGCATGACATTTACTTTGCAAATTCAGGAGATTCTTTCTTCCAGGTTTTCTTGTGATTTGTTTGTCATCTTTACTCCATCCTCTTTATTAGTATGCTGGAACGGGCATAGTAGCTGTTCACTTGTTTTCAACACTCTGCAGTGCTATTCCTATATTTCCTAGTGTATGCAAGCCACATAGGAAATAAACTGAAATTTGCAATATGTGATGCTGTGAAGTTTTGAATAAACAATGTTTTCAACGTGAGTCTTCTCTTCTCAAATTTTCTTCTGATATCTTATTAAATATCCTTCTTTTACATCAGGGTCCTCCTCTAACTGGGAGGTATGACATGGGCGCTATATGTTTGCAAGAGCATTCTGAAAAACTACAGAGTCTTGTAAATGACGCCTTAGACAAAGGAGCAGAAATTGCAGTCCGTGGAAGCTTTGGTCATCTGGGCGAAGATGCGGTCGATCAATATTTCCCTCCAACTGTTTTGATCAATGTAAACCACAACATGAAAATAATGAAAGAAGAGGTACTTAACTTACGCTAGTTGGTTTGGAGTTCACAACTTCTCTGCTTCTGTCTGTTGCTTTGGTGGATCACACAATGCACACACGAGTTCTTAAGATATCTGTTAATGTGTGAGAAACAGGCTTTTGGACCAATAATGCCGATCATGCAATTCAGCACCGATGAAGAGGTCATCAAGCTGGCGAATGATTCACGTTATGCGCTCGGCTGTGCTGTTTTTTCTGGAAGCCAACGTCGAGCCAAGCAAATTGCTTCCGAAATTCAGTGCGGCGTTGCTGCAATCAATGACTTTGCATCAAACTACATGTGCCAGGTACTCATCACTGGCTATAATCTAGGGGATTTTACCTTTGGAAAAGACAAAAATAAAGGGTTCACT
Source organism: Isatis tinctoria (assembly GCA_010577795.1). Lineage (NCBI taxonomy): Eukaryota > Viridiplantae > Streptophyta > Magnoliopsida > Brassicales > Brassicaceae > Isatis > Isatis tinctoria. Next base: position 31,912,861 of record CM021246.1, read on the forward strand.
GTACAACTTTTTCTCTTTTGAATTTGCAGTCTCTCCCGTTTGGAGGTGTAAAGGATAGCGGGTTTGGACGGTTTGCTGGCATAGAAGGTTTAAGAGCTTGCTGTCTTGTGAAATCCGTGGTTGAGGATAGATTTTGGCCACTCATCAAAACTAAGATCCCAAAACCTATTCAGGCAAGTTCTTTCTTAAAGAACACAAAAATAATTGTGAATCCAATCTTGATAACACCCGTTAACATTTCTCTGTGTTGGTCCAATCACAGTACCCGGTAGCAGAAAACGCATTTGAATTCCAGGAGGCACTAGTTGAAACCCTTTATGGACTCAACATCTGGGACCGACTAAGATCCCTAATCGATGTCCTCAAGTTCCTTACCGATCAGAGCTCTCACGTGACCAGAACTAGAAAGAGCCACTAAAAGACCGGTGGCGAATAACTTTCATTTCCGCAAAATACTTTTTACAATTTGCATGCATCAGCTGAGTTGCTAATTTTGGGTTTACAACATAAAGCCTCAGAGAGACTCGTTTTTCCTCGGAAGGGCGATTTGTGACTTGTGAGATATTTGAATTCTACTTTTGCGCTGTCTTACATAATATAGGAAACTGTCAGTTGGACATTTGGTGTTTTGCAGTTTGGTAGGTATGAAATATAGATAGAACCTTGTAGACATTGCCACATTGGAAAGTGTCATTGTCTCGACAATATCAAGTAAAAACTTCTGATAGGGAAACGTAGAACCCGATTGAGGTTGCTATATTGTTTGGTTTCGATGATATTTCGGTTTATCCAGACCGTACCGCCAGGACACAAAGAAATACAAGGTTTGTGCTTTGTGGGATAAACCCCCGAAACCTCGTTCTATTTTATTTTAACTGAAAATAAATAAAAATAGAGGAATAAAATTAAATATTTCCAGATTTTATGATTATAATGGTCACACTATATAGTTGGAACCAGACAGTCGCAGACGGAAAAAAATTAAAAAAATAGAAGTTGTAAATTAAAAATTAAGTTCCAATTACATCTTTATAAACACGATGCATGACACAGTTAAATTATATTATACGTAAAAGTTATTTTCTCCAAAATATTTTTAATATTGAAAATGGAATTATATATAGAAGCTTTCTTTCTGTTCAAACTAAGCTTTGCTGTTTTCGGTTGTTAGAAAACTAATTTGGTAAAAACGTATTGTTTTTTGTCAGCCTAGTATATTACTCTTTAGGTTGTTCAAACTACCATTTAATAAGAGGTCCACTAGTAAAATAGTACTAATAATAGTCAATTATCTATGGATATTGATTGAATATATAGAAATTGTTCAATGCTCTAATAAGGTAATTCAAGATTTTCACCAATGGGCTTACTAAATATGTATTTATGCAAAAAAAGACTTACTAAAACTACTCTTGAATATGATGACGAGGTTCAATGAAAACTCTTCACACATTCATTACAATAAATACGTACAAAAAATCAAGTTTTCTTCTTATATACATTACATATAGATTACAATACTTGAAAACATAAACAAAAAGAAAAAGAAAGAAAATGGGTAGGAGAAAGATTAAGATGGAGAAAGTGCAAGACACAAACACAAAGCAAGTCACTTTCTCAAAACGTAGGTTGGGTTTGTTCAAGAAAGCGAGTGAGCTTGCGACTCTGTGCAACGCCGAGGTTGGTATCGTTGTCTTTTCTCCTGGAAACAAACCTTACTCCTTCGGGAAACCGAATTTTGATTCGATTGCAGAACGTTTTAAGAACGACTCCGAAGAATCAGATAGCTGTGAAATATCAGGCCATAGTCGAGTTAACAGAGCTAGACAGGAGAAGAAGATATGTAAACGTCTCAACTCCATCATCGAAGAAGTTGAGTCTGAGAAGAAACGAGGTGAGAATCTTCAGAATTGGCTTGAATCTGCTGGAGAAGACAAGTTTAATAAGCCCATTGAGGAGCTTTCTCTTGAGGATCTCAAGGAGTATGAAGCTAAGCTGAAGAACATGCATGCTGGGATTCAAGGTAACATTAATCAGATGCAAGCTTCCTCTTCTCTCATGTTTCTCTCCAAGGACAATTAACAGTTTGACGTGAACTGAGGGATCAAAATAACTAGACCGATATAGATGGAACTTCCATTTTGTATTGCTGATCTATAAAATCATTTTATTTAGTTATATGGTAGAATTTTAATAAGTGGTTATGATTTATTGGTTGTAAACTTGTAATTTTCGGATGTGATTATGAAGGACCATATCTGTTCAAAAACATCCAATAATAACAAAATTTCCTACTCATCCATATGTAAATGATGCAAGTTACAATACGAGATTATAAAATTATAATTTGGATTGTTTTTGTTGTCACAACTTTACGGGACGTAAAAGTTACAATGTCTGATATAAAAGTTCTCTCTCTACAATGTTTAGATGAAGAGTATGGAAAAGCAAAGAGAAAAACAGATGTCCAGAGATGGAAGTTGGAACCACTCACTCGTTCAACTTTTATACAATAGGATGCCGGATTTTAGGGTGCGTATAAACTTAATATTTGATCCTAAAACAAAAACGAGACCGTTGACTTTTACGTTTTGTCTACCATTGATGCCTATCCTTTACTGTACGAACAACACGAACCCAAAGAACCCAGCTACAGTCTTAAAAAGCCTTTCAGCAAACGGAGAAGCATATTAATTAAAACAAAAGATGCTATTTCCTCAATAGAGATCAAATAAAATTACAAAACAACAGGAAGTTATCTGTAAAATGAAAAAAAAAACCTCAAAAGAGGTTTTAGACAAGCAGTGAGTATGAAGAAAGATTTGGCGTGGGCCTCATTTACAGAGGAAGAAAGAAGAGAGATTTTCATTTCATAGTTCTCGTTTCAGTATAACGCTAACGATCCCTATCGGCGATTTCGGTTGGTAATGCTCATCTGTATCCACTTCCTCAATCTCCTGTAATAGAGTATGATGATTTAACCGTTGAACAATGAAACGAAACCATAAAAGCTGAAAAGACAAGTGTGTTTTGTTGGATCAAACCTGTACTACATCCTCTCCCTTAAGGACTCTTCCAAACACTATAAGCTGATCATTCAGATCCGGGATTGGCGCCGTTGTGATCAGAAGCTCGAAATCCTTGTTGTTCCCTTTGGTTTTCGGTGTCCCCAACATGAATGCCTCATGTTTTGGGCTGAAAATCAGCACACGAGTTTGGTTTGATCTTAGACCGAACAGAGATGCTGAACATTTTACTCTTAAAGCAAACGCAGAGCAAGCAAAATACCTTGTGTGAAGGCGACCACGGAGCTTTCCTTTAGCTGTCCATTCTTCAACAGGTATAGAGCTCGGGGAGTGACCAGCTTGTACCAAGTAGTTTTTTATAACCCGATGGAACGGCATTCCCTTGAAGTGATCTTTTTGACTGCAACAATACTCAACTGTATTATTACTTGTACCACGAGAATTAAGCTTGAATAGTGTCACATGGTGACTCAGCCTGTTTCTCTTTTGTGAGGTTTAATGTTCCAGATAAGAGTATGACAGGACTCGAGGGTTAAGAAAATCTTTCAATCAAATAAGAAACTGAAGTTCCTCGAAACATATCAAGGTAGATGTAACAATCCTACTTAAAGAACGAGTCATGACCTAGCTTAATCAAATTCATATACTTTCCTTTTCTATCTAGCTTGAAAGAGAGCTTACGAATTCTGATACTAACCATAGATCTAGAAACTTGTCCACAGCTTCAGGAGAACCATCCTTAAAGAGTTCCACAGTTATAAGACCTTTTGATGTGCTTATATCCTACATGAGATGAAGAAGATAGAAGCAAGATATCAGTGAAAATATATGTATATCCAGGAGACAAGATAGATGATGTTTTACTTTTAAACTACGTCTATGAACAGAAACATAATACCAAGGTGAAGAATCAGGACAGCGATAAAACAAGAAACTTAAGCGAGTAAACAGGGTGATTAACTTACGGCATAACCAGGAAGATCGTAATTCTTTTGTTCTGATGCAGCATTTGTGTCCTGAAACACAAACACAAAGCCAGATCATTACATAATCCTAAAACTAAATGCTCAGAAGTTCATCGGAATCCAAACACAAAGCACGGGGTATTGAAAAAACCTCTCAAAACAGTACCTCAAATCTATGACTCTGGGTTTCAATTGTGTTTCTTGACCTGCGAGATAACCGAAATCCTATTAAACGTTTACAGATAGCAAGTTGTAGCTATAAGCAACATAAAGTAAGAACAGAATCTCTACGACAACACAAGTAATGAATTAGGAATACAAATTCAAAGATGGAGACAAACCTCTGGGACCAATGGCGATAAGTTGTGACCAAGGATAGTATGACAACAGCAACTACAAGATTGCACACGATAATTGTCGAGATACTTATGCGACTCGGGCTCTTCTTCTTCTTGCTTTGATTAAGAAGAGCCTGAGGTTTTATCCTCGCCATTGCAACTTATTTCTGACTGTCACAACTTGACTCTGCAAACTAAAATTCAACGGTAAGTTAGCTTAAACACAAAAGCTCCGAATTCGAAGCCTTTCAGGTGTGCAAAGTTCCACATCTATAATTCGATTTCGTAAAATCAAAACTGCATAAGAGTGGGTTGTAGTTCCCAGCTCAACAAACCCTAAGACACACTACGTATTGACCCGATTCAGAATCTAATATATATTTCTACAAAATCAACGCATGTAAAAACATTACAAAAGGGTTCCTCTCTCGTCCGTAGCTTCACCAGTAACTTCCGATACACCGGATCCAGTACTTTTCCAATTATCGATCAAATCAAATTAAACTAAAAGATAAGCGCACGTAAGTTTTCAGCAGCGGAGCATCTTATGTCCCAAGCAGATAACAAAAACGGATCTTCTAAAGAAGAAATCCGAAGACTTGGAAGTAAAATCATACGAATTCAAAGGACCATGCTCCATCAGGTTCTCGAAAAATTCGAAATTGGAGATGGAAAAAACGCACCTTGGAAGTTAGAAAGAAGAGAGCTTTTACGACAGGAACCTTGAGATTGGTCGTTTCGTATCGTCGATGGAAACTGGTTTGAATTTCTCTGCCCCTTTTCCTTCTTTACAAAGACGCTTCAGATCAGCCGCGTGTTATCCGACGGCTACGATTCCACCTCACAAAAACTCGTCGAAAATTATTACTACTACTTTTCTCAATGTATTTCTTTTTTAATTCAAATTAGATTATAACCGAGCCCGGCTCGGGTATTATATATTCATAAAATCATTCTATAATATATTTAAACTAAATTATTATTTATAAAATTAATAGTTAATTTATGATATAATGTTTTTAAAATATTTATATGCAATAAGGCAACTTTAATTTAAAGAAAAACAAAAACGACATCGTATTGAGGTATGACGGCTACATCAGACGGAATTTAACGTTTAGTCAGTGGAGATAACGGTGTGTCCAAAATTACGTAGTCAACGAAAAGTTTCATTTTTTTATAAAGTTAACAAAAGTTGGTGATTGTTTTCTAGAAAGAGGAAGTTTGAGATTGTAATTACGAAATTCGAAAAGTTGAGAATATATATATCAGTTTCCCCAAATAAATTTAATAACTATGTGATATAATATATTTTATAAATGTTAAGAAGGAAATCATGGGTAAATTTCGAAACTTGTTATAAAAGCATATCATGTTTCGTGAAGATCTCAATTTTTTCCTGCAAGTATATTTAAAACTTTGAAGAGAAGCGGGAATATATTTTGTAATAAGTTAGAATCATTTTTGGTTTGCAAAAAGAGATGGGAGGAAACGGGCTACGAATTAGGAAACGGACTACGAATTTCGAATGAGCTTCTGGTATATTATATCTCTTAATGGCCTACTAAATTTTTAATGAGTTAATAATTTTTAATGACATGGCTGAATATAATTGTTTCATTGATTACTTTCCTCTTAAATTGCTCTGAAACACGTGGCAGAAATCTTTTTTGGTGTCTTCTCAATTAATATATAGGGGAAGACAAAACAGAAGTGGATAATTGGTCTGGTTTTTTCATCAAAGGTCGACCGGTACTCGTACAAATATCAGATTTGTAACATGAAATTACTCTATTGTTGATTTGTTGTGGTTATCACGGTAACCATACACTCTAATTCAAAATATATCCGGTTCGATCTTTGGCTGCATCATTTTATTTGATTTCAGTTTCACATATTAAACATAAAAATACTTGGTCAAAGTCAAATCTTCTAGTTAAAAGGGTCAAAGTTGGACTTGAAAGTTGAAACCAAAGAAAATGCACAAAGGTATTCATCGTTTCTCGCCTATTTCAATCACTTTCATGTTCTTGATCTCACTTTCTTCTTTCTCATCCAAACTTTGAACTTGCAGCATAGCTTTCTCGTTTCTTTTGCCGATTACATTTCTTAACTCCGAATAGTCTTGTTGTTCAATGTTCTAGTGTATCTCCGCCGTTGGAGAATCTTCTTCTTGATTGGTTAGAGAGCTGAAACACACAACAACGAAATAAAAAAAAATCACATGAGAAATGTTATCTTCTTCATTTCACACAAACTGATGTTTAATCATACAAATCAGAAACAACAAAGATATATAGGAGAATCAGCTACATTGGTGTTAGCCAATTATATCGATTTCTGTCTTTGTTGCTTTCGTAGGCCAGGCCAGGACTTGTTTCACAGTTTTGTCTACCATATCGATCCTTCTCTTTGTTAATATTTAATCGAGAATTTCTCTGGTTAAGATTGAAGGATGGTCGTTTCTTTGTTCCAACCATTTCCAAAAGTAAAATTTGGTCCGTTCTGCCAGTTTTTGCTCGAACCACGATACAGACTTCCACGAACGCATTTTTTTGCCAAGATGTAGATCCCATGTTGGCGATGCATCCTTGAAAATCGCATGTTTTGTTCTCCTATCCACACCATAGTCAATTCTCCCACTATTATGATTAACAAGAGTGCGTTAGATTTAACTTGTATCCCAATCCAATACTGAATGAGTGAATAAGACATCTCATACATCTTTAAAACGAATCAACAACAGAAAAGGACTTAACAAAAGTAGAAAACAAAATTGGATCGGAGATCCAGAGCTGTGAGCTAACTACCATGGGCCACGTGACCACTTTAAGACTCACTCCTCTCATCTCTTCTCTCTCTCTCTGTGGTAGCTGAGCTGAGCTAATCCTATTTGTTTCCCTCCCATTCCCCTCTCTACTTAATGGTCTTTCTCTCAACCCATTCCCTTCCTAACAACAATCTACCCTCTCCCTACCTAACATTGCTCCGTTCTGACTCGGCAGGTGACCAGGTTCGTGCTCCTTTCTCTCTTCCCTTCTGATTTGGAGGATTCCAACACTCAGATCCGTGCTTGCTTTCCATTTCCGATCTGTGTATTTTCGGTTTTATCTCAGACCATAAGTGGAGTGCTTTTCGTTTATACGAGGTTGAGATCTTAAAAACGCATGGAACTCTCTACTGCAAGTGGTTGAGATTTGCAATTGTGGATTTGTGGGTCCCCCACTTTCGATCCCAGTTCGTATTTTCATTGTTTTTTCTTAATCTGGAATCATTGGATGCAAAAGTCCGACACTTTGTTCTTTGATTCGCTTCTCGATCATGGGTTTCATCAAATCAATCAACTTTTTTACTTGTGTTAACATTGAAAGGCGGAGACTTTTAGGTTGCTGGAACCAATGGTCTGTTTGCTTGGTTTCAATTTTTTTCTTACTGTGTGATTCTCAGTTGCGTTCGAGTCTACAACATGGCCACGGGACAGCTGTTTTCACGCAACACGCAGGCGTTGTTCTACAACTATAAGCAGCTTCCCATCCAGCGGATGCTTGATTTTGATTTCCTCTGTGGTGAGTCTAGCTTCTTTGTCTCCGTCTTGCTCAAATTACAATCTTTTCTTCCGTTTTTTCTTTCTTTCTTTCTGGTTTTAGTTAACTGTCAGATTTGGTTTCAAGGAGGCGATTTGGAATTTAATGTTCTTTACTCTTTCCAGGGCGCGAAACTCCTTCCGTTGCTGGAATCATTAATCCAGGTTCAGAGGGCTTCCAGAAGCTATTTTTTGGTCAGGAGGAAATCGCCATCCCTGTCCATGCGGCGTAAGTTAAAACACCATCTAGGATAGAGAGATAGACAAGGTTTAGACTTTATAACTTAGTTGTATGTTTCTGCCAGCATTGAAGCAGCATGCGCTGCACATCCCACAGCAGATGTGTTCATCAACTTCGCATCGTTTAGAAGGTATGTTTAATTTCTATATATGAAATTTTCCCTGTCTGTCTCCATTTGTGACTCTTTGTGTTATGTTTATTTTTTTCTTTCTCCTCTTCGTATTAGTGCTGCCGCTTCATCCATGGCTGCTTTGAAGCAGCCAACTATTAAAGTAGTGGCCATAATAGCAGAAGGTGTTCCAGAGTCAGACACTAAGCAGTTGATTGCTTATGCTCGTGCTAACAATAAGGTGGTTTATAAAACTGAACTAACTCGATTCCTCAGGATGACTACTTCATACATGGGGCATTGTTCCCTGGGACACATTTCTTATCAATCTTTTCTAACTAAATCGATCTTCTGTTACAGGTTATTATTGGGCCAGCTACTGTCGGAGGTGTCCAAGCTGGAGCCTTTAAAATTGGTGACACTGCTGGAACAATTGACAATATCATCCAATGCAAGCTATACAGGCCCGGATCTGTTGGCTTTGTCTCGAAATCTGTATGTGCTGATGTTTTGCAGTTTTGTAGTCTGCATAAGCTCATAATTATCCCCATTTGTATCTTAATCTATCTATTTGTCACTCTCTCTTTTCTACAGGGTGGGATGTCTAATGAAATGTACAATACCATTGCTCGTGTGACAGATGGGATCTATGAAGGTGAGTTTCTATTTTTTATGTTCAGAATCTACTAACGAAGGTATCCTCATGTCTATCATTTCTAAACAGTCTTAAGTAGAGTTTATTTTCTGGGGTGGCCACAGGTATTGCTATTGGTGGCGATGTGTTCCCGGGATCCACTTTATCTGACCATATTTTGCGGTTTAACAACATCCCACAGGTATATTAATCTCGAGTTTTAAACTATGTTGCTCACTGGGATTTCATCTGACAGTTTTGAGTAGCCGGCACTATCTTTTCTACTGTCTAACAATATGAGAAGCTATTATAAGACATCTGACCTTCCTTCTCTCACTCTTCTAATGTTTTTAACTCCAAAATTATGTTTTCCTTTTCAATATATTGTAGATTAAGATGGTAGTTGTACTTGGAGAGCTTGGAGGAAGAGATGAGTATTCTCTAGTTGAAGCTTTGAATCAGGGAAAAGTCACCAAACCAGTGGTTGCTTGGGTCAGCGGGACTTGTGCACGTCTCTTCAAGTCCGAAGTACAATTTGGTCATGCAGTAAGTGCCACCCAAAAGCTGTCTTGAAGAAACTCTGGACACTAAACTTGCTATATAAATCATCCTTTCATATGATTGGAATCAGGGGGCCAAAAGTGGTGGAGAGATGGAGTCTGCACAAGCCAAGAATCAAGCGCTCAAAGACGCTGGAGCCATTGTACCCACTTCATTCGAAGCCCTAGAATCTACAATCAAGGATACTTTCGACAAATTGGTCAGTCTCTAATTAAATGTGCACTTAGCCTGCGTTTCTTTTTGTTGTGATCTTACGTTTATTTTTCTTGACGCCTAGGTTGAAGAAGGAAAGGTGTCTCCTATTAAGGAAGTCACTCCTCCACAAATCCCCGAAGATCTCAGCTCTGCTATTAAGAGTGGGAAAGTCCGGGCTCCTACTCACATCATTTCCACCATCTCTGATGACAGAGGTATGAAACTAAACCTTTTCTCATACTTCAAACATTAACATTGTTGTACACAAAATTAAATTATCTTTGCGTTAAATTGGCAGGGGAGGAACCATGCTATGCTGGTGTGCCAATGTCATCCATCATTGAGCAAGGTTATGGCGTGGGAGATGTCATTTCTCTCCTATGGTTCAAACGTAGCCTTCCCCGCTACTGTACCAAATTCATTGAGGTTCCATATCTTTGCTCATCTTTCCGTATCCTTGCACAAATATTGAGTAACGTTAGCTTGTGGAATGGATTCTGACACTTTGAACTACGATCAGATATGCATAATGTTGTGTGCTGACCACGGCCCATGCGTCTCCGGTGCTCACAACACCATCGTAACAGCAAGAGCAGGCAAAGACCTGGTCTCAAGTCTTGTCTCAGGTTAGTTTAACATCTAGATAAAATAATATTCAGTGAGCACGATCTTGCTTGCAACTGCTAACCCTTTGAACGATCAGGTCTATTAACAATTGGTCCTAGATTTGGTGGTGCCATTGATGACGCAGCAAGATACTTCAAGGACGCTTGTGACAGGGTAAAAACCCCGTTTCCCCCTCACCGCAACTGCGACATCAATCCATTGTTGGATCTGGAGTATAATTGGTTCAAAACGTTTTTTCTTGCCTTTTTTTTCAGAGTCTCACGCCTTACGAATTTGTGGAAGGCATGAAAAAGAAGGGAATCCGTGTCCCTGGCATTGGTCACAGGTACGAACAATCCAGTTTTAGGCTTGTTTTGTTTTCACATTGAAACAATTCACCCGTTTTAGGAACAGCAGAGACGGAACATTCTCTGATGGGATTTGTTTTCTTACGTCTTTAAATGGGAGTTTGTAGGATCAAGAGTAGAGACAACAGAGACAAAAGAGTGGAGCTGCTTCAGAAGTTTGCACGGTCCAATTTTCCTTCAGTGAAGTACATGGAATACGCAGTCCAAGTAGAGACATACACGCTCTCTAAAGCCAACAACCTCGTAATGAACGTAGATGGAGCCATTGGATCTCTCTTCTTGGACCTTCTCGCTGGAAGTGGAATGTTCACTAAGCAAGAGATTGACGAAATTGTCCAGATCGGTTATCTAAACGGCCTCTTTGTCCTCGCTCGCTCCATCGGTTTAATCGGGTAACTCTCATAACCGAACATATCCAATCTTGTTCTTGAAGCAAATTGATTCGGTTTGGATCTAAAAGTTATGTGTGAATTAATTGGTGCAGACACACATTCGACCAGAAGAGACTGAAGCAGCCACTGTACCGACACCCGTGGGAAGATGTGCTGTACACCAAGTGACCAATCAATATTCACATCTTCCCATCTTATTATTCTAATTCCCTCTCTTTCAGCTAGGCTTATTTTTTTGTTATCTATATATTTGTCCTCAGGATTATCTGTGTTTCGTTGTATTTTCTCAAAATTCGAGTACTTTTACAATGTCTAAGTGAGATTTCTTCTTTCATTATAAACAGATCTAACTTCAGCCAAGTTATCTTTATGGTGTTAAGTTTTTTGTTTAGAATTAACAAGGATCATGATACTTTGATGATTTTCAGTATAATACGACGTATTGTCTAACTAACAGTAACAGGTATTAAGAGATATTGTAGCTAAACCAATAAAATTGGCGCCAAATTCCACATACTAAGTATCTGAATTTGTAGTATTCTAAGGAAACCAAAAACTTGAGTTTTAAGTTTTTAACGAAATATCTCCGAGACTACGCCACATTGGCAAGTCAGCATTTATTACAGTAGAACATATGATATCAGCAAGACATATAAAATATGATTTTAAATAGAAAAAGTGGGATGAGTTAGTTGCTGATATTCTGGCCGACATACATGATACATTAGTCTTGACATAACTTTGGAAGTTGGAGCGCTGGTGTCACAAACTAGTAACTAAAACGGCACTATGTATAAGTTACTTTCATGCAAGGGTTATTTTTGGTAAGTATTACTAAGAAAGAACAAAAGGGGGTGTAGATCAAGTTCCTTTGGACCTTTAATTTGTAGAATCTTTCTTACGCAGGTATGATCATATCTTTTTGAGTGATTGCATTTTTTTGTTTTTGTATGCCTAACCAACAAAATTGTCGACGCCTACGGCCAACCTCCTCTCTTCTCTCTCTCTCTGCGTCCAGAATTTAAGGAAGCGTTTCTTTTATTTGCGTCAAATTTGTTCCATTCCTTTGTTCTAGGTAGCAAAGAGACAGTCATCCTCCGACTTCGTTCAACTCGCTTAGCTTCAGGTTCTATCTCCGGTTATTCTAGCGCAATGGAGACTCCACCTGCGAAGGAGCTGCTGAAGAAGATGCTAGAGCTAGAGGAAGGTCAGGAGCGACTAAAGCAGGAGATGTCTAGGCTCAAGGTATCGACGGAGCTTCGGCAGCGCTCGCATTCGCTGTCACCGGCAAAGAGACACATCGGCGAGGGAGCTCTTGTGCGCAGCAAGAACGGCGCTGGCTCGTTCCGGAAGCAGAGCCTTATCCAGGACTTGATCACTCTGAGAGCTGGAGTAGGTGGAGGAACAGGACCATCGGCCGGGAAGTTCACGGACAAGCAGTATTTGAACATTGTGCAGTCGATGGCACAAGCTGTCCATGCCTTCGATCTAAAAATGCGAATAATATTTTGGTGGGTAGTTCGAATCCTTTGGTTTATGGCTTTTCATATTATAATTAATTGTTGTGCACGTCACAGTTGCTGGATGACATGATTGTCCCAGGAATGCCATGGCGGAAAAGCAATTTGGATACTCCGCTGCAGAAGCAGTTGGGCAGAATCCGATTAATGTTATGGTAGATGATCAGGATGCTGCCTTTGCGATGAATGTTGCTCAACGTTGTGTCAATGGAGAGTGCTGGACCGGCGAGTTTCCTGTCAAGAGCAAATCAGGGCAGAGATTTTCAGCTGTCACTACGTGCTCCCCATTTTACGATGATGACGGTTCTCTTATTGGGATCATCTCTATCACAAGTAACGCAGCACCGTATCTGCACCCCACAATCTCTTTGGCTATATTAAAGGCGCAAGAAGGTGAAACGAGCTCTGTACCTGCAAGGAATAGTTTTGCCTCTAAATTTGGTTTGGACTCCAAAGGAGCTGCTGTTATATCGAAACTTGGCCTTGACTCTCATCAGCCTATCCAAGCTGCTATATCATCAAAGATATCAGATTTGGTTTGTTCCATTTTTTAGGTTGTGGATTCTCTCACCTTTTCTCTTCATGATCTATATATATTTGATGACCAGTGTTAAACTTACAGGCAACAAAGGTGAGCAACAAGGTCAGGTGGAAAATGGGAGTAGGTGACAGTAGTGTCACACTCTCTGGGGACAGTCATCATTCGAATCATCGTTTTGTCAGTGCTACTCTCTCTGGCCACATGGACCATGCTGCATCAAGTGGTGTCAACACACCAATAGCGGATGTTATTCATTCTCCTTTTGGTGTATTCACATGTAAATCCTTCAAAGATTCAACGGATGAGAGTGATGGAAACTCTGCAATCCATAAGGTTCTCACCTCGAAAGTTGAAGAATGGATGGTAAAGAAAGGTCTGTCATGGCCATGGAAAGGGAATGAGCAGGAAGGTTCAAAAGGAAGGCCAACTCATTCTGTATGGCCTTGGGCACAGAGTGAACAAGAGAAAGAGAAGTCTCACCAGACTAATGCCTCTTCTGATGTTATGTCTGAAAGCCATGCCTCTGAAAGTAATAAGCCTACCAGTAATGAGGGAAGTAGTTTGTGGTCTTCCGTAAATTCGAACAATAGAAGCAGTTCCAGTAGCTGCAGAAGTACGAGCAACAGTGGTACGAACAAGGCTGATACTGATAGCGATTGCTTGGAATATGAAATTTTATGGGATGATTTGACAGTCGGAGAAAAAATCGGACAAGGTAATCTCTTGTCTTAAACAGATTATTTTGTTTGCCATACAACCCCATTCTTTATAACAGCGTACATTTTACTAATTTTATGTGATATCATGTCTCCGTTCTGCTTACATGCTTCCAGTATTGTTATTTTATTTTACAGGTTCATGTGGAACTGTCTATCGTGGTCTCTGGTTTGGATCTGTACGTTATTTAGCTTCTGGTGATATCGTAGAATATGCATTCGTTGATTCGTTGATAAAAACAAAAACAACAAAATTTGCAAGTTAAGAGATCTGATCTGTGAGAATTGCTAATATCACTGCAGGCTGTAGCTGTAAAAGTGTTCTCCAAACAAGAATATTCAGAAGAAGTTATGCAATCTTTTAGACAAGAGGTATTGTTTATAATCAGTCGTCCATAATGATAGCTCTACTGTGGTATTAACTAAAGATGATTGACATTTTTTTATTGGTTTTTACTAGAACCAACATTTAAAAGTTCTAAGGTACTAACTAATATAAGTCTTGTTTTACTTTGAAGGTAGCGTTGATGAAAAGACTTAGACATCCTAATGTTTTGCTGTTTATGGGAGCTGTGACTTCACCTCTCTGTATAGTGTCAGAGCTCCTTCCACGGTTCGGTCTTATCTCTTTCAGTTACTATAGCCTTACTTTCTTTGTGTGTTTTGGGACGTCAAGCCTTAGCTCTGATCCGTGACCTTAATTATTCGAATGACTATTTGCAGTGGAAGTCTCTTCCGTCTACTACAGAGGAGCACATCAAAACTCGACTGGAGGCGGCGTATCCAAATGGCCTTGGACATCGTGAGTTTTGGTTATTGTTCATTAGACATGTATTTTTTCTGTGGACCTCGTGATCCTTCTTTTGCATTCTATATGACTAGTCACCGTACATCTCATCGAGCATATTACATAATTCTTAACACAGGCTCGCGGTATGAATTATCTGCACTGTTGTAGTCCACCCATCGTCCATCGTGATCTGAAGTCGCCAAATCTGCTGGTAGACAGGAACTGGAACGTTAAAGTAAGATATTGATCATCATGAGATACTTGTGGTTTCCCGTAATCCAGATGGATAATAACTTTCCATCTTCATAATGATTATATTAGCTGTAAATGAACTGAAAAAGTGAGATTAAGACCTGCAAAAAGGAACTAGAAACATGGTCAACTTACAGTGACATCTCTAAAACAGGTAGCTGACTTTGGTCTTTCACGTATCAAGCATGAGACATACCTAACCACCAAGTCCGGGAAGGGAACGGTACTTAAACCTAGGCACTTTTCGATTTGATTGCTGATGTATATTCAATCTCTCTCGATGATCTTTGATTACCTGTTTACCTGCTCTGCAGCCTCAATGGATGGCACCAGAAGTTCTTCGAAATGAGTCTGCTGATGAGAAGTATACTCTCGTGCTCTGTTTAAGTTCCCTAGAATAATTGTTCTTCAACGCTAACAAGTTCTTATTCATTGATACAGGTCTGATATTTACAGCTTTGGAATAGTACTCTGGGAGCTTGCCACAGAGAAGATCCCATGGGGAAATCTCAACTCTATGCAGGTATTACTTTTTTTCTAGATAGAACGACGAAATGAAAAAGTATCCAAATGACAATTTTGGGAAAATTTGCATAGAGTTGATACATGCAGTTCACGGAACACAAAATGAAGTTGATACATGCAAATTGCAGGTGATTGGAGCTGTGGGGTTTATGAACCAGAGGCTGGAAATTCCAAAGGACATTGATCCTCTTTGGATCTCATTAATGGAAAGCTGTTGGCACAGGTAAATTAAAAGATTGATTACCGCATGATCCTTGCTAGAAGAATACAACCATTAATTATTACGGTTCTCCTTGATATAGAAGAACTCTAATTAGTGTTTTTTTCTATTTTCGTTTTGTCCGAACGGCAGCAATACAAAACTGAGACCCACATTCCAAGAACTGACAGAGTGTTTACGAGACCTGCAGAGAAAGTATACAAAGCAGTTCCAAGCGACTCGTGCTGCCTTACTTGACAACTCTCTCCTCAAGGACAACTAAACGAAACAGAATGTTCACCATTTTTCTCTTATCTCTATTTTTCCTCAGCGCACCGCTTCAAGCCTCAAAGCTGTTCATAAAAACACATAAAGATAGAGAATTGGTTTATCTTGAGCAGAAACAATGGTCACAGGTAAGAAAACCCCATTTTTGGCCTTGACTGTTTGTTTGTACACGTAGAAATTGGCGTTATGAAACAATCGCAAGAAGTATCCTTTTTAGCAAGAGCAGAGACAAAAGAGTGGAGTTCCTTCAGAAATTTGCACTGTCTAACTTCGCTTCTTTGAAGTATATGGAACACGCTGTCCAAGTAGAAACATGGTAACTCTCTAACTCTAAAGCCGACAACACGGCCTCTTCTTCCTCGCTCGATCCATGTGGGTTAAATCGGGTAACTCTCATTCATCCTGCTATTGAAGCAAATTGATTCTCAAAATTATGTTGTGAAATTACATTGTTGCAGGCACACATTCGACCAGAAGAGATTGAAGCAGACACTGTGCTGACGCCTATGGGAAGATTTCTTGTACACCAAGTAATCAAAACACTATCTTGTCATCTTATTAATTCCCTCTCCTGCGATTAGGCTTATGTTTTTTGTCGTTTATATTTTTTTACTGAAGATTATCTTTGTTTTCGTTGTAAATTCCTATTACTTTCTGGTTCTTTGCATCTCAATATTTGGTATTGACTATCTTTCATAATGCCGCCTCAGTAAAAAAATACATTATAAAAACGCATCTAACTTTGGTTGGTAAAAGAATGTAGTTTGTTTCATATGTGGAAGAATTATGATACTTTGGTATATTTCTTTCAAGTCTTAATATACTCCGACGTATATATAGTTACCCTTGAATAATATGATGAGAGTGTAGAAACTTTGTTTCAAATTTAGAAGAGTCATTGATACTTTGATAATTTTCTTTAAAGTCATAAGTCAGAACATACTCCGACGTATATTTAGTTAACAGTGACACTCGTCAGTAGTTCGTTTAGTTGAACCAAAATAGTTAATTATCGGCTTATCGCCACCACATCCACATGAAGGTGAGGAGGAGTGAGGACAACGTACTTATTCTTGACACTATCTGAAAATTGGGGGTTTAAGTTTTTAATTATGTTTCTATATTTTAGATCTTGAATGGACGAGGCTTTTTTCTTTTTCTTTTACGATATACGTTTTTGAACGTGTAGAAAAAAACTTAATAGTTGGTGACCAACAAAAAAAAAACCCAATAGTTTTGTAAATAAACCAATAACTTGAATAGGTATCATCCAAATAAACGGATTGGTACAAAAAAAAAAAATAATACTAAACGGATGAGGCTATTGTTAACTTGAATTGGTATCTTTAGAGGTGTCAAAATGGGTCATAGGTCATGGATTGACCCAATCCAAATTGACCCACTGACCCAAAAGAACCATTTATTTTGACCCAATGGGTTAATGGGTTAACATGTTGATGGGTTAACGGGTAATGGGTTAAATGGTTAAATGGGTCTATTGGATTGGGTCAATTGGGTTGGGACTATTGGGTTGGGTCAATCCTGACCCGTTGAGTTTTTAATTACTTTATCAATTAAAATAAAAAGCAGTTTTAATTACTTATCAAATTACAATAAAATAGCAGAATCGCGTTTTCCCGCCAACAATGCGTAATCGCGTTTTTCCGGTAAAAAAACGTGGAATCGCGTTTTCCGGAAAAAAACGCGGAATCGCGGAATCGCGTTTTCCGGAAAAAACGCGGAATCGTGTTTTCCCGCCAAAAACGCGGAATCGCGTTTTCCCGCCAAAAAAGCGGAATCGCGTTTTCCCGCCAAAAACGCGGAATCGCGTTTTTCCGCCAAAAACGCGGAATCACGTTTTTCCGCCAAAAACGCGGAATCACGTTTTCCCGCCAAAAACGTGATTTTGCGTTTTCCCGCCAAAAACGCAGAATCGCGTTTTCCCGCCAAAAACGCGGAATCGCGTTTTCCCGCCAAAAACGTGATTTTGCGTTTTCCCGCCAAAAACGTGATTTTTCGTTTTCCCGCCAAAAACGCGGAATCGCGTTTTCCCGCCAAAAACGTGATTTTGCGTTTTCCCGCCAAAAACATGGAATCGCGTTTTGCCGCCAAAAACGCGATTCCGCGTTTTCCCTCCAAAAAACGCGATTCCGCGTTTTCCCTCCAAAAAACGCGATTACGCGTTTTCCCGCCGAAAACGCGATTCCGCGTTTTCTCGCCAAAAAACGCGATTCCATATTTTTCAGATTTATGCATCATATTTATGTATTAATTCTTAAGTTTTGTATAGTATGTTTTAAAGTTCTAATAATTTAAAAAAAAAAAGAAAAGTAGATGTTGGGTTAATGGGTCAAACATCAACCCATCTTACCCATCTAATTTAATGGGTCATGGGTCAACCCAACCCATTTATTAAATAGGTTGGGTTGACCCATGATCCATTAAGGTTCAGGGTTGACCCATTTAACCCATTTTGACACCTCTATGTATCTTTAAAGAAACTTTTTTCTTTTCATGGCGTTCTTTTACGATAAGTCTTTGAAATTTTAATTTTCTAAAGAAACCAAGAACTCGAATTGGTATCATCTAAATATATAGAAAACGGAAACTACGCCACCTTATTAATGAAGAACATGTGATATGAGCAAGAAAAAGAAGAAAAAAAATAAAGAACGATTTCAATTTAAAAAGGTGAGTTAGTTACGTTGACGATATTTTGGCCGACAAGTCCAAGATAGCGATTGCAATATTGTAGTTAAAAGAAGCGGTGAGGCGGCGAGATCAAAGTTATTATATCTTAAGTCTTGCTTATTTTACAGGTTTGATCTTTTGGAAGAGGATAGATATGAACACTGATAGAGTTTATGCATCGTCGTCCACGTAGATATTAGATATGCAGCAGTGACCAGTCTATGCATAAATTACATTCATGTAATATAAAATTCGTGTGCGGATTATAAGGTAATATACAAACAAACAAAAAACGCTGATATTAGAAGGATGTAGAAGCTTTATGAATCATAGTTACGAACACTCTCTAACTCTCTAGTAGACAAGACATCTTCTTTCTCTTACGTATTATGATTTTGTCAAGTGATGGTAACTTTGGTTTTGTCTGCGTAACCAACAAATATTTTCGAGTACCAAGTTCAGATATAACCGGCCAACCTCCTCCTCTTGTACAATCATAATAGTTTTAGGAGTTGTAAGTAAGGAAGCGTTTCCATATTTGTCGACTGCTTGTGACAGTAAAACGTTTCTCGCGTTCCGTTTACTTAATGGAGACTCCACCTCCCAAGGAGCTGCTGAAGAAGTTAGTAGAGCTAGAGGAACGCCAGGAGCATCTAAAGAAGGAGATGTCGAGGCTCAAGGTGTCGACGGAGCTTACTCAGCGATCGCATTCGTCGCCTTATCGGCAGGCGAGGGGAGACATCGGCGACGGAGCTCCAGGGTGGAGGAAGCAGAGGCGTATCCAGGACTCGATCAATTTGAGAGCAGGAGCAGGTGGAGGAACAGGACCATCGACGGGGAAGTTCAGCGATAAGCAGTATTTGAGTATTTTGCAGTCCATGGCACAATCTGTTCATGCCTTCGATCTAAATATGCAAATAATCTTTTGGTAAGTCAGGCCTGGGCGTTCGGGTACCCGTTCGGGTTCGGTTCGGGGGCAATTCGGGTTCGGGTTTTGAAATACCAAAATTTTAGCCCCATTCGGATATTATGAATTATCGGTTCGGACTCGGTTCGGGTTTTTTCGGGTTCGGTTCGGGTTTAGTAACACATATAAATCCCAGTAACACCCGAAATAATTTCTGTTTCAGTTCTATTTCGGGTTTTGGGACCCAAAGTACTTGTTTCATACTAAAAAGTACCTATTTTATCGAACTTACAAGGCTAAAATTAAACTTAAAAACTGATATTGTGAACAATAATTCTAAGAAAAATGCTAAAATCAAATTATAAGCTGAAATATGAATTGTACTTTGAGTATTTTGAGATATTTTACGTGTATATATAATTAATATTTTTAGAAATATAATTATATATCGGATATTTTGGGTGCCTGTTCGGTTTTCGGTTCGGTCCGGGTTCGGGTTCGGGTTTTAAAATACCAAAATTTAAGTCCCGTTCGGGTATTTTATCGGTTCCGGGTTCGGTTCGGTTCTATTTTTTCGGATCGGGTTCGGTTCGGATTTTCGGGTTCGGATATTTTGCCCAGCCCTAGGTAAGTTGTTCCATCTTCTTGTGAATGCACTTTATATATGGCTTCACGTCTCATAATTAGGATTACAATATGATTGTTACAGGAATGCCATGTCAGAAAAGATTTATGGTTACACCGCTGAAGAAGTAGTAGGGCAGAACCCAATTAATGTTATGGTAGATGATCGCGATGCTGCCTTTGCGATGAATGTTGCTCAACGTTGTGTCAGTGGAGAGAGCTGGACCGGCGAGTTTCCTGTCAAGAGCAAATCAGGGCAGAGAATTTTGGCTGTCACTACGTGTTCCCCCTTCTATGATGATGACGGTTCTCTAGTTGGGATCATTTCTATCACAAGTGACGCAGCACCGTATCTTCACCCCACAATCTCTTTCCCTAAATTAAAGGCGCAAGAAGGTGAAACGAGCTCTGTCCCTGCAAGGAATACTTTTGCCTCTAAATTTGGTTTGGACTCCAAAGGAGCTGCTTTTAAATCGAAACTTGGCCTTGACTCTCATCAGCCTATCCAAGCTGCTATATCATCAAAGATATCAGATTTGGTTAGTTCCATTTTTTAGGTTGTGGATTCTCTCACCTTTTCTTTTGATCTTTCATATATATTTGATAACCAGTGTTGAAATTACAGGCGACAAAGGTGAGCAACAAGGTCAGGTCGAAAATGCGAGCAGGTGATAGTAGTGCTACTCTCTCTGACCACAGGGACGATGCATCACCAAGTGCAAGTGGTGCCAGCATACAAGGAGGGGATTTTATCTATTCTCCTTTTGGTGTATTCACATGTAACGATTCCTTCAAGGATTTCAGTGATGGAAAGTCTGCAGGCCCTAAGGTTCCCACCTCAAAAGCTGAGCGTTTAGTGTCAAAAGGAAGGCTGACGCATTCTGTAGGTCATTGGGTACACAAGGAACAAGAAAAAGATAACTCTCACCAGTTAAATCCCTTTTCTGACGTCAACTCTGAAAGCCATTCCTCTGACAGTAATAAGCCTACCAATAACGACGCTTCTAGTCTGTGGTCTTCCTCTATAGATGCTAACAGCACACGCAGCACTAGTAGCTGCGGAAGTAGCAGTAGTGGTGCTATGAACAAGGTTTATACATACAGCGATTGCTTGGAATATGAAATTTTATGGGATGATTTGACAATCGGTCAAGAAATCGGACAAGGTAATTTATTCTCTTAAACAGATTATTCTGTTTGCCAAGCATTTCCATTCAGTATAAAATCATGCATTTTACTCATTTTCTGTCTCTGTTCTGTTAACACACTCCAGTAATTTCCCATTTTACAGGTTCATGTGGAACTGTCTACCACGGTCTCTGGTTTGGATCTGTACGTTTCTGGCTTTGGTGATATTTCACAATATGCATCTCTTTATCTATTTACGCTTCCATGAATCCATGATAATGAAAAAAAAGAAAAAAAAGAAATTGCAAGTTCAGAGATATGTCTTATTAAGAGTTGCTAATATAACTGCAGGATGTTGCTGTAAAAGTGTTCTCCAAACAAGAATATTCAGAGGAAGTTATGCAATCTTTTAGACAAGAGGTATTGTTTATACTCCGTCGCGTTGTCATAATGATTTCTCTGGGTGTAGTTTTAACAAAACACAGATGACAATTTTTATTGGATTTTAGTAGAACCAACATTTAAAGGTTGAGTTGTTTGTTTGTGAAGGTATCGCTGATGAAAAGACTTAGACATCCTAATGTCCTGCTGTTTATGGGAGCTGTTACTTCACCTCAGCGTCTCTGTATAGTGTCAGAGTTCCTTCCACGGTTCGGTCTCATCTCTTTCGGTTACTGCTGCCACTTTCTTTTTGTTTTTGGGCCTTCAAGCCTTAGTTCTGAACTTCTGATCCATGACCCTAATAATTCGAATGACTATTTGCAGTGGAAGTCTCTTCCGTCTACTACGGATGAGCACATCAAAACTGGATTGGAGGCGGCGTATCCAAATGGCCTTGGACATTGTGAGTGAGCATTAGTTATTGTTCATTTGACATCATTTCACATTTCTATGGTCATTTAGAAATTGCACGTAGACAATTTGCTAATCTTGAGCTGTTTTATTTGATTGGTTCTTCGTATTTGTCTCGTGATCCTTCTTTTGCATTCTATATGACTTAGTCACCGTACATCTCATCGAGCATATTACATAATTCTTTACACAGGCTCGCGGTATGAATTATCTTCACTGTTGTAGTCCACCCATAGTCCATCGTGATCTGAAGTCGTCAAATCTGCTGGTAGACAGGAACTGGAACGTTAAGGTAACATATTCATCTTGATATACGTTTGGTTATCCGTGATCTAGACGAATAATAACTTCCCATCTTCAAACTGATTATGTAACTAAAAGGAAAGGGAAGAGTTGAATAAAATTTAACATTTATGTGAATGAACTGGAAAAGTGAGACTCCAAATCTCCAAACCGGAACTAGAAACATGGTCAGCTTACAGTGACATCTCTAACAGGTAGCCGACTTTGGTCTTTCGCGTATCAAGCATGCAACATACCTAACCACCAAGTCGGGGAAGGGAACGGTACGCTCTTTTCGATTTGAGTCCTGATTTATAGCCAACATGTCACAATGATCTTTGATCGGTTTTCACCTGTTCTGCAGCCTCAATGGATGGCACCAGAAGTCCTTCGAAATGAGTCTGCTGATGAGAAGTAGCTTCTCGTGCTCCGTTTGGTTAGCTTATCTTGATTACTTGTTTTTCTATCCCCAATCGCTAACTAGCTCTTCTAATTCTTTGATGCAGGTCTGATATTTACAGCTTTGGAGTAATACTTTGGGAGCTTGCCACAGGGAAGATCCCATGGGAAACTCTCAACTCGATGCAGGTACGTTTTTGAGCGATAGAACGATGAAAAGAAAGTGTCTCCAAATGACTTTTGGTCCTAGCTAGAAGTCACATATCTTGGAAAAAAACTTATTTATAGATGAATTGTTTTGCTCTTCAGTGAAGTTAAAATAACAATAATCTTTGCAATATGTGCAGGTGATTGGAGCTGTGGGTTTCATGAACCAGAGGCTGGAAATTCCAAAGGACATTGATGCTTGTTGGACCTCGTTAATGGAGAGCTGCTGGGACAGGTAACATATCGAACATCGCATAATTCCTTCCTACAAGAATATAACCTTCAGTTATATGTTTGACATGCTTCACAGCTAATGCTGAAACTGATCTGTGTTTCTATTTTGGTCTGTGCAACACTGCAGCGATACGAAGCGGAGACCCACATTCCAAGAACTGATGGAGAAACTAAGAGACCTGCAAAGAAAGTATGCAATACAGTTCCAAGCAACCCGTGCTGGGTTACTTGACAACCCTCTCCTCGAGGACAACTAAACACAACAAAAGTTGAATTGGTCTTAGGGGTGGAACTATGCTATTATGGTGTGCCAATGTCCTCCGTCATTGAACAAGGTTATGGCGTGGGAGCTGTCATTTCTCTCCTATAGTTCAACCGTAGTCTTCCCCGTTGTTGTACCAAATTCATTGAGGTTGCATATCTTTGCTCATCTTTTCATGTCCTGACACAGATGTTGAGTTTTAGCTACTGGGACTCGTGCTGCCTTACTTGACAAATCTCTCCTCAAGCGACTCGTGCTGCCTTACTTGACAACTCTCTCCTCAAGGACAACTAAACGAAACAAAATGTTCACCATTTTTCTCTTATGCCTATTTTTTCCTCAGCGCACCGCTTCAAGCCTCAAAGCTGTTCACAAAAAACACAGAAAGATAGAGAATTGCTATTTTTTTAGCAGAAACAATGGTCACAGGTAAGAAAACCCCATTTTTAGGCCTCGACTGTTTGTTTGTACACGTAGAAATTGGCGTTATGAAACAATCGCAAGAAGTATCCTTTTTACCAAGAGCAGAGACAAAAGAGTGGAGTTCCTTCAGAAATTTGCACTGTCTAACTTCGCTTGTTTGAAGTATATGGAACACGCAGTCCAAGTAGAAACATACTAACTCTCTAAAGCCAACAACACAACCTCTTCGTCCTCGCTCGATCCATGTGGGTTAAATCGGTAACTCTCATTTATCCTGCTATTGAAGCAAATTGTTTCTCAAAATTATGTTGTGAAAATACATTGTTGCAGGTACACATTCGACCAGAAGAGATTGAAGCAGACACTGTGCTGACGCCTATGGGAAGATGTCTTGTATACCAAGTAATCAAAACATTAACTCACTTCTTGTCATCTTATTAATTCCCTCTCCTGCGATTAGGCTTATTTTTCTGTTTTTTATATTTTTGTTCTGAAGAATATATTTGTTTTCGTTGTAAATTCCTATAACTTTCTGGTTCTTTGCAGCTCAATTTTCGGCATTGACTGTTTTCACAATGCCGCCTCAGTAAGAAAATTTACATTAACTTTGGATGATAAAAGAATGTAGTTTGTTTCATTTACGAAAGAATTATGATATTGGTATATTTCTTTCAAGTCTTAATATACTCCGACGTATATAGTTACCCTTGAATAATATGATAAGAGTGTAGAAATTTTGTTTAAAGTCATAACATACTCCGACGTATATCTAGTCATCATGAGTAGTTCGTCTAGGTTGCCACCAAATACTCATGAAGGTGAGGACAAAGTTTACTTATTTTTGAAACTATGGTTTGTCTCTGAAAATTGGCGGTTTAAGTTTTTAATTATGTTTTGACAAAAAAAAAGAGTTTTTAATTATGTTTCTATATTTAGATCTTGAATGGACGAAGCTTTTTTTTCTTTTTCTTTTACGATACGTTTTTGAACGTTTAGAAAAACCTTTTAGTTTTGTAAATAAACCAAAACTTTTGTAAATAAACCAAAACTATAATTGGTATCATCCAAATACTAAATGGACGAGGCTATTGTTAACTTCTTGTATTGGTATCTTTAAAGAGAGTCGTTCAAAAAAAAAAGGGTATCTTTAAAGAATTTTTTTCTTTCTTTTCGTGCTGTTCTTTTACGATGTCTTTGAATTTTTAGTTTTCTAAAGAAACCAAAAAGAAGAGAGTGTGATATGAACAAGAAAAAGAAGAGAAAACAAAAATAACGATTTCAATTTAAAAAGGTTAGTTAATTACGTTGCCGATATTTTGGCCGACAAGTCCAAGATAGCGATTGCAATATTGTAGTAGTTAAAAGAAGCGGTGAGGCGGCGAGATCAAAGTTATTATATTTTCAGTCTTGCTTATTTTGTAGGTATCTAATAGTATTCAATATTATGTAATTTTGTTCCAGCTTTGAATTGAACCTTTAAGCTTTATAGTGTTAATTCATTTGGTTTGTTGTCTGTATAATGTAATGCAATTTTTGCAGGTTTGATAGAATTTGTCATCTGAAAGAGAAAGATGATAGAATTTGAGCGTCGTCCATCTGATAGAGTTTATGCACGTCGTCCACGTAGATACTAGACATGCACTAGTCTATGCATAAATTACATTCATGGAATATTAAAATCGTGTACGGATTATTAGGTAATGTACAAACAAACAAAAAAACCTGAAAAAGGAGGATGTAGAACTTTGGCTGCTTTATGAATCATAGTTGCGGACACTCTCTACTCTCTCTAGTAGACAAGATATCTTCTGTCAAGTGATTGTAATTTTGGTTTTTTCTGTGTAACCAACAAATGTTTTCGAGTACCAAGTTCAGATATAACCGGCCAACCTCCTCCTCTTGTACACTCATAATAGTTTTAGGAGTTGTAAGTAAGGAAGCGTTTCCATATTTGTTGACTGCTTGTGACAGTAAAACGTTTCTAGCGTTCCGATTACTTAATGGAGACTCCAACTCCGAAGCAGCTGCTGAAGAAGTTAGTAGAGCTAGAGGAAAGTCAGGAGCATCTAAAGCAGGAGATGTCGAGGCTCAAGGTATCGACGGAGCTTACTCAGCGATCGGCGAGGGGAGACATCGGCGACGGAGCTCCAGGGTGGAGGAAGCAGAGGCGTATCCAGGACTCGATCAATTTGAGAGCAGGAGCAGGTGGAGGAACAGGACCATCGACGGGGAAGTTCAGCGATAAGCAGTATTTGAGTATTTTGCAGTCCATGGCACAATCTGTTCATGCCTTCGATCTAAATATGCAAATAATCTTTTGGTAAGTTGTTCCATCTTCTTGTGAATGCACTTTATATATGGCTTCACGTCTCATAATTAGGATTACAATATGATTGTTACAGGAATGCCATGTCAGAAAAGATTTATGGTTACACCGCTGAAGAAGTAGTAGGGCAGAACCCAATTAACGTTATGGTAGATGATCGCGATGCTGCCTTTGCGATGAATGTTGCTCAACGTTGTGTCAGTGGAGAGAGCTGGACCGGCGAGTTTCCTGTCAAGAGCAAATCAGGGCAGAGAATTTTGGCTGTCACTACGTGTTCCCCCTTCTATGATGATAAAGGTTCTCTGGTTGGGATCATTTCTATCACAAGTGACGCAGCACCGTATCTGCACCCCACAGTCTCTTTGCCTAGATTAAAGGCGCGAGAAGGTGAAACGAGCTCTGTCCCTGCAAGGAATACTTTTGCCTCCAAAGGAGCTGCTATACCATCAAAGATATCAGATTTGGTTAGTTCAATTTTAAGGTTGTGGATTCTCTCACCTTTTCTTTTGATCTTTCATATATATTTGATGACCACTGTTAAACTTACAGGCAACAAAGGTGAGCAACAAGGTCAGGACGAAAATGCGAGTAGGTGACAGTAGCGCTACTCTTTCTGACCACAGGGACGATGCATCATCAAGTGGTGCCAGCATACAAGGAGGGGATTTTATCTATTCTCCTTTTGGTGTATTCACATGTAAACATCCCTTCAAGGATTCCCGTGATGGAAAGTCTGCAGGCCCTAAGGTTCCCACCTCAAAAGCTGAGCGTTTAGTGTCAAAAGGAAGGCTGACTCATTCTGTAGGTCATTGGGTACACAAGGAACAAGAAAAAGATAACTCTCACCAGATGAATCCCTCTTCTGATGTTAACTCTGAAAGCCATTCCGCTGACAGTAATAAACCTACCAATAACGACGCTTCTAGTCTGTGGTCTTCCTCTATACATGCAAACAGCACACGCAGAATTATCAGCTGCGCAAGTACCAGTAGTGGTGCTATGAACAAGGTTTATACATACAGCGATTGCTTGGAATATGAAATTTTATGGGATGATTTGACAATCGGACAAGAAATCGGACAAGGTAACTTATTCTCTTAAACAGATTATTCTGTTTGCCAAGCAAATCCTTTCTTTATAACATGATGCATTTTACTCATTTTATGACATTTCCTGTCTCTGTTCTGTTAACACACTCCAGTATTAGTATTTCCCATTTTACAGGTTCATGTGGAACTGTCTACCACGGTCTCTGGTTTGGATCTGTACGTTTTTGGCTTTGGTGATATTTCAGAATATGCATTTGTTTATCTATTTACGCTTCCATGAATCCATGATATCGAAAAGAAAAAAACATCGCAAGTTCAGAGATTTGTGTTATAAAGAGTTGCTAATATCACTGCAGGATGTTGCTGTAAAAGTGTTCTCCAAACAAGAATATTCAGAGGAAGCTATGCAATCTTTTAGACAAGAGGTATTGTTTTGTACTCCGTCGCGTTGTCATAATGATTGCTCTGGGTGTAGTTTTAACAAAAGACGGATGACATTTTTTATTGGTTTTTAGTAGAATCAACATTTAAAGGTTGATTTTATTAATGTTATCCCTTGTTTGTCTGTGAAGGTGTCGCTGATGCAAAGACTTAGACATCCTAATGTCCTGCTGTTTATGGGAGCTGTTACTTCACCTCAGCGTCTCTGTATAGTGTCAGAGTTTCTTCCACGGTTCGGTCTCATCTCTTTCGGTTACTACTCCCACTTTGTTTTTTGTTTTTGGGCCTTCAAGCCTTAGTTCTGAACTTCTGATCCATGATCCTAATAATTCGAATGACTATTTGCAGTGGAAGTCTCTTCCTTCTACTACGGAGGAGCGCATCAAAACTGGATTGGAGGCGGCGTATCCAAATGGCCTTGGACATTGTGAGTATTAGTTATTGTTCATTAGACATCTTTTCACATTTCTATGGTCATTGAGAATTTCACTTAGACAATTTGCTAATCTTGAGCTGTTCTATTTGATTGCTTCTTTTCATTAGTCTCGTGATCCTTCTTTTGCATTCTATATGACTTAGTCACCGTACATCTCATCGAGCATATTACATAATTCTTAACACAGGCTCGCGGTATGAATTATCTGCACAGTTGTAGTCCACCCATAGTCCATCGTGATCTGAAGTCGCCAAATCTGCTGGTAGACAGGAACTGGAACGTTAAAGTAAGATATTGATCATCATGAGATACTTGTGGTTTCCCGTAATCCAGATGGATAATAACTTTCCATCTTCAAACTGATTATGTAACTAAAAGGAAAATGAAGAGTTGAATAAAGATTATCATTTATGTGAATGAACTAGAAAAGTGAGACTCCAAATCTCCAAACCGGAACTAGAAACATCTTCAGCTTACAGTGACATCTCTAACAGGTAGCCGACTTTGGTCTTTCGCGTATCAAGCATGCAACATACCTAACCACCAAGTCCGGGAAGGGAACGGTACGCTCTTTTCGATTTGAGTCCTGATTTATAGCCAACCTATCACAATGATCTTTGATCAGTTTTTTCACCTGTTCTGCAGCCTCAATGGATGGCCCCAGAAGTCCTTCGAAATGAGTCTGCTGATGAGAAGTACATTCTCGTGCTCCGTTTGGTTAACTTATCTTGATTACTTGTTTTTCTATCCCCAATCGCTAACTAGCTATGCTAATTCTTTGATCCAGGTCTGATATTTACAGCTTTGGAGTAATACTATGGGAGCTTGCCACACGGAAGATCCCATGGGAAACTCTCAACTCGATGCAGGTACGTTTTTGAGCAATAGAACGATGAAACGAAAGTGTCTTCAAATGACTTTTGATCCTATAAATCACATATCTTGGAAAAGTTTTATTTATAGACGACTTGTTTGCTCTTCAGTGAAGTTAGAATAACAATAATCTTTGCAATATGTGCAGGTGATTGGAGCTGTGGGTTTCATGAACCAGAGGCTGGAAATTCCAAAGGACATTGATCATCCTTGTTGGATCTCGTTAATGGAGAGCTGCTGGGACAGGTCACATATCGAACACCGCATAATTCCTCGCTAGAAGAATATGTTTGACATGCTTCACAGCTAATGCTGACATTGATCTGTGTTTCTATGTTGGTCTGTGCAACACTGCAGCGATACGAGGCTGAGACCCACATTCCAAGAACTGATGGAGAAACTAAGAGACCTGCAAAGAAAGTACGCAATACAGTTCCAAGCAACCCGTGCTTTGTTACTTGACAAACCCTCTCCTCGAGGACAACTAAACACAACAAAAGTTGTCTTATAGTTTGAGTAGAAACTATGGGTGGAACTATGCTATTATGGTGTGCCAATGTCCTCTGTCATTGAACAAGGTTATGGCGTGGGAGCTGTCATTTCTCTCCTATAGTTCAACCGTAGTCTTCCCCGTTGTTGTACCAAATTCGTTGAGGTTGCATATCTTTGCTCATCTTTTCATGTCCTGACACAGATGTTGAGTTTTAGCTAGTGAGACTGACTTCGCGCTCTGACATCTTGAGCAGCAGAAACCAAGAATATTCTCTTATTAGGATTTTTTTTTTTTTTCCTTACATCTTATTGCGATTTTGTAGGATGAAGATCGGAGACAAAATAAGTTGAGCTGCAACGGAGAACAAAAGAGACAACGTCTATTAGAGACGTACACACACTCTCCAAAGCCAACAACCTCGTACATGAAATATGCAGTCCAAGTAGAGACATACACACTCTCTAAAGCCAACAACCTCGTACTCAACGTCGACGATGGAGCCATTCAATCTCTCTTCTTGGACCTTCTCGCTGGAAGTGGAATGTTCACCAAGCAAGATATGGACGAGATTGTCCAGATCGGTTATCTCAACGGCATCTTTGTTCTCGCTCGATCCATCGGTTTACTCGGGTAACTCTCATAATTAACCGTACACATGCATCTTGTTCTTGATGCAATTTGATTTTATTTGGATTGTGTGAACAAGTTGTGGCGCAGGCACGCATACGATCAGAAGAGACTGAAGCAGTTATCAGAGTCTTTGTACAAAGTAATCAAAATCACCAATCACTTATTCTCATCATATTACTAGGAGGCTTCTTCTTTTTTTGTTCTGAATGTTTTCTCTGTTTTCGTTGTGATTTCACATAACTTTCTGGTTTATTAAATCAAAACCAATAACTCAAAACCGGTACTATCCAAATACTAAACGAAAACTATGCCACCTTATCAAGTTAACATTTATTTTTATTTTTTTTGTCAACGAGCATTTATTAATGGGGGACATGTGATATCAGCAAGAAAAGAATACAAAGAATTTTGATTTCAATCTAAAAAGATGAGTTAGTAAGTTCTGTTGCCGATATTTTGGCCGACAGACATACATTAGTCTAAGATAGCGACTTCAAAATTTATTTTGCTTTCAATTTCAGTTTTGTTCTACACTTCTAATAGTTTTAAATGTTTTTTTATTTTTTGTAACCTTGAATTTGAAACTTTTAAGTATAAAAACTTTTGTGAAAGAAGTGATTTAAGATATGTTTTATTTACTGTTACTAACGATAATGATAACACACGAAAGATAAAAAAAAAAAAAAAAAACTATATCCAGGATTTTATAATTAGTTTATGTCTCGTCGTTAGATCAATGTCAACACAAACACACAAGATTTTATCCCAGGGCCATCGTGGGTATCCAGTATCCACTGATACATAGATATGACACTGTATAAATTACATTCATGCAAGGTAAATTACTGTACCGATCATTAGGTACGTAACATATAAAATAGAAAACTATAATAAGAATGTAGAAGCTCCTCTGCTTGTGGATCATAGTTGCGAGAGCTACTGTATATATTTCTTACGTATTGTGATTTCTTTGAGTGATTGTAATTTTTGTTTTTGTCTGCCTAACCAACAAATTGTCGAGTACCAATAAATTAGAACCGGCCAACCTTCTCGTTTCTCTTCTCTCTCTACGTTCAGATTTTTAGGTCAAACCTTTGTATCAAAATAATAGAATAAACCTTTCCAATATATATAGGTAAATTTCTCGAAGATGGCTCAGCTGGTTATATGGACATATTTTTACCGCAAGATGATAAACGTACATTGGGTATTTTTCCGCTCAGCCAATAATGTCTCGTTCTCATATCAACTTTTTTTTTTTTTTTTAACAAGACCCACTACCATTAAAATTTGCGTCTAAAGATCTTCGACTTTTACAAATTGATAATTTATCACTTTGGTACTAATTCAGTCAAATTTGACTAGCTAGATAACTCTAATTAATGTTGGACACTAGTCTCTCTAAACAAAATCTCACCCGATAAATGTCAACGTACCCAACATGAAGATGTTGTAAAAAGACAGAGCTTGAGTCTTTCAAATCACGAGTATATCATATCCCAAGACGAGGTTGATCCTAGCTCACTAAAACAAACTTTTTCAAGAATTTTCTTATAAAGCAGTTTTCAAGAATATACTATGATTTTAGAGTTCACAGTATCGCATATCTACAAGCGTTTTCAAGGATTTGGCTGCTATTACAACCATAATTGTACTTTGGTTTTAGACATTACAAGCGAGATTTGATCAAAAAGAAAAAAAAAATTATCCGGTCTTTGGTTACAATCAAATTAAATAATCTACTGTGAGTCTGTGATGAGTTAAAAAAAAAAAATACAGCGAACACATGTTCACTTAGGTGCCATAACAAACATTTGTGCTCGATAAAGATATTGAGTTAATTAACATGTTGTTAGGTGCTAATTGATACGAACCACATCATCTCATTGCAAAAGCAAGCAAGGAAGAGCCGTCCAGATCACCACATGAAATTCTTGCTTTTCAACACATGCTACTTGTTATGTGTCTATTTAAGAGATAAACTCTCACAACGAATCTAAGCTTCCTTGCAAATAGTGATATGTGCATACTATATACGTAAATATATATATATATATCGTAATTTTGTACTTATTTTGTAAAGTTCTTATAAAATGTATCGACCACACATATAAAGTACCGTACGTAAATTAGAATTATAGTATTGCATAACACACTATACTATAATTTCCTCAAGTTATTTTGTTGTCTTTGTTTGTTATCTTATTTTTATATTATGTGATAGGTGGTAGTATTTAGATTTATTTTAGAGAACACATTAATATAATCCTATGTATATATATTCATTACTAGTTTTAAACTTTTACAATCCAGAGAACTTCGTATACTGTATATGGGAAAGCTAGCAAATCCATATAAAATGACTACTGTATAAGAGTGTGGGTATGCATGCTAGCTCATGGTAGCATTGACCATTATAAAATGGCTATAAAATAAAATATGAACATTAAGGACGTATTCATCGAATTTACATATTTATTGTTTTCTCAGGTTAGTTTTTCTTAATCGTGTGATATTACATGATTAGTCATATAGTGGCTGATCACTGATGGGACTCTGGGAGAATGACAAAATAGGACACAATCTTGATCACAAAAAAAAATAGGACCCCCCAAAAGATAGGAAGGAAATCAACGTGTGTCCATTTTTTTTTTTCTTATTATTTTTTATAGATAGTTTAGAACAACAGTCTCACTTATAAGAAATATATACCTTATGTGGAACAATTAATGGAAAGAAATTTACATAATTTAAAATGAATTAATGTTTACAATCATTTTTTTTTTCATTTCTTCCAAACAATCTACTGCGGAATCTCTCCAAATTAAATACAACAACAACCACAAAGAATGAAGTGGAAATGAAAATCTGAAAAAGAAAAAATCAAGCAAAAGAGAAGAAAAATGAGCAAAAGTAGTAAAAATTAGATTAAAAGAATGAGAAAAACGTACAAGCAGGCAAGCGAATGAAAAGAAGCAAAGATAAGCGAGGAAAGTTTCCATTATTGTTGACTGCTTGAGACCGTAGAACGTTTCTTGCGTCAATTCTTCAATTCCATTCTTTTTCTAGAGAGAGAGAAAGCTCTTTTTTTATTTTTTGGTATCTTTGCTTAGGGAGCGAGAGACATCCTTCTCCTCCATAGTCAAATCATTCCCTATTTGGAGAAGAATTTATGAGCATGCTTGCTTAACAGCTTCTTCGAGCTCCGATTCAACTCGAACGATCCCCCGATTCAACTCGCTTAGCTCCAGATTTGATCTCCGTTCTCTGGTAGGGTTTAGGGATTGTTGGAGCGAAATGGAGACTCCACCCGCGGAACAGCTGCTGAAGAAAATACTAGAGCTAGAGGAAAGTCAAGAGCATCTGAAGCAGGAGATGTCGAGACTCAAGGTATCGACGGAGATTAGGCAGCGATCGCATTCGGTGTCCCCGCATCGACCGGCGAGGAGAAACATCGGCGAGGGAGCTCCAGCGTGGAGGAAGAGCGGCGCCGCCTCGTTTCGTCACGCTTCGCCGTTGCGGAAGGAGAGCCGTCTCCAGGGCTCGATCAATTTGAGAGCTGGGGGAGGTGAAGGGGGACCATCGGCCGGGAAGTTCACGGACAAGCAGTATTTGAATATTCTTCAGTCGATGGCACAAGCTGTTCATGCCTTCGATCTAAACATGCGAATCATCTTTTGGTGAGTAGTTCGATCTTGTCAATGCAGGCAGGTTTATGGCTTTCTTAATTGCTTTGGTGATTGTTTGAGAATAGAGAATGTCAGTTAAGATGTTAGATTCTGGATCTGATTCATGCATACACGGTGTCTGCATTGTTCACGTGTACTACATCTTCAGATTCCAATTCGATGTCATGATTCTTTCAGGAATGCCATGGCGGAAAAGCTTTACGGCTACTCTGCTGCAGAAGCACTCGGGGAGAACCCAATTAATGTTATTGCAGATGATCGGGATGCTGCCTTTGCAATGAATATTGCTCGACGCTGTGTCCGTGGAGAGAGCTGGACTGGCGAGTTTCCTGTCAAGAGCAAATCAGGGGAGAGATTTTCAGCAGTCACTACGTGTTCCCCCTTCTATGATGATGACGGTACTCTTATAGGGATCATTTGTATCACAAGCAACACGGCGCCTTTCCTGAACCCGACACTCTCTTTGCCTAAATTAAAGGCGCAAGATGGTGAAACGAGCTCTATCCCTGCAAGGAACAGTTTTGCCTCTAAACTTGGTTTCGACTCCAAAGGAGCTGTTAAATCGAAACTTGGCCTTGACTCTGACCAGCCGATACAAACTGCTATAGCATCAAAGATATCAGATTTGGTTAGTTCCAATTTTTAGGTCGTGGATTCTCTCACCTTTTATTTTAATGTTGCATATATCTTGATGACTAGTGTTAAAATTGCAGGCCTCCAAGATGAGCAACAAGGTCAGGTCAAAAATGCGAGCAGGTGACAGTAGTGCCACGCTCTCTGAGGGTGGCAGTGGGGATAGTCATCATTCAGATCATAGTGTCTTCGGTGCTACTCTCTGTGACCACAGGGACGATGCAGCATCAAGTGGTGCCAGCACACCAAGAGGGGATTTTATCCAATCTCCTTTTGGTGTATTCACATGCAACGATGAAAAGTTTCCTTCAAAACCCTTCAAAGATTCCAGTGATGAGGGTGATGAAAAGCCTGCAATCCATAAGGTTCTCACCTCAAAAGCCGAAGAATGGATGGTAAAGAAAGGTTTGTCATGGCCGTGGAAAGGGAATGAGCAGGAAGGTTCAAAAGTAAGGCCAACTCATTCTGTATGGCCTTGGGTACAGAATGAACAAGAGAAAGATAAGTCTCACCAGATTATTCCCTCTTCTGGTGTTAAGTCTGAAAGCCAGGCCTTTGAATGTAAAAAGCCTACAAATAATGAGGGAGGTAGTTTGTGGTCCTCCTCTATAAATGCGAACAGCACAAGCACCGCTAGTAGCTCCGGAAGTACCAGCAGCAGTGTTATGAACAAGGTTGATACGGATAGTGAGTGCCTGGAGTATGAAATTTTATGGGATGATTTGACTATTGGAGAACAAATCGGACAAGGTGATTTATTCTCTGAAACAAAATATGTCGTTTGCCAGACACATCCATTCTTTATAACTTCATATTTTTTATGTGATTTTCTGTCTCCGTTTTGCTAACTTTCAATTTTTTTTTATTTTTCAGGTTCATGTGGAACTGTCTATCATGGCCTCTGGTTTGGATCTGTAAGTAATTGGCTTCTGAGGATATTGTAGAATATGCGATTTTATTTATTTATACACGCTCCCATTGTTAAAGAAAAAAAAAACAATTGCAATTCAAAGATCTGTCTCATTGAGAGCTGGTAATGTCACCGCAGGATGTAGCTGTTAAAGTCTTCTCCAAGCAAGAATATTCAGAAGAGGTTATACAATCTTTTAGACAAGAGGTATTGCTTATAGTCACCGCAGGATTGCTCTGAGTGTTCTTTTGCAAAAGGCATTGACATTTTATTTGTTATTGGTAGAAGCAATACTTAACCTCGGTCTTTCATATCATAATAGTCAGATTGATCTTTCAACTAGAACAATTTTCTGTGCTAAAGCATTTACAAACTGCATCTCACTGAAGAATAGATCATTTCTGAAAACTTAGACATCCTAATGTTCGAGCAGGCTTATAAACTGCGTCTAACAAAAACTGCAGCTAATTCCAAATTATTGTGAAGGTATTGTTGATGAAAAGACTTAGACATCCTAACGTACTGCTCTTTATGGGAGCGGTGACTTCACCTCCGCGCCTCTGTATAGTGTCAGAGTTCCTTCCACGGTTCGGTCTCATCTCTTTTAGTTACTACTCTCACTTTTTTTTTTTTTGCTTCGCGGCCTTCAAGCCATATGATCCATGCTCCTAATAATTCGAATTACTAATTGCAGTGGAAGTCTCTTCCGTCTACTACAGAGGAGCACATCAAAACTGGATTGGAGGCGGCGTATCCATATGGCATTGGACATTGTGAGTACTAGTTATACATTTGACATGTGATTTTTCCATTTCTATGATCGTTGACGATTGCATGTAGACAATTTTCTTCGGATGAGCTGCTCGATTCGATTATTTTCTTGTGATCCTTCTTTCACCTTCCATTTAACTCAGTCTCATCTCATCCAGCATATTACATAATTCTTCACACAGGCTCGCGGTATGAATTATCTTCACCATTGTAGTCCACCCATCATCCACCGTGATCTGAAGTCGTCAAATCTGCTGGTAGACAGGAACTGGACCGTTAAAGTAAGATATTCATCTTGAGATGCATTTGGTTTCCCGTAATTCAGATGGATAAATAACTTTCCATCTTCTTGATATTATATTAACTTTCTAAACGAAGCTTAAGATAAAAAAAAAAAAAAAAAAGGTATCGTTTTATGTGAATGAACTGAAAAAAGTGAGACTCAGACCTGCAAAAAGGAACTAGAAACATGGTCAACTTACAGTGACATCTCTAACAGGTAGCTGACTTTGGTCTTTCACGTATCAAGCATGAGACATACCTAACCACCAAGTCGGGGAAGGGAACGGTACATAACCTACGCTCTTTTCGATTTGATTCCTGATTTATTGCCAACCTCTCACAATGATCTTTGATCGGTTTTTCCACCTGTTCTGCAGCCTCAATGGATGGCACCAGAAGTTCTTCGAAATGAGTCTGCTGATGAGAAG
The DNA here is from genome assembly GCA_010577795.1 of Isatis tinctoria. Lineage (NCBI taxonomy): Eukaryota > Viridiplantae > Streptophyta > Magnoliopsida > Brassicales > Brassicaceae > Isatis > Isatis tinctoria. Next base: position 31,949,680 of record CM021246.1, read on the forward strand.
TATATTCTCGTGCTCCGTTTGGTTAAGTTCCCTTGAACAATTGTTCTTCTAGCCTTCAAGGCTAACAAGTTCTTATTCATTGATACAGGTCTGATATTTACAGCTTTGGAGTGGTACTCTGGGAGCTTGCCACCGAGAAGATCCCATGGGAAACTCTCAACTCTATGCAGGTATTTTTTGTTTTTTTTTAATTTTATAGATAGAACGACGAAAAGAGCGTCTCCAATTGTCAACTGGTCATAGAAATCTCAAATTTGGGAAAATTGTATTTATAAACTTCATTTTCTGTTCTATCAATTAAGCTAAAAAATAACAAAAATATATTTATGTAAAAAGATTAGTTTTAGGGTAAACCTTTGCTCATCTAACTTGCGTCAAATCTACAAAATTAGGTGTACTAATTAGGTAGGTAATAACTAATAACCATAAAAACAATTATATACGATGATCTAGGCATTTTTATAGGGATATTTTTGCAACATCTACGAATTTAATTTCCTGTTCCCATTGCACGTCCATTCTGCTTGCCGAAAACTTCCATTGTCAGACTCGCTGCACTACCATACGCATACAGACGAATCAAGTATGAAGAGATGCTTATTTGAAAAATGTGCAGGTGATCGGAGCTGTGGGGTTCATGAACCAGAGGCTGGAAATTCCAAAGGACATTGATCCCTTATGGGTCGCATTAGTGGAGAGCTGTTGGCACAGGTAAATTAAAAGATTGATTACCGCATGATCCTTGCTAGAAGAATACAACCATTAATTATTAGGGTTCTCTTTGATTTAGATGTTCTGCATATATCACAGCTAATGCTGGCATTGAATAATGTTTCTATTTGGGTTTTTCAAACACTGCAGCGATACGAAGCTGAGACCAACATTCCAAGAACTGATGGAGAAGCTAAGAGAGCTGCAAAGGAAGTATACGATACAGTTCCAAGCTACTCGTGCTGCCTTACTTGACAACTCGCCCCTCAAGGACAACTAAACCAAAGTGTACTCTTTTGTTCCTCAAGGCGCCGCTTTAAGACTGAAAGATGTTCATGAAAACAAAGGAAGATAAGAGAATTGGTCTGTTTTTGAGCAGTGACATCAATGGGTGGGTGTAATTACACGTGGAGGAGACTGATGAGCAGAGGCAGCCACTGGAATTCTGGGACTGGTCCAAAAAGCAGGAACTGATGTGTTTGGGACATTACACGAATTGCCAAAAGAAACGTATGGCTCAGGTTGGATAGAGTAATTGTGGTGATTGGTTTTTGCTATCTTTCTGTCGTGGAGGCTGAAAGGAAGTGCGTGAAAGGGATTTGATGGGAAAGTTGATTGCCAAATTGTCACGTGCTTTTGAATTCGTTGGGTAGGTGTGCAAAAGAGAGTCTAGTCTACCTGCATATATGTTATGTTTATATGCATACTATTTATTCTATTATATATTTATGTGATCAAGCGTGGTAAAACCATCTGATGATTTGTACAGGGAGGAAAAATAGGGGGGAATTCTGAGTGAATACTTCTGCGACATCATTGGGGATTTTTTTACTTCCGAACAGACATTTATTGGGGGATTAATGGTTGGGACAATTTGCTGTAAAATAAAAATTTGAATACAAATTAGGAAAAGAACAAAGAGAAAAAAAGTTGTAAGGAATTAACATAAGGGTACCCGTAAAAAGACAAGTGGGCAAAATAATGTGACATATCACATACAAGTGCGAGTGGGGAAACATTGAGGATAATTGTTTTCTCTCTCCGTAATTAATTTCTCTCACTAGCTTCTCTTTTCACATGTACCTTCTTTCTATGCATATAAATATGACGGTGAGATGATGTGACTGATAATCACACAAGGGATTTCATTTCGAAGCATTAATACATAGTAAACAATCATATTACGTGTTATGATTCTAAATTGCATGCTACGTAAATGGGTATGGACAATTAATTATATATATTAGCGTGTAATGTAAATTTACATCTTAACAACTAATATTGCATGCTACAAACACGTGAATGGGTGATAAAATGATAGTTAGAAATAGGATAATTTTTATCATCTGTGGAAAATAAATTTATGTAGCATGTTATAATTATATATTGCATGTTACGTAAATGATGATGGACAACGAATTAGATAACATTGGACTTGCCGATGTATGCTACATATTTGCATGCTATAATTACATATTGCATGCTACGTAAATAAATTATGGACAAAGCATTAGATATATTAGCATATATTATGTATTAAGAACTCATATTTGCATGCTATAATTACATATTGCAAACGAATCATGGACAACGAATTAGATATATTAGCATATATTACGTGTTAAGAACTCATATTGCATGCTACAAATACCTGTAGTACATATAAATGTTAAAAAATCAACGTTGCATGTGTAGAGTAATATTATTGATACAATGTTTACTATATATATATATATATTTTTTTTTTATAGGTAGCTAGTTACAAGTTTACGTGCATTGGTATAATCATTGTAGAACATACGTGAAAAATAAAGTGATAAAAGAACATACTTTCCACATTGTTGACAGTATATCTTATCTTCTCCGTCGAGCAAAACAAAATTGGCTTTAGCACACCGGAGAAAAATCCTATGCTGCCTATGGTACCCTTTAAGCTCACTAATATCCGCTTCACAACCAGCCACGACCGACTCGCCTCGAACCCGCTTCTTCTTTGGCAGCTCAGCCTCCTCCAGCTTCTGCTCGAGCTCCAGACACGAGCACAGAAACATACTTCTCAAAAAATTGGAACAAGCAACCTCGGGTCACGCTTCCTAACCCGTTCAGAACCTGAGCCAGATTCATCATCGAGGGAGAAAGAGAGAGAGAGAGAGAGAGGGAGAGAGAGAGAGAGAGAGAGAGAGAGGTAGGTGTGTAGAGAGGTGAGAGAGAAGAGATAGAAAGAGAGAAACTTTTGTTGTCATATTAAATGAAGTGGAAGATAGAAAAAAATAGATAACAGCTAAGTAGAGGAAGCGCGTAAGGGTATAATGGAACAGATTGACGGCTAAATAATTAGAATGTTTGGACCCAGAAACTAATTTATCAGAAAACTAATTTGGGCTTAGAATCTTATCAATTACCCAATTCTCTCTTAATGGTTTTTGTAGCAATTATCAGAAACATGGATCGATTTAAAAAATATATTAATTTGCTTAGGTAGTGCCAATGTTCCGATTATATCCCACAATTTATTAAGGTTCCAAGACCAAGCGAACAAGGAACATTTTTTGTCGACCAACTAAAAAAGGATTCTTTTGTATCTTGGTAGAAGAATGAAACTTCAAACTTCAAACAGAAACATAAAAGAAGACCACCCCAAAATTGATTGTATATATTCAGGGGCTTCCCAACGAGCCTGATTCAGCAAATTAAATTTCAACTCAGTTACATATTTGAACACATGCTCTCAAGTCTCAACCTCACACACAAAAGAACTTGCAAGTAAAGCTGGTTCTGACCCATCATAGAGGATATCGCGAAAGCAACTCCCTAGTTGCAGCAACTGCATCGCCTTTGTGCTCCCTTAGAGTTCTCTCCACCACATTCTTATCCAGCTGCTCGTTTACAATGTTGACAAAGTTCGAACTTTTAGCACACAGCCATAAAAATAACGCATGTTTCATGCATTGAAAACGAAGGCGATAAGGAAAAAAAAACGAAGCTAACCTCGAGCTCGTTTACAATAATTTCAACATCTGCGGCATTGATCTTAACAGAAGCCAATTCCTTCTCCCTGCATAAAGTTCCTTTAACTGATCAATCAAATACGTATGACACAGAAGATGATATGTGACAGGTCTAGTCCTCCTATCTTAACATCTTTACTAAAAAGCTGCTATTGACCCGTAAATCACATGGAATCACATAATACTATTAACTGCCACTTATTTATTTCATTTGAGTATCCTCGCTGTATTTTGTCTTGGAAAAGCTATTACAGCACAATCGGCGTCACTACTATCTAGATGTGAGTGATGTGAAAAAACAAAGAGATTCTATCAAGTTCATTCTATTGGTCTCTACTTAACAGATAGATATCCTTCAGGTGTACCAGGCCCGCAAAAAAAATAAAACAGATAAAATACCAATTTTGGCTGCAGTGAGAAAAAGTTGTTTCACCGACTACAGAGACATTAGCCACAGTCTCAAATACAAGTGCAATGCAGTATTCAAGTTAATCCTGAATTAAGATTAGAAGCAAACGGCTCTATAGCTTCCTTCCAGAATTTTAGAAAACGAAAAAGCTAAGGACTTTTACCTTAATCTCTTAGCATTTAGATCAGCCTCCCTAGAAGCAGCAATCGAAGCCATAGCCTGAAACACGATATTCACCTTGTAAGCCAGTCAATTTTCCCAACTGAGTTCAAATTTTAAGGTCTTCCTAATTTCCGAGTTCAGAATTACTTATCAGCGGGAAAATGATCAATCTATGCAGATGATGAAAGAGCAACAAACCGATTGAACACGATTGGAATCGAGCTGGCGATCCTCGACGCGATCGGTAAGCTTGTCGAAAGCTTTGCTTTGTTGCTGTAAGTCCTTTGAATCAACCGTTACATCCACTCCAGCTTCTTCTGCTCCCTCCATTGTTGCTAACTCTTCCCCTCTCTCTCGAGTTTCGGTGTATGAACTATGAAGGCTCCGGCTACAGAGGTTTTGAGGTTCGATAGTGTTTCGAGCTTCCACGTTACAAACCCTAAAGGCTAAAACAATGCCAAAACCGAACCAAATTGAAACAACTCTGATTGATTCAGTTGATAAAATTTCCTTCGAAACCGAACCGAGCAAACGGAACCAAAACCGGCCGGTTTAGTAGATCGATCTTATTCTCTGGTAAGCGGTAAAACGATACGAATTGGGCTGGGCCTTACATATATAGTTATTGACTCTTAGCCCATGGAAATAGCGTACTACAAATATCTGTCGTTCACTGTTTTCACGGCAAGTTGCGAAAACTCATATTCCCAAATTTGAAAAACGCTGGAGAGATGAAGGAAATTCAAATTCCCAGGAGAAACTTTGCGCGCTCATCTGATCCTGGAACGAAGAGAATCAAGGATCCTGAGCTGAAGAGTCGAAAGGTAATTAGATCGCATCGATCCTTAAATCGCCATTTGTTTCCTCTTCCTCCGCCGTAATTCCAATCACATTTGCTTCTGTGGACTGAAGTTTGCGGAGAAGAGACAGAGCGCAACCTTTTCCGACTTATCAGTGGAAAGCACGAAGGATCCCATAGATTTTACTCAGGTTTCTGGCACGATCTCCGATTCCGAAGCCGAGGTACGCTTCTCTCGCGTTTTCACTAGGGTTTCATTTCCAGTTTCTGTTCCGTTGCTTCTCGAATTTCCAGATCCGTTCAGCTCAGATGTTTAATTTTTTGCAGTTAAATCTATTTTTTTGTGTGCTTGATAACGGATAGGATAAATTCGAGCTCAATCCGTGGTTTGATAGTGTCTGATGGTTGGCATTGTGTTGTTTACCTCAGAGTCTCGTGCAAGGATCGAGCCTAGACCTGTTATCGACGCCAGAGATTTGCCTTCCGACTGAGGAATCTCCAGTTTCAACCGTCACTAATAAGGATTTTCACATCGACGCTTCTTCTACTGATCGGATCCATTCGACTGCGGACTTTCCTGGTTCTGTGCAGTCCTTGCGCGCGGAGATCAATGACCTGAAGAAAATGATCTATTCAGTTGACAATTCTGAAGAAAGTAACTGGATCGATGGAGTTGTTACTAGGAAATTCCGCCTTGTGCTTTTGGCTTTCATCCTTTGGGCTACCTTAGCTGCGATTGTGGTCTCCGTCAGCTCAGGAGAGGAAGCTGCTTACTGTGGACCACTTCCAACTTGAAGGATTCTAATCACTGTCCATGGATTCTATGAATCGCAAGGTAACTCAATTTAGATTTCTTACCTTATTTACATTGATGCTGGTTTCCTTTCCATAACATGATAAGAATTAAGAACAATCGTACCAATGTTGCATAAGATTGAGGTTGCATACTGATTTACTTTCACAAACTCAATCTTATCCCGCTTGTCATATTTAACCTGCATTTCAAGCTGCATCTCTGTTTATGATTTATCTTGAGTTGGCTGCTAGTATCTCTAGATCGCTATAACATATTTCCATCAGTATTGGCCATTGCCATTGGGATGTTTCTACCAAAGGATAAGAACTTCCAAAATTATTTTTTATTTCTAGAATTCACAGATCCCTTTAAATAATTTTGAACCACGCATTATGTAGCAAAAGTAGTACAGATATCTCAGTAGAGTCTTATTTGGTAGAATTGCAAACTTCCCAGGCCTTATGATAGCAAGTTAAAACTTAAGCACGTGCTAGGCCCAAAACAAGTGGTGTTACAAGATCCGCTGGTCAGTTGATGATAGTGAGTCTACATGTAGGCCTTATAAGCTGCTGGTTAGTCTCATTCCTAACCAATGAATGATCCCTTTCGCTTTATTGGCACAAGTGATATGACATTTGCTCTTGTAATCATGCTAACTCGTCTTGGCTAAAAGCATAGTCTTCTCTGCATCACGGATCCAATACATAGGCTTCTCTAGGTCCTAATCTACTTTGATGTGTTCCATTCTTAGCTCTGTTACATATATTTGGCATGCTTGTTTTCTTCTGCTTCTCGAGTAGATAGGTTTTAGGTCTTACTAAGACATGTGGTAGCCTTTGTTTTCCATTCTGATGCAAGCTGTTCCTTACTTTTTAAGTATATTACACCAGATAGATCCTATGCAAAGTCCAGCCTGTGAAGCTTTTTGGGTAATTTCTTGATTTGGTCTTTCGTAAAAATCTTTAGGATAAACTCTTGGAGGTGTTAGGTTAGGTTTCTTATCCATTATGGAAGATGATACAAATTAAGTATTAGGATTTGGAAACTAGTCATGTACTTTTTTTAAAAAAAAAAAAAAAGTGAATGACAGAATAATCCAGACTGTGTTTGGTCTTTCTACTGGAGACTATAGTAGTAGGCCACTAAACACCAGAAAAACAAAAACTAATATATAGCGTTTGTTAAAGAAAAGGAGCTCGTGTTGGTTTACTTTTGAAGTAAAGTTTCTGTGTGATTAAAGAAAAATCAGGGCTTGGTTATTTGAATTAGTGGGCACCAATTATTGGAGATGCATTACTTTTCTCTTTTCTCCAAAAACATCGATCTTGTCATTGTGTCTTCACATTGATTAGATCATGAATGACCATATTGTTTTGTATTATAAGCAAGGGTAGGCATCGTTTTTTTTCCCTTATATTTCGTAGCATTTGTATAGTTCAGTCGGCCGAATGCTTATAATTTGAGAAATTCCTGTGAGCAACTCAGTCTTGCTTTGAAATTCGAGTTCCCATTACGAAATATAGTTGTTTTTTCACATGTATCAATCAAAAACCGGTATTAAACCTAGGCAGATTGTGGTTTAAGATTCAGCTTTCCGTTTCTCAAAAATGAACTTCACATTGGTTCTCGTGTACCTGTCACGTTTGCTCTGCATTGTTGGTATATCAATTATACCAACTTACGAGTTAGGCTTCAAAATGCTTATAATTGTGTCTACGTGATATAACCAAAATCATGTTTGTGTTCTTTAAACAGGATTTACCTGCTATCACTGAGAAACCAGGGACCAAAACTCAACTACTTATTCGGAAGGGGGAGCATGTAAAAGTTGAAAAATATACATATTGAAACAATTCTACAGATAAGTAAGTATTTTCGTATACTTTTCTGTTCAGTGATTAGTTGATATTACTAATTGCTATTGGCAATTTAGTCTTATTTAGTAGTTAAAATAGACCTTTGAAACAATAATTGAGAATTGTCCGTTATCTCATCAAGACATCAAACACGTCCCATTTTCTCATAAAAAATAGTCCATATCCACCCATTGTCGTTCGCTTATGATATTCGGTGTCCAGAATTAGGGAGGCAATCTCTTATGCAACCTCTTCATACTAAATAGTTAATTTTTCCCTTTTGTCAACTTTTTTCATTGATATGTAAAAGTTGGAAAGAGAGAGAGAAAAAAAAACATCTCAGATTAGTTACATACTACATAGAACACACACATATATATATATATATAACAGAAACTAAATATATAGTTGTTCATCTTAAAAATAGTTTTCCTTTTAGTTTTACACTTCCCTTAGATTTCTAAAATTCATTTCCCTTGTTTTGAGAGAGTCCTCTCCATAGTGATATTATACTAGAATCCCACCCCCCACTCCAAGTGGTACAATTATTTCTCATATAAGCGATATGCACAAGTTTCACGATATGCATAGGTCATAGACTCGTAGGGTTCCAGATTTTTCAACTGTACTTCTTTTTCCACATAGGGATTAGAGCCACGTTTAATGGTTAGCCTCTTAGTCCGTCCAATGTTATTTGACTAGAGATCCTTCGATTTTTCTTTTCTTTCGAATCTTACAACTAAATTTGAAAATTTTAGACAGCTGCCGACAAACAAAAATAACCTTAGACAGCTAAAGAGTTTTATTTACAGTATTTTTCGCATTAGTTAAAAATATGGGCTTGAATCCGGAATTAAAGTTCATATTATGTACATATAAGAGATTCTTTGAACTTTACGTGTGTTAACTATTTCAAGTTTTCAACCAGTAACCTGATGTGTTTTTTTCTTTTTGCTTCATTGAAATAGGGCCCATGCCCATTTTATACGAACTGCTGAAAAGAATAGTGATTTTCTTTTACTCAATTCATAAACGAGATTATTCATCAGGTTGTTTTTATTCCTTCGCGAAATACTACCCCATAATCATGTGTAATATATATTTGGCTGGATTCTAAAGTTCTGAGGAAATTGATGTATCTAAAAACGAAAAGATATTCTTAGATTCGAAATAAAGAAACTCTTTAGTTCTAGTAAGTGGTCCTTTAGTGCATAACTAGAGTATGCTGTTTTATTTTTCGTACTAATTTGTCATGTGCAATCATTGTAACCTATAACTTTCTAAGGTACAGAGAATATGCCACATTACTTCTACAAAAATTAACCCTTTAGTCACAAGTATGAACTCCGTTTTCAATATCAATTCCAGCCTCACATTCTACACCTAAAGTTTCTTAATTACAGTAAGCTATGCCGCTGTCGGACTTTTTTGTCTAACATAAACCATGTTTTTTTTCTTGCATACTAAGCTATTTCCTATTCTAACTACAAATATAACTAAACTGAGTAACCCATAAAACAAAAAATAGTTGAGAGAAACTCAAACAATGCGTTCCTACTGAAAAACAAAATTTTTAGCTATGCTTTGTACTTTATATAAAAATAGTATGAAAGAAACATCAAATAAAAAAAAGCAGATTTAACATTTCTAGCTATAATTTTACTTAATGGAGAAGTTCAAAAGCCCACTTTTCTGCAAGATATGGGACTAAATGCTACTACTCCCCGTAAACCCACTCATGACCCAACCGCCTCACTGATCTAGTATTTTTTTAATATATATATACAGAGAAAATTCGTAAAACGAACGAGTTGATTAAATGATGTTTACAGAGAAGAAAAACAAAACGAAAGAAGAAAAAGCCTTAAGATAGGCAATGCCACTAACCCTACATGGCACATGCATATCATTTTGGTATTTTGGTATTTCACTTTAGGTGTAAAGTAGGAGTTTTAACATTTACGGAATCATTGCACTGAATACAAAATCCAAAGTTTGAGTTATTGGCCCCTCTCTTTTGCCTTGTCAGTCCATTAGACGACTACTAAAAGTCACAAATAGATTTCCCCAGTAGTTAGTTGTATTACACGTCGTCGGTCCCATTTGAATCTCTACCTTGCCTCCTCCGTTTTACCAAATAATCGACCTTATCCTTTGGAAACATCTTTCTTCTTAACTCACTTTCACGAAGAAAAAAAAGTGAGAAACTAGTCCGAATCAAAATTGAAGCCAAAACATAAATGAGAAACAACCATTATGGATGATGCCCTACATACACTAGAATCTCTGTAGCATTTCTAGTTTTCTATATAGCTGCCCTCAGTCGAACCTCTTTTGCGTTTATTACATCCATCTTGTTTACGGTCTCTTTTTGGTCGTATTGATTATGTATAATGATAGTATCCTTTATTAACGAAACAGAAACTATCTCGTTTCATCTAATATAATTTAGTTGATTTATTTTATTTTGGCAACAGTATTCTGTCAAACATGGAAAATCTTATATATGCGACCAATATGTCTTTAGTTGACTGTCTGTCTTTAGATTATGATTAATGAGTGAAAAGTCATGATTTGAGTAAAACTTTTATTATTACTTTCTTCCTAATAGTAACACATGGGATTTTTTTTTTTTTTTTTCAAAATAGACCAAAACATTGCTTCAAGACACCCTGATGTCTTTCATAATCCCATTACCATACGGGCTAATGATAACTTTTCGTTTCAATTAGTCTTTGGTTGAACAATTAAATAAATATAATTTCTGGGGGGTATCAACGAATTGTTTATCATGCATTGCAAATGCAACTTTCGTATCTGGCTAAAACAGAAATAAACAAAAGAACAAGAAGACAGAAAAAAAAAATGAACAGAAATAGAAAAGAAAGGCAAATAGCAAAACGACTACGTTTAGTAACTGCCACTGCTCGCGAAGCCTCTCTTCCCTGTATATATATCGTGTTTCTCTCCTTCCCATTTCCTTCCAATATTCTCTCTACAATTTCTGAATTCATAATTTCCGATTTTCTTCTGCTCAAAACTTCCGAGAAATTTCAGATTACTTAGTTTTTCGCGGAAGAGAAACTGAGGAGAGCAGAATCAATCCTCTGGTTATGGCGTCTCTGATCTCAGATACTGAACCGCCGACGAACTTAAACCCAAGTTCTACAGATCTCGTTCGAAAGAAGAAGAGATTATCTGCTTCCTCCGCCGGATACGGTGAGAGCCACGCGCGATGGAGATCGGAGAAGCAGCAGCGGATCTACTCCGCCAAGCTGATCCAGGCGCTGCAACAGGTCCGCCTCAGCTCTTCCTCCGACGCGGCATCGTCTCCAACGGCGCAGAAGCGGGGGAAAGCAGTCCGAGAAGCCGCAGATCGCGCTCTCGCCGTTTCCGCTCGGGGAAGGACGCTCTGGAGCAGAGCGATCCTGGCTAACCGGATCAAACTGAAATTTCGGAAACAGAAACGGCCGAGACAGACGGCCATACCGGCCAAGAGCACGGTGGTGACGACGGGGAGTAGCAGCAGCAGCAGATCGAGGAAACGGAGAGTCTCGGTGGTGAGACTGAATAAGAAGAGTTTACCGACGGTTAACCGGAAAGTTAGTGTTCTCGGGCGGTTGGTTCCCGGTTGCAGGAAAGAATCAGTACCGGTGATTCTAGAAGAAGCGACCGATTACATCCAGGCTCTGGAGATGCAAGTCAGAGCCATGAACTCTCTAGTGGAGCTTCTCTCCGGCTCAGGCTCAGGCTCACCTCCTCCGCCGATTTGATGAGGTTAAAACCGTCATCCTCTCTCTGTACACCAAAACTTTTTATTTTATATATATATATACACCATAATATGTATATAAAAGATTCGGTTTGAGTATAATCTGTGTAACACCCACTCTTCCCAACTGTTGCTTATTGTTCGCTTATAACTAAAGTAAATTTTGAAATGAGTCAGTCACCGATCTTCGAATCCAATATTCAAAGGTCTTTCTATTTTTTTTTTTTATAACTAGATTGTTTTTCTAGTCGCAGTAATATATATGATGATTATTAGTAAATCTTTGCCATTAAGATTCAAAACCTAGTGGATTATTAGATTTAATTGATATCTACGTTATTGCAGTTGGTGGAAATGTGTCTTGAACCTCATAATAAGATACGACACCATTGGATTAGACTAAACCAACTTGGGACTTTTGGTGTGCTTTTTAATTCCTCCAATATGTCACATATATATATATATAGTTATCGTCTTATGTTATACTATACATGTCAAATTTAAGAAATAGATTTGTACTGCAAAAAAAAACGAGGGATAAAAAATAGAATGTTCTTAAATTTTGTGATTGCTCGAAGGTAAAATTAGGAGGAGCTCTTTTAATTTACTTGACAGTTGATGAGATAGAAATGGGGTTACACACTTCAATTTGATTATGGTAGTATGCGATGATGCATTAGAGAATGATTGATGCGTTGAATGATGAGATGGGTGTGTCACTCAATCATCTAATCACTTTATTGCCCCCCCCCTTTAGTCTCTTGTATCACTACAAGTTTGTTTTGTTCTATCCTCTCTCCTTCTATCGTCTCTCCGAGTTGATTGGTTAAATTAAGGTAATTCATGATCTTTTCCAAGCCTTTAAACTCTGCATGTAATTTCCTTATTGTCTTTAGTCCCCAAACAAAATTTGACAAGCCAGCACATAAACATTTTACGTACGTGCATGTTGTTTCTCCGTGAGATCTTTCGGGAAGCTAATTATTTTAAAACCCATTGGACTAAGATAATTCGATATTTGGTGCCAAAAGAATCATTGACATGAATTTTTATCGGCTAATAAAGTAAAAGAATCTGTTTTGTCTTTTTTTTTTTTGTATATTACAATATAGGAAGAGCACTAAAGTATGACTAAGCGACAAGAAGAAGGAAATGACAAAAGCAAATATATATATATATATATATATATGTATAAAAAAAGGTAGAAAGTGACTTGAAAAGTATGATGGAGCACATGGGATGGGAGTGGCCATGCCTTGTCCACTTTCTTCTTTTTGAGCTTCCTCTTAATTATCTCGCAGGAAAACTCTTTTGATCTATTATGGCTCTCATAAGACTAGGTGAATAACCTCCTCCCTACTTTACATGATAATTCAGCATGCATAGATTTGTGAATTGTGGGCATATGCTTAAGTCTCTAGATTTTCTTCTGGACCAAGCGAGAAGAAGACATATAACATAACGTGACTTAATTTCGTGGAATATTTAACCATGGAGAAAGGGAGACTCGTCAAATGATCTCGAGACCCTGCGGATTCATAGAGATACGTCGCGAGCTCGTGTCTGTTTAGACGCAGCTTCAGCTAGACATTCGATCGCTTTGTCTTTGTAACCACCTCCGTCAAATTAATTCACAATTCCTTCACGAGTCAATGCTTCTGCGACTCCGTGCTCTCTGCAGCTCTCGAGGAACCTTGAGTCTCTTGGATCACCCTGGGGTATTATGATATATCGTCGCCGTCGAAGCAAACGAAGACTCCATCAATACCGAACTTCAACTGAAGCATTTTGCATATCAATATTTTTCTTCATAATCACTCCTAAAGCTTTTGTTTTTGTTTTCTTTATGAACCGTTCTTAAAGTTTATTACTCTATTTCACACGTAAGATATATTTTTTCGCAGATATTTAAAGTCAAATTATGGATTCTGTTTATTAACCTGGATTTTTCTTTTTTCTTCTTTTCTTTTTTCTTCTTTTTTTTTTTTTTTTGAACAAATCTTTTTTCTTCTTTTCTATAACTGCAAAATTAGACTAATTATCTGGAACATTGACCTGGAAGCATACAAAGGTGAATATATATATCACATTTTGAAAATTTTACATGATTCAGCCATGACCGAAATTGCAGTTCATGATCTTCCATTTATAGGATAGATCCGTCAATCCCCTGTTTTTTGTCAACCATGGAACAACTGTAAATTGGCTATTTTCCAATATTTGTAGATTGTTACAAAAATAACTTTCTAATCCATTGTTGGTTTACTTTTCGGTATTTCATATCATCAACAATATTACATGGATATTAATTTGTTAAAAGAATCTGAGTAATACCACTTGAGAAAAATGGGAAAATTGAACAAGAATCAGTGTAATTATCCAGACTTTTTGGATAAAGATAAGTGGATATTCACAAAATCTTATTTTCGAAGATATTCGATAAATGTAGAATGATCTTCCTTAACGGATCTAACCAATAAATAAGATCGGTGGATATATATATACACAATAATAATGGCGCAAGGGAAGAAGAAGACAACTCGTGACAACTGTGAACGAACAACGAAGAGATCCGATTGAGTGTGAGAGATAAAGAGAGTTTGCTAGAAACATTAGACAAGACATGGCGAAACAGGAAGAAGTTGCGGTCCCGATCTTCTCGTCACTTGAGCCTGTCTACGGCGAAGGATCTCAGCTCCAAGAAGCTAAGACACGATTCCATGTTTTGAATGCCAAATTCAACCAACTCTTCGGTGCTACTCCCCAGCTCTTCGCTCGCTCTCCCGGTACAAATTTTCGGCTTCTTTCTTTTGGATTTTGCTAAAACGAAACCAAAACCATCTAAGAGACAGAACCGCTGACTCTTTCTTTGTATTTTGATAATGATCGTCAAAGAACATTGGTTTTTGATTCTGTTGATTTGTCCTTCTGTTTATCTCTCGCCGCGTGGCTTGAACAAAGGAGGTCAAGTGATCTCTTAGATAGCGTTAACCTTTGGGAATTTGTGGATCGGCTTGCGAAGTTTCTGAAAGAGATGTTTTTTTTTTTTTGAGTTCAGGAAGAGTGAATCTGATCGGAGAGCACATTGACTATGAGGGATACTCAGTGTTACCAATGGCTATTCGTCAGGACACCATTATTGCTATTCGGAAAGCTGAGGGTCAAACTCAGCTTCGGATTGCAAACGTTAATGAAAAGTACTCCATGTGTACTTATCCTGCTGATCCTGACCAGGTTCTATATCTTCTCTGTGCTTTGTTGCAATCTGTTTGCCACACAAAAGAGTAGAGCTTTGGGACCGAATAGAGTACTAGTGCATTATCCTTTTATGTCAACTTCTTTTTTGCAGGAAATTGACTTGCAGAATCACAAATGGGGTCATTACTTCATTTGCGCGTAAGGGGTCTCCTCTGGCGCTCTCTTGTATTAACTAAGACATCTCACTTTTTTTTGTTTCGTTTTTTTCGTGAGGTGCATTTTGGTTCTTGATTCTTACAGGTACAAAGGCTTCCATGAGTATGCAAAGTCAAAAGGCGTCAATCTTGGTTCACCAGTTGGACTTGATGTGATTGTTGATGGGATTGTTCCTACAGGTCTATATAGTTTCCAACTATATGCATCATTATATCATTTTAGCCTCAAGTTTTTTCTAACTCTGACTTCTTTTTCCTCACTTAGGTTCTGGGTTGTCAAGTTCTGCTGCGTTTGTTTGCTCATCAACGATTGCTATTATGGCTGCCTTTGGTGAGAACTTTGAAAAGGTATTACTCGGTCTTTCTATGATAAAAGAGAATTTCGTAGCTCTCTTGTTGATTATTGAATTTGCCAAGTTGTTCTCTCTTTTTGCGTTACTTTCAGAAAGAACTTGCACAGCTTACATGTGAATGTGAGCGACACATTGGAACTCAATCTGGTGGGATGGACCAGGTGAGAAATTTTCTTGAATGATCCATCATCTTTCACTACCTCTGTATCTGATTGATTGGTTTTATTCGTTTCAACAGGCAATCTCTATAATGGCTAAAACTGGATTTGCTGAGCTTATTGACTTCAACCCAGTCCGCGCAACTGATGTGAAACTCCCTGATGGTGCTAGTTTCGTAATTGCACACTCTCTTGCAGAGTCTCAGAAGGCGGTCACGGCTGCTAAGAATTACAATAACAGGGTCGTTGAATGTCGACTTGCTTCCGTAAGTCACATCATAACCTTTTCTGCAGCGATGTCTTAACTTTGTTTGCTAAACTAAATATGATTGTCTCTACCGTGTGGCTTCGGAATTGTAGATCATACTTGGCATTAAGCTCGGAATGGAACCAAAAGAAGCAATATCAAAAGTTAAGACTCTTTCTGACGTGGAGGGATTATGTGTGTCATTCGCTGGTGATCGTGGCTCGTCAGATCCTGTTCTTGCCGTTAAGGTACACTTATCCAATCATTCTCTTGCTAAAACAGACTGCGTTATGTTTATTTAGCTCTGTTCAACCGATTTTGGAAAAAAACATTGTGATGTTTATGTCTATGCTGCAGGAATATCTTAAAGAAGAACCATATACCGCCGAGGAGATTGAGAAAATCGTTGAGGAGAAGTTGCCATCAATCTTGAATAACGATCCAACATCTTTAGCTGTACTTAATGCTGCAACCCACTTCAAATTGCATCAGGTATATTTATGTACAAACCTGTGGAATATTGTATTCTTTTTTTTACCCCTAAGGCTTCTTAACAATAAGGCTCTCCTTGGAATCACCACCAATAGAGAGCTGCACACGTTTACTCCGAGGCTCGGAGAGTTCATGGTTTCAAGGACACTGTCTATTCAAACTTAAGGTCTGACCTCTTTTCACCGTCGAACTTCTGATTAAATCTTGTTGGAACATATCTTAAGACCTTGAAACATCATCCGTGCAGTGACGAAGATAAGTTGAAAAAACTTGGTGATCTTATGAACGAAAGCCATTACAGCTGCAGTGTCCTATACGAGTGCAGGTGCATAGATTTAAGAAACAAGTGTTAATTGTGAAACCAATGAATGTGAAATTGATGATCAGTCAATTTGATGAAATCTTGCAGTTGCCCGGAGCTAGAAGAACTAGTTCAAGTTAGCAGGGAGAATGGAGCACTTGGAGCAAGACTGACCGGAGCTGGATGGGGCGGTTGCGCTGTGGCCTTGGTTAAAGAATCCGGCGTCTCTCAGTTCATCGATGCGGTTAAGGTAATAAAGTTTAGAAGGACACTAGCGTTGTAATTTTGAGTGGGCACTAATGTCAAAGAGATGGAATTGTGGCATTTCAGGATAAATACTACAGAAAGAGGATAGAGAAAGGAGTGGTAAAGGAAGAAGATATGGAGCTTTACCTTTTTGCCTCCAAGCCTTCAAGTGGTGCTGCCATCTTCAACTTCTAAACAATGCCTCTTCCTCTCTCTTTTAATTTATTCAGTCTTTCTCTATTTGAATTGTTTGCAATTCTCATCTTATATTGAACTCCCAACGGAATATCGTATCAATGTTGTTGGATAATTGGTTCGCCTGAAATCAATAATAAAATATAGAGTAGGAGTGGACATAATACAATGAAGCCTGTTTCATTCGCAACTTTCCAAAGTTCTGACATAAGAGAAAATTCTTATTTTGCAAACAAATCGTATTGGTCAAGAGACAATTTACAAATCAGAGAGTTACAAGTCAATCTAGTTTCTTTCCTGCAAACACCTCACAACGATCATCATGAATCATCATTGTCACAAACGTAACGGCCTACCGAACCATCAGCACTAACACAACCTAACACTTAACCTCCTTACTCTCAGCCTCTCTGTTATTCATCTTCTCATACCCAACCACATAACCGGGCAAGTGCCGTGAGTGAACCGGTGTATTCTTGCATTGCTTATCTTCCCGGATTCTCCAACAAACCCTCGTCCCCTTCTTGCTTCTGTCGCTGCTATCACACTCACCATTCTTAGGCAGGTGAGAGGCTTGCACAACCGATAAATGGATTCTACCAACTGGTCCCCGGAAACTTCCGCTGTTGAGATTCTTTAGAAAGTCTGTCTCCACTGATTCAATGTCCGAAACATTTATGTCTCTCAGCTGTAATGCCCAGTAAAATACAATATTCGGCTGGTTTGCACAGGTTTCGACATACTCTGTTGGGTTCGGATCGCAAAAGCCGAAGACTTCCTCAATCTGCATTAAACATGAGATGAAACATCTTCAATAACATGTGGAGTTGAAGCAAAAGCCATCCTATGACAGACCACAGAACGGACGGAGTGTTCATATCAAATGAGTTAAACCAAACATGAAAGTGCCTACTTTGATCAGAAGACAGCGGAAACGTGACTTAACCCAACCAACCCAATTACTGAGTTCTTCCTGATTAGCAGCCGAGAGGTGTATCTTGGCGAACCAAGCGTACGTGGTTGCATATGGATAAGGCTCAAACAAACTCTTCCAGTTGAAGTTGGGCTCCAAGTAACACTGCAGTTCACAATCGTTTTGGAACGTCAGCATGCATCACAAGAAATGGTTCGGAAGATGGAACATCGAGAAAGTAAGACTCTCTCACCTTTGTCAAATGATGCCCTCGGAGAAACTCTGACATGATTTTGTAGAACGTGCTCCTTGTTATGTTGGAGTTGCAGTATTGACGAGCACCGCACGGCAATTGGATGGGCATCAAGCCTGGAGGAGAGCCAGTAGCTGGATAAACATCCCCTAGCAGTACCACCGGTGTAGGCCACTGCCAATAAGCAAACGTGTTGAAGAAACATGCCACAAGGGAACTCAGTGTAGCATTCGGGTCATATCCGCAAACAAACGCAGCAAGAATAGCCATATGCACTCCCCCTAGGAATCCATTCAACTGAAACAAAGTGAAAAATCACGAAAATCAGTAAAGCTTCTGCGTTTACTGATTGCCTAATTTACGAGCAATCAATAATGCATTTTAGCACTTACGTTGCCGTACACACCTCGCCGCTTTGCCCATAATTTGACACACCGCAGCAATGATTTGAATAGCTAAAACAGAAAGAAGAGATTCAATAATCAATAGCTAAAATAGTTACTGTTGTATCAGTTTTACCTCGACGGAAGGCACTAGTCGAAGGATGCATTTATTTGCGCGAACTCCAGACAAGCTTTTCCAACTTGTTTCATCAATATCCCTCAAAAAGAAAGGATTCAGCACATCTACATTCTGAAATGCTCGCAGTCATAAATTTTGTAAAAAAAATCATATAAAAATCATTTGCACAATTAACAGAAAGGAAGTTCTTGAGAACGAACGTTTGGAACTGATAATACTCTGAGCTGAGCATATGGAAGATCAACCAAGATCCCATCAAACTTAAAGCGGATGAGAGGAACTTTCGCATCTTTGACACAGTGAACCTCGGAAACTTCTGGTCTGCTTTTCAACAGATCACGCAAGTCGATGAAAAAATCCTCCTGAACCAATTGAGAGAACAATATGTACATTAGCGGGAAAAGAGAAAAGGTAAAATTAGATCATTCAAGGAAACAGGGCGAACCCACAGCTATAGAGGCAAAGAAAGGACCGATGCACAAAGCATCAATGTCTGATTCAGAACCATGAACCTAGATGACAAGGAAGACGATAATAGTTAGCTAAAACATTCGCTCAGCACTACATATAGTTCATAAAGAAAGAACACTTAATATCACCCCAAGACCATAAGATCCATAAGGTACTATGGTGGCGTTGGTGGCGTCAATATGATGTTGAGGAAGACGGCGTTGCCAGGCGACAGACTTAATCCATCGCACCACTATCTGTTCATAAAACTCAGAGACATGAATGTCTTTAACTGAAGAAACAAAACTGATCCAACAAAGAAAAAAAGAGATCATTGGAATAAGCGAGATTGAAAACATACCCTTTGTAGCTTATCAATAACAATTCTTCGTTTCTTCTCATCTTCAGGAGATGGAATGAGTCCTTCATTGACCATAAGCTACGAAATTTGGAGAGAAAAAAAAAACAAAAACGAAATCCTGGTCTTGTTAAGTCGTTGAGGGGATATTACTCAAGTCTAAAAAATCACTAAAACCCCAATTTACCTGACGAAGCGAAATTGAGCATTCTTCTTCCGTTTCAGCCATAGGAGGAGGAAAACCTGTGGACACGATAACAGAGCCGTGAAAAAAGGGCTCCTCGGGTTTATCGGAGAAAACGCGGCGATGATCCAAGGCAGTGACGACATTGACATTTTCTTTTCTCCGCCCATACACAAAGGAGAAAACTCAGAAAGAGAAGAAGGTTTTGCCGGGAAAAAAGCACTGACCTTTATATCTCCCGCCTCCCCTTCTCATTTTCCAGCAATGATTGTCGAGATTTTTCTTGCTTTGTTTCCCGGGAAAAAGAATGGTGATTACACCGTTTCTTTCTGGCTTCGCCTCTCTCCGCTTTGCCTTTGTCTTGAACTTCGAAAATTGAAAATTGCTTAAATCCAGCGCACAATAGATTCGGCCCCACCAAATTATTGACACGCGGCATTTATGTTTTTGTTTTAAAACGTATTTATAACTTTCTCTTCAATATCTCATACTTTCATTAATTTGAAGATGGCAACCAAAACCATCATTAACATAAATAAGAAAAATAGACTGTGTGTATTATATAACCTTTTTAGTCCAGATTAAATTCAACTAATATTTAGGATATTGCCTAGCTTAATAAAATATTTTAATACTGAGCTAGTAATTATGTGCACTAAATACCAACTTATCCTTAAACAACCTTACAATTTCGTTAACCGCTAAGCATTGTTTACTATAACATTAGACTATGTGTGCTCTTAGGTGTTAAATGCATGCTATAAATAGGTGGAATGAATGGTGTAAATGTGTAATGTTAAGTTTCATAGATGTAAAGTTACTATTTTATGTTCTACAATAATTAGATATCGACGTGTCGTAAGTCACTTGAGAGTCACTCTCTGGCAATAAAAATTCGAGCTTTTTCGGGAGCTTAACTCCAAAACACTAAAAGAACATGAAAGTATATTCCAATGCCAAACCCATTAGTAAGAAAGTCAAACATAACAAACGATTGAGAAACTTCAAGCAAGACCTAATTGTATCAACCAGTTCATATAGCTAGGTTTTGATAAACAAACTCACAAAGAATAAGTGTATCAATAGACTACTAATCCCTTATTTGAACTACTATTCTAGGGACTACGTCAGGTAACGCCGATATGAAATGATTTGTTCAAATATATGTTGACACTTCATCATATAGTATAAAAAAGGGTAAAGGAATTTATGAATTCATAAGAGCCAAAAGTATAAAATCAATTAGTATAGGAATATGGACAAAGTCCGAAGCTAAATGAAACGTCGGTGACGGTGAATATTAAAATTCCAATTGAGTTGCTCCAATATGATTGCATGTTAACGAACTTGTTAGACTTTTCAAATCCAAAGAAACGCGTCGTTGACAAAGCAGGTATGAATATGAATACACACGCCCGCATCGCATCTGCCTTATAACTATTAGACTTTTGGTTTTGCCGAAGAAAATAAAATTAAAAGTTACTATTAGATACTGTGGTTGATCACTATCTATGATACACTTCACCATTGAGCAGCATGATCCAAAATCCTCTCATTTTATCTCTCCTGTCCAATGAGATAAGGTTTCAAACTTTACATGTCACACAAAATGTGGAAAAGAACAAGGGAGTTAATACGTACGTTTTTGTTTTTTGTTTCATAATTGCTACTCAAAACTTCGTCCACAGATACATATACTGAAATTGAAAGATGATGATAAGGGAATCAAAATGTACAATCTCCCCCAGAGTAAAACAAAATATTAGATTGTCTCCTTCTATTACACCACCCATCTTTATAAAAACGTTTTCTTTTTATTGTCTAGAATCACACGTTGAGTAACAAACCTCTATTTGTATCTATGCAAAATTCTGATTCAGTGATGGCCCCCGATGTTGATACAAGAGCATACAAATACCAAAATGTTGTTGTTTTCATAATTTTATTTCTTTTGGTTTAGTTACAAGTTTAATTCATAAATTTTTGTCGGTTAGTAATTATTTTTATTTGGATGGGAGGGTAACAAATTTTGATTAATGAAGGTATAGAGCTTACTATTAACTGCTCAAAACTCTCTCGCAAACACACACTTGTTCACTCGGTCCCGTGAAGCTTCTCTGAGTGGTTAATCTCTGTGTAACTATACAAGGGAGGAGGAAGAGGATCTATATTCCATTGATCCAAAGTCCTCATTGATTGTTTCTCCTGTCGATCTACCACCAGATCTGGTTCAGGAGACGAAGCGAATCCCCCAAAGTTCAAAATTTGGACTGTGGAGTTTGAATCCGTCCGATTGTTGCGCCCTTGGTCCTTCTTTCTCTGATCGGAAATGGCGATTTCAAGCCCTGTCACACCTGGGCTGGTACGTCTTCTTCTTCGTTTAAAGCTTTATCCGTCTGAATTTAGATCTTTGCTTGATTTAGCATTTTTAGTTCCTTTGACAACTGAGAGCTTTTACATTGAGTTGTTGTTGATTTGGTAAGGTGTTACGACTAGGAGAGTGATTTGATTTTTTTTTTTTCTGGAAATTGCAGATGTCGGTGGTTCTCGGGATTGTGCCGGTGATCGTCGCTTGGCTGTATTCAGAGTATCTGCACTATGCGAAACATTCTGTCTCCGCCAAAGCGTAAGTTGATAATCGTTTTTTCTCTAGTGACGATGCAGCTTTTGATTTCATATTGATTTTTCACTTTTTTTGTTTGTTTGTTTGTTTGTTAGTAGGCACTCTGACGTAAACTTGGTGGAAATTGCGAAAGATTTTGTCAAAGAAGATGACAAAGCTCTTCTAATAGAAGATGGAGGTGGTCTCCAATCAGCTTCTCCCAAAGCCAAGGCCTCGTCCGTGCATTCTCCTCTCATCAGGTTCCATTACTCTTTCCCAGGCAACCACTGTCTGACCGACCTCTGCCCGTTTTTTTCCTTTTTCTTATGCTTATGCCCGGTTCTACGCAGGTTCGTCCTCTTGGATGAGTCCTTCTTAGTTGAGAACAGGTTGACGCTAAGAGCAATGTGAGTATTTTGGGGTCCGTTTTTTAGAGTAAAGTTTTGTATATTTAAAGCTCGATTTCTCTCTCTCGAATACGTTGCCAAATTTATTTTTTGCTTTGTATGCAGAATCGAGTTCGCACTACTTATGGGATACTTTTACATATGTGACCGCACGGATGTCTTCCATTCATCGAAGAAGGTGATGATGATATCTGCTTAGTAGATTCCGGACAGCTTTATGTGTTCGTGCTTCTATTTGTCTGACTGCCTTGCAATATCTTTTGATCCAGAGTTACAACCGGGATCTCTTTCTGTTCCTTTACTTCCTTCTCATCATCGTTTCAGCGATAACCTCGTTCACCATACATAATGATAAATCAGCATTCAACGGAAAGTCCATCATGTACTTGAATAGGCATCAAACCGAGGAGTGGAAAGGCTGGATGCAGGTCTCTCATCTATCTTTTCTGCTACTGGCTTTCCCTTCTATTTTGTGTATCTCTGCTGATACATCAGCTGGCAAGATTATTTCACTTTTCAACCAACCATTTATTTCTCATTGCTTAATTTTCCTTTTTCATTTACTGTTACCTCATCATTGTTTTCTTTTCCTGGTGTTGTAGGTCCTCTTTTTGATGTACCACTACTTCGCTGCTGTAGAGTACTATAATGCAATCCGTGTTTTCATTGCTTGCTATGTATGGATGACTGGATTTGGGAATTTTTCTTATTACTACATTCGCAAGGACTTCAGCCTTCCAAGGTTTGCACAGGTAACAGCTATGTCCTCCCGGGTTTCTATTTCTTCTTATTTCTAGCTTCTAATTTCTAACATACTCTTGTATCTGCAGATGATGTGGCGGCTAAATTTCCTGGTCATATTCTCCTGCATCGTCCTTAACAATAGTTACATGCTATACTACATATGCCCAATGCACACTCTGTTTACTCTCATGGTCTACGGAGCACTTGGTATTATGAACAAGTATAACGAGATGGGTTCAGTCATAGCTGCCAAAATTGTTGCCTGCTTCTTTGTCGTTATCATCATTTGGGAAATTCCCGGCGTTTTTGAATGGATTTGGAGTCCATTTACGTTCCTAATGGGTAAGTGAAGACCCAAATATTTGTTTTCCATGGAAAATAGATGTCATCACGAGACAACTGCTTTAGAAAAAAAAAAACTCAAAATACAACAATTGCAGGTTACAATGATCCCGCAAAACCGCAGCTTCCCCTCTTGCATGAGTGGCATTTCCGCTCAGGCCTTGATCGGTACATATGGATAATCGGGATGCTATATGCATACTACCACCCAACTGTAAGTTCCCAATACTCACACTCGAACTCTACATTACATCAACTCTGTTCACAAATGGGGTAGCTTAGTGAGAAAGACTTACCGCATTTTGTCTTTCATTCCCTTGATTATGTATGTTATAGGTTGAGAGTTGGATGGATAAACTGGAGGAAGCTGAGATTAAGTTCAGGATGGCTATCAAAGCAACTGTGGCACTTATAGCACTGACGGTATAAACAAGTCATCATTTCACTTTCTTCCAGATGAAAGACGCCTTATTATTCTTCCAGCTAATCCATATCTTTGTTATTATGAAACTTCTAGGTGGGATATTTTTGGTTCGAGTTCATATACAAGATGGACAAGCTAACTTACAACAAATATCATCCTTACACCTCTTGGATTCCAATAACGTATTTCACTTTTCTCTCAAAACTGTTTATACAAATGGATCTTCCAATAACCAGTCCTAACTTGCGTATCTCGTATTGCTTTTTATTTCAGTGTTTATATCTGTCTCCGGAACATCACCCAGTCTTTCCGCGGCTACAGTTTGACCCTTCTGGCGTAAGTCAAATGTTTTAGTCAGTATATAAATATATTCGTCCTCCTACTTCTAGAAAGAAAAAGAAAAAAATTTGTTCATGAACTTTCAGGTGGCTCGGGAAGATAACACTGGAGACATATATCTCCCAGTTTCATATATGGCTTAGGTATGTCACGATTCTTCTTGTCGGTGCTCTCAATTGTAGCTTGAATTGGAAGTTAATGGTTGAGAAGGCCAATACAATAAGCTCTTAATAGTAGTCTTGAGCCATTGAGCTATGAAATTTTCTAATGACTCACAGATCCGGAGTTCCTGATGGTCAACCCAAATTGCTACTCTCTCTAATCCCGGAATACCCATTGTTGAACTTCATGCTCACAACTTCGATTTACGTCGCTGTAAGCAAACTCTGCTACAACAGATCACAAACAATTTGAAAGCCAAAAAGAAAGAAAGAAAGAAACTGATTGGCGTTTTGTTGTTCTGTTTCAGATATCTTATAGGCTCTTCGAGCTTACCAACACTTTGAAAACAGCCTTCATACCAACCAAAGACGACAAGCGCCTCGTCTACAACACGATCTCAGCAATCATAATCTGCACTTGCCTCTACTTTTTCTCGTTTGTTCTCGTCAAAATCCCCCAAAAACTGGTCAGTAAACAAAATATCTCTCTCTGTGTGTTTTTGGATGGAAGAAAGCTGCTTTTGATGCTTGAGTTCATTAGACAAAAGTAAAAAGCGCGAGTGTCATCTCACGTTTTAATTATTATTTCATGGGAAACAATAGGTGTGAAGCACGTCTGAACCGGACCAACGTGGATATTAATTGAGTGGAAATTCATATCAATTTGCAGAGGAGTGTATGAAGTATGAACTACGCAATATGGTAGATATAAGAAGAAGATAGAAGAAATCAGAGGTAGAGATGCATACAGTGTTGGTATAATGTCATCTGTCTGTATATTTATTTATTTATATGAACAAAGTCATGGTGTTCTTTCTTGTTTATCTATGTTTTTGTTGACGATGATGTTAACTTGTATTACCAATTTTCCAAAATCAGTTGATAATAAATACTCGCATCATCTAGCTTTTGTTTAGCGTTTAGACGTTAATAAAACTTGGAATGATCAGCGATATGTAGATGAGAAAGACAATGTTGATTGTCGGACGAAAACATGTTCAAGAGATGAGGATTTTCTCTCCTTAAGCCGAACTTGCAACTAGAGAAAACCAATCAAAAAGATTTCATAAAAGAAAAACGAAAGTCAGCGTGTAAAAATAAAATAAAAAGGTACTGGTAAATCGTAAGTCTCACTATTTTCCGGTTATTAAACCGCAGAGGCTAAAAGTCGCGGTGGTCTGAGTTAGATACTCTTTGGTTCGAGCCACCATGACCGACCTCCCTCCATATCCGCCGCTTGATCCTTCTACGTACGATCTCATTGTCGTCGGCACCGGAGTTTCCGAGTCCGTCCTTGCCGCCGCCGCTTCCTCCTCCGGTAGCTCTGTTCTCCACCTCGATCCTAACCCCTTGTACGGCTCTCACTTCGCATCCCTTTCTCTTCCCGATCTCACTTCCTTCCTTCATTCGAACTCCGTTTCTCCTCCTCCGCTGCCGCCGTCAGACGGTCATGATTCTCTCTCCGTGGAACTCGTTAACCGATCCTTGTATTCCTCCGTGGAGATTTCGAGCTTCGAACCGGAGATCCTGGAGGAACACTCGAGGAGGTTTAACGTTGACTTGTGCGGTCCTAGGGTTATCTTCTGTGCGGATGAATCCATCAATCTCATGCTCAAATCAGGATCCAACAATTACGTTGAGTTCAAGAGCATCGACGCGAGCTTCGTCGGGGATTCGAGCGGCGAGCTACGAAACGTGCCGGATTCGAGAGCTGCGATATTCAAGGACAAGAGCTTGACTCTGTTGGAGAAGAATCAGCTGATGAAGTTCTTCAAGCTTGTTCAGGCACACTTGGCTCCCTCCACCGAAAGCGACGAGGCAGCAGTCAGGATATCGGAGGAAGACATGGAGAGTCCGTTCGTGGACTTGTTGGCAAAGATGCGTTTGCCACCCAAAATCAAATCGTATAGCCTCCTTCTCCGTTCCTCGCACTTGTTCACAGCCTTTGTTTCTCAAGTAAATGTCTTTCTCATGGTAAAATGCTTTGTGTAGGATAATCTTGTATGCTATTGCGATGGTGGATTATGATCAAGAGCATACGGAAACTTGTGGACATGTACTCAAGACCAAAGAGGGCATCGATCGATTGGCTCTATACATTACGTCTATGGGCAGGTCACTCCTCATTCTCTCTTTACATGTGTGATCATCTTTCTCATTCGTTTACCCGTTTTGCTTCTCTTCCTCGTCCTTCACATCAGTTTTACTTCAGAGTCTAATCAAGCATTTACTTCAGATTCTCAAACGCACTTGGGGCGTTGATATACCCAATTTATGGACAAGGAGAGCTTCCACAAGCCTTTTGCCGTCGAGCCGCTGTCAAAGGATGCATCTATGTACGTTCGGAACAGTTTGCTGCATTATGTACTGTGGAATTTGTTACTTATCTAGCCTTTCAATCTATGAACAGGTTCTCCGGATGCCTATTACTGCTCTGCTTCTAGACAAGGCAAGTGAGTCGATTCTTGTTACTTTAGATATGTTTCATTGGTTTGCTTGACAACTTATTCTTACTTTATTATTCGAACTTTTCTTGCAGGAAACTGGGGGTTACAAAGGTGTTAGACTAGCTTCGGGCCAAGAGATCTTCAGCCAAAAGTTGATTCTGGATCCATGTATTACTCTTGGATTGGAGTCAATGTCATCGTTGACAAATCAGCAGAAAGAAACTCTTCGGGTTCTTGTCCCAAAGGCGATAAGCAGTAAGGCGAAAATAGCAAGAGGAATATGTATCATTAGAGGTTCTGTGAAAGCTGATTTATCAAACGTTCTTGTCGTATATCCACCTAAATGTAAGTTAGACCCACTAGTTAGTTGTTAACATATATCGTCAATTTCTTTCGACTCCTAATTTTTGTTTTTTTTTTTTTCTCTTAGCTTTGTTTCCTGAACAGTTAACTGCGATTCGGGTTCTTCAGCTCGGTAGTGGTTTAGCGGTTTGTCCACCTGACATGTAAGTTGTGGTTCAGTCAAAGGTGATTCTTACCGTTTTCACTTTGTTTCTCTCCATTTGCTTCTCTGAGTCATACATTTGCTGCTGCAGGCATGTTTTATATCTTTCAACTGTGTGTGTCAACGATGATCAAGGGAAAACTGCGCTGTTATCAGCCATGAGTACTCTCATTAGACCGCAGGTTGCTGATAATCTTCAAAGCGATTCAGTAGTTGAAAATGACTCTGCTGAAGCAAAACCTGTTCTACTCTGGAGAGCACTGTACGTCCAAGAGCTGGTCAAGGTGTGGAATATGATTATATGTTGTTCTCTTCATGACTTACAAATTGCGACCATTGTAGTATCATTTGACTAAATCAAAGTTTTTGAATTGGATCAGGGTGAATTTGGAGGAAGCATCAGTTCCGCGTCTAGTCCAGATGGAAATTTGAACTACAATGAGATTGTGGAATCAGCCGTGAAGGTTAGTAAAGTCTCCTTACTAGACACCGTTCTCAAATCTGAACAAAGTTATGTATGATATTTGATAATGTTATGCAACACGTCTTGGATTTGGTAGCTATATGGACAACTCATGGGGAGTGAAGAATTATTTAAAGAAGAAATCTCGCCGGAGAACACAACAGAGGAGGAAAACGATGGTGGTGTTGAAATAGAAGATTAATGAATTAAACCATTGGTTTTTGTTACCCATTTATTTATTCCAGTATGTGATGAGTATTTATCATAACATGTATACTATAGTTCAGTAAAGCAAGTGTATTTATCATAACATTGGTTTTTGTCTTTTGAAATTTATTTTCGTATACAACGAAGATACAAACAACATACTCAAGTTTTGTGGTGTAGGGTACAAATTAACAAATTTAGTAACTATTATTCATAGAGAGATTTGAATTTCTTTTCTGCAAAAATTAAAAGCCCTAATGTAAAAAGGAAAATGCTAAAAATTTCTGCAAATATATAGAAACGTAAATGACCACAGAAAGACATCAAAATTGGGAATCCAGGGTTTTGTAGCAATCAGAGTTTTCAGAGGTGTTGCGCCAAAGATGTGACAGACAGGTCAACGTCTTCCAGTAGTTCACTTAAGAATGGAATCGTTTCAGCGAGCAGCACAAGATACTCTTCCTTCAGATTATCCATCATCTGTTTCACGCTCCTCAAACTCAACATCCTCGCACGCAACTTCTCACTCCTTGTTTGCATTAGCACCTGACCAAATATGATTTTTATGACACTTAGAAACAAAAATTCAGTGTTGTGAACCATTATGCCCATAACATCGTCTAACGTAACAATAATATGTGGTTTACCTCGAGGTTCAGCGGTTTCCAGAGGAGATCAGAGCCAGAGGCTACTGCCATTTGACCAATGCAAGAAACCAACAACTCATCAACCGCCAGAGGCTTTCTTTGTTTTCCTTGTTTGAAACTGATGCTCCGGCTCTGGTGAGATCCGATACAACACCATCAAGATGCAGCACCATGACTCTAATGATATCCCCAAGATGAGAATTTAGGACAGACAGCATAAGCAACTCTTCACTGCTGTTGCGTTTCGAGTTGATCCAGATGATACTTCACACGATTGTTGTACCAAATTTTTCATTATGCGTGGAATTAAGTTCAGCGAGCGCCTTCGGTCCAAGAACATTGATCAATGCACCAGTTGTACGAAGACAGCTTGAAGAAACTCCCAAATTCTTTGATGCGCATTTTATTTAGTTTCTAATTAAAATTTATCAGATAAGTTTCCTTTTTATCCGTCTTTCTCGTATTTATAGGTTTCTTCCCCCTCCCTCCTCTTCATACACACGCAAAAAAAAAACCCATTACTGCTCTCGTCGTCTTGCTTCACCCATCTAATCTCTCTCCATAATTTTACAATGAATGCCAAAGAAATCCGTATAATTATCGGAATTATTGGTAAGCTCTTCTGCTTCTCCCTCTCATACAATCAATATGCTTTTCTGTGTGTAGTAGAGTCGAACGAGTCAATGTAGTTGTAGGCTTGTAGCAGCTATAAATTATAATGTTTTCGTGGAACTTTAATCGACCCTTATAATCCATACAAATTTATTTAACTGGGGAACAAATTTAACATAATTACCGCCTGCAGACTTCAGCACCACATTACAATACTAATTTAAGAAGAAGAAAAACAACATTAAAAATTTAAAATATTCATATATTATTTAAATATTATTTACCTGCCATGATATATATATATATACACATCTAAAACTTATATAGAGAGATAGATTTAACTTGCACAATTTCGCTATAGCTTTTTTGTTTCTTTTTTTTTTCAAACTTGCCATAGCCTTTATTGACAGTTTTTTTCTTCTGACTTGATGCAGGCAATGTTGTATCATTTTTCATCACACTTTCACACATGTAATCAAAGACTATTAATTTCGTACAGATTTACGTAAGAATTATTTATAATTATTCATTAATATCTACATAATTATATATATATGCAGACCAGAGGTTATGGAGATCTACAAGAAAAAATCAGTGGATAATTTTAAACAAGATCGTCATGTAGTGATGTTGGTGAACTGTAGTTTGTGGATCTTTTATGGTCTTCCAATTGTTCAAAACGATAGCATTCTCGTCGCCACTAATAATGGCGTCAGATTTGTAGTCGAAGCTATCTACATGATTGTATTTATCATTTACTGTGACAAAACATCAGACCGTGTAAGTTCTATTTTTAATGCTTAATTAATCTCTTATCATCATTAGTATATTATTTTGCTCATGTTTATGTTCATGTTGTTGTTGATGTGCAGTATCAAATCACTGGGACGTGTCTTTTGCTTGAATTCGGTGTTGTCTCTATCTTCGATACGTTAACTATGGCCTGTACTAACACTTTATCGACTAGACGCACATTCCTCGGTGTTATTTGCACTATTTACACCATTCTTATGCATGGCTGTCTTTCCTGGGTATGAGCTAGCTTTTTTCTTCTTCTATTCGATAGATAAATAAACTTAAGCAATTGTGAGTTTTGCTTAGTTTCTTTTTTTTTATGTGTGAAACAATAGGACGCAATGGTAGATGCACCGGTAGATGCGAAGACCTATAGGTTCATGCCGTTTTGGTTCTCGTTTGTTAGCTTCATCAATGCTGGAATTTGGATTGCTTATTCTTCAATTTACACGATTGACATCTACATTCTTGTAAGCCTTCATTTTCCTTAAAAACTTATATTTCATTGATTTTCATTAAGAGATTTTATTGCTTTGTTGTTGTAGATCACAACAACAACAAACCAAAAAAAATATATATTTTATTATTAATTTGTAATGTTTGTGTTTTTATTTTGGTTTTGTGTATGGGACAGATAGTCAATATTCTTGGAGCATTGGGATGTGCGTCTCAACTAATAATCGGGTGTTTGTCATATGATAGTCCATGTGTTTTACTACGCAACACAATCCCACCAAGGCCTGATGTCTATGCTGTCTGAAGTTTGTGCCTGGACATCAGATATGTAGGGAGTTTCTTTTTTTGCTTTTGCTTCGAGAAAATCCAAATGAGAAACTCTTACGATATCACAACTGGATTTGTCAATCGTGTTGGATGGAATATTATCAAGATTCGGTTTTCTCCCTTTTTTTTTGTTTTTTAGGTTGTTAATGATAAGAACTTGATAATATTTCTCCCTTTTAGTTTTCTAAAACAAACTTCGACAGTACTAGTCTATATCACACCTTACATAAATAGATAAAGAATCAAAAACCAAGAAACCGATTTGCTTATAAAATAGGGCAACAAACAAACAAGAAACCCCTCTCAAATCGAGGCAGGTGTTGTATGGATCTTGTCTAAAAACGCCGCTCTTGATGAATTGTCATTCGAAAACTGACCCAAAACTGTTATTGTTGCAGTGCTGCTTCCAAACTTCTCAATTCCTCTAGAGATCATACAAGTATGCCCTGCTTCCACTACTACGATCACATCCTCACCAACAAGAGAAGATAGCGTCTCAGCGATCTGCCGAGTCATCCCTAATTAAAAGGAAAATGCGAAAATGTCTGCAAATATATAGAAACGTAAATGACCACAGAAAGAGATCTATTATCAAGTCATCACAAAGGGGAACTTAAACAATGTTGCTTATGATCAACAAAACTTCAGTTATTTACCAACACAGACAAGAGACATCAAAATTGGGAATCCAAGGTTTTGTAGCAATCAGAGTTTTCAGAGGTGTTGCGCCAGATCTTCACCGCTCATCACTTCCAACTGTGTGATGAGATCTTGAGACAAAGATGTTACAGACAGGTCAACGTCTTCCAGTAGTTCACTTAAGAATGGAATCGTTTCAGCGAGCAGCACAAGATACTCTTCCTTCAGATTATCCATCATCTGTTTCACGCTCCTCAAACTCAACATCCTCGCACGCAACTTCTCACTCCTTGTTTGCATTAGCACCTGACCAAATATGATTTTTAAGACAGAAACAAAAAATTCAGTGTTGTGAACCATTATGCCCATAACATCGTCTAACGTAACAATAATATGTGGTTTACCTCGTGGTTCAGCGGTTTCCATAGGAGATCAGAGCCAGAGGCTACTGCCATTTGACCAATGCAAGAAACCAACAACTCATCAACCGCTTCTACAGATGGTACATGTGGATGCTCCTTCAAAGATGATGGCGGTTCAACAACAAGCTGTGATACTATAGGCTTCAGAAGCACCTGTGGAGAAAAATACAGTTTGTATCAAAAATCTAAAACTCCAAGAAAAAAGGAGAGATTTTGATCCAAGAATACATAAAAGGTTATAGATAAGTGACCTGGAAATTATTTGTGTCGAGAAATTTCAAGCTTCCAGTATCATGCAGAAAAGAATTCTTCAAAGAAGAAATCACCAACGCCCTAAGATGCCAGTCTTTTGGTGGTATAGTGTCATCTGTTTCCTGAATTTTGGCTTTCTTTGTCTTCCTTGTTGAAACTGATGCTCCGGCACTGGTGAGATGCGATACAATACCATCAAGTATGAATTTGAAATATGGTACAAATATAGACCTGCATTCCACAACAAGCAAAATTGAAGTCAGATTCCCAATATTCCAGAAGCATATGTAAAAGGGCATCACAGCTTCGTAGATGTGATTGTTTACTCACATGTGACTCTCACAGAGTCTATTCACCAGACCATAGAAAGATATGGC
Source organism: Isatis tinctoria (assembly GCA_010577795.1). Classification (NCBI taxonomy): domain Eukaryota; kingdom Viridiplantae; phylum Streptophyta; class Magnoliopsida; order Brassicales; family Brassicaceae; genus Isatis; species Isatis tinctoria. Next base: position 31,982,446 of record CM021246.1, read on the forward strand.
TCTGTCCATACTCTTGTTTTCACTCCCAGATCCATCTACGATATCTGACTCTGCCCAATCAATACTTCTGATAAAGAGGGGTTTGAACTCAGACTCGGTCAGCTTCTTTGTGAGTGTAACCGTCGCATTGATTACACTTCTCTCCGCGTCATCAACGTTCTGAATTGTTGCTGGATTTTGGCGTCGAATATCTAGGGCAACTAAGCATCGGTCAAAAATCTTTCCATGGTTGCAAACAATAGATGCTCTATCCATTTTTGCAACCAGATTTTCTAGCATATCAAAAGCGATCACCAAATTTGCATCGCCAGAGCTAACAGCCTCATCGTATATTCGTAGAAGAGGTTGCAGAGTGAGGCGAACCTGGAAGAAGGGTTATAATTCTTAAGATCACTAATACAGGCAAAAAATAAAAAAAAAGTTTAATATCACTAATACTCACTGGTATTTTTTCAGTAAGGAGTCTCCTAATAGCATTGGCTTTGGACTTAAGGTTCTTGTCGAAGTCAGAAACATATTCAGGATGCAGCACCATGAGTCTAACGATATCCCCAAGATGAGGATTTAGAAAACCTCCAAGTTTATCAATCACTGCTTCCAAAGTGACTAGAACAGACAGCATAAGCAACTGTTCATCGGCTGTTGCGTTTCCAGTTGATGCAGATGATACTTCACGCGATTGTTGTACCAAATTTTTCATTATGCGTGGAAGTTCAACGAGCGCCTTTGGTCCAAGAACATTGATCAATGCACCAGTTGTACGAAGACAGCTTGAAGAAACTCCCAAATTCTTTGAGCTGATGCCTTCTGCAACGGATGCAAGGCACTTGCTGAAGATTGGATGACCAGAGGGAAGCCTGCTAGCCAAAACTTCCAGTGTAGAAATGGCAGCTCGTTTAGCTGAAAGACCTGACTCATCATCTGTCTCAACAATTACATTGACAATTTCCTCGCACATCTTCCCGAAAGATTCAATAGCAGCTTCATCAAGGTTCAACCAAGGATTTCCTCTTTTTTGATTGGGGAGCCTCCTCTTGTGTTTCAGTTTAGAAGTAGAGGAGTCCTTAGCTCTCGCACTTATAAGCCCAAGTACCTACATTGACAAAAAAAGGCATATCAAAGAACGCCAATAGGCAAAGGCCTCCAAAAAAGTCTCAAAGGATATGTGCTTCCCCAAGGGAATTCGCATGGCAATGCTACTTCCAGGCAAACAAAATAAATTGGAAAATATGTTCACTCACAAACTTACTAAGAGAAAACCTTCTATGTTATTGCAATAGTACGAAAAATAAATAAAAATTATAAACGGTATCATGTTTACCTTTCTCGTCCCATTACGATTTGACTGCTGCTGTAGCAAGCTTGTAACAACTCTGAAATATACAGATAGATCCATAACTCCCGTAACAGTCACCAAGACATCATGTATACGCATTCTGATTTCCTTTCTAACCGCAGAAGTCACTTCTTTCTCCTTTGTGGAATCAACAGCTTGTAGGAGAGATATACAACCCTTCATAAGCTCCTGTAGTTCTTGCTGAAAATTCAACAAAACGCGTTTACTAAAAAATGGACAATTAAGAAAGCACACAAACAGAGAAACAAGGTAACAAAAAAAATGCTCAACAGTAGATTCAAAGAAATAACATGCATATGAATAAACAAAAGTTTAGTAAGAACAATTTGATGAAAAAATAAATTGGAAGACGCTTTTTACCTGAATGCCAACTGAAACATTATTTATTGGTTCCAGTGACACTGCAAATGCAAATTCTGGGCCTTGCAATTTCTGGAATATAAATTCTAAGACAAGTCGCATCTGAAAGTAACTTTCTTTACTAGATCTGTCTTTGCTGATAGTTTGAAGAAGCATGACCAGGGATGAGAGCCATGTCGAAGAAGAATATTGTTCGCATATTTCCACGGCAAAGGCATACTCCCACTCCCTCTGAACATCTGATATAAAACTTTCCGAATTCCGGACATTACCAAGCCAAACTGAGTCTTTCCTCGAAATCAAGGATTGGAATAAGAGGACAAGCAAAGTAGGCAAGCCATTTTGTTCACCAATAACACTGCAGAAATAAAGGATCGTCATTCAGTATTTGCAGAGGAAAAACACAAAAACCTCAATTACATTTTTTTTTTATCTACACATTACCCCAGCAGGTAAGCTACAATGGACCGCCTTCTATGCTCAACAATTTCAGGCAACACTTTGACAAAAATCTGAAAAGTCAAATTTGTAAGATGTATGAATCCACAATTGGTTTAACATTCGATGTAATTTATCAAGGAAAAAAAGAAACATCACGAAAAGGTTACCTCCAGTAACTGCTCCTCGCTCTTAGTCTTAGATAGCCAAAATGGAATAACCGATGATATAAACCCCTCAAAGATAGACTTCGAGTGGCTATCAATCTACAAATAAAAAATAAAAAAATCCGCCGTTAGGGAAGATTTAGTCACCGCCAAAAATATCAGGGAATACCAAGAAGAATCCAGAGATCTGAAGAATCCCAGGGGGAAGATGAAATTAGTACAAGACTAAGAAGGTTATAGACTAACAAACCTGTGTCACCGTTGATTCGCCAACAAGGGTAAGTATGCTGATGATATGGTCCAAAACTCTGTCTGGGACAATTCTAACGATTGAAGTGAAGAGGGAGAAGATATAGTTCCGTGTAAATCCATCATTTGAGGAATGAGCAAACTCAACCAACATTTTGACATTGATTTCATTTGTTATGTCAGCCTGCTATCAGAAGTGAATTAAGAGACGAAAACAAGCAACAATCGTTAATCATCCCCATAAGAAAAATCTAAAGCATACCTTCAAAGGATTCATATTCAGAGAATCAAAAATATCTTTCAGGAGTAAGAGCACTGTCTGTTGGATGGAAGAAATAGATGCATGAGTTATTTCACGAACATCCTGAGGAGGTTGAACTGGTGTTTCCTCAGCGGAAGAGGCAATTTTCACCCATTCATTAGACATAGATCTTCCCAGGAGCTTGAATAAAGACCCTACGAGGGACTCCCTAAGCAAGAATAAGTTATAAGATTAGTCGGGTAACAAAATTGTCTGCGATTTCCAAAATTTACAATGGACATGCAAATATAAGCATATATAAATTCAAGAGACCTGTGAGCTAGATCTTTCTTCAGAAGCAGCATGTCAAGTAACGCGGAAATGAAACAGAGAGCCTTTTCTCCTCTTAGAAGTTCCCCAGCATTTACGTCTTTTTCTAGACATGACTTTGAATTTTTCTTCTGTTTCTTCTTCTTGCTCAAAGAATCAATAACAAGATTATCCTGCTGAGTGATATGATCTAGGGTATGGGCCACCGTTGAACAAGAAATCTGCAATAGCATTGAAGATACCATGTAAATAAAGCAAAACACAACTAACAGAAACTCTATGGCAAAAAAAGTAATCTCTTCTTCCATAAAAGTTTTGGAAAGGTGGATAAAGATAAGAAGTTTTTACATACTGTATTAGAAAAACAGTGAAAAAGGGACGGCAAGGAAGAATACGAGAACTAAATTGAAAGTGAACATACCTTCAGGCGTAAGACAGCTTCTTTAGCAGCATTTTGAATTCTGCCATTTGTACTTCGAAACAGAGACACCAGCTTGTGGAAGAGACGACTCTGATCCAGAAAGAACAATCAAGAGAGTTCGAAAAGAAATCGATTAAATATATATATAAAGAGTACTATAGAAGGATACTGCACTTATATTCCAATATGCCATTAAGACTGACCTGAACCTCGGTCTTCAATTCAGTATAATATTGATTGCTCAAGTTCTCCAAAATACTAAGACATGGAGAGACAACAGCAGGATGTTCTGATGCCACACAATCCATCTGCAAGAGCAAACATATGTGACTAGAACGAAACGTACTCAAGAACGCAAGGAAACCATGAAACAACGAACTATTCTTACTTTCAATGCGTTCAGTATATGATCATCAAGAGACTGCCCTTTAAACGAAGCTGACCGCATCATGGAGCACTGGCACAGGGAGAGAAAAAGCAAAAGCAAAATTAATATTGAACTGTCGTGCAAGGCAACAGGTAAGTTCTCCTAGGAAAGGAATGGAGATAAAGTGAGTTTACCTTTAGAAGAAGGCACAATAAATCGACCTCGGTGTCTGATATTGACGGGGAAGTTTTGTCTAGTTTAAAGTAGTATTGACTACGTTTATCTAGAAGTTGAGACAATGACTTAACATTTTCATCATGCAGAAGCAAGATGCCCAGACCTTTCAGCAGTGATAGAACTCTTAGCTGTAGAAGGGAAAAGGTAAGACTTTTAATATAAGAATAGTGTCACAAACCATAAGGAAATCATAAAGATACTTGGAACTTCAGAAGGAAGTAAGTGAAACAGAAAACAGATAGAAGAAACACACCCTCCCATAAGCAGGAAGTTCTTGCGCACACAATAAGATGAATGAAAGAATGCTTTCTTTTGTGGGTTGGTCAAACCTGAAGTTGAAAATAAATAAAAAAAGACGACATTAGGGGATATTGCGAAGAGAACATTCAAGCATAGAGCAAACGAATTGATATACACATGTTCAACTCAGCTAAGTACCTTTTTTGCAGGTCAACTGGAGCTAGTAGGTCATTAGGGGTTGAACTGAGCAACGATGTCAAGTAAGATGGAAGAAACTTATTGTCCGACAATATAAACCTCCTTTGTTGAACAATCATTCCCAACAGCTCATCAAAAGAACTACTACAGATTGCAGCACTCCCTGGTTTAAAATTTCAGAAGAAGGATTAAAAAAATGTTAGAATAAAACATAAACACCTGATGCCAAACTAAGATTTACCATTTTTTTTGCTAGAGTCGACACGACACCGTAGGTTGAAGAGCGCCTCAAAGCAATTCATGGCAGCCACTTTAACGTCCTACAGAGTGAAAGCACCAAAACGGGTTTAAGAAAAGGACGACAATGCAAAGAGTGATACAATAAAGAAAACACAAAACTTCAGGTCTCACCTGGTTATCACTCGACATGGGAACCAAAAGGACTGGAAAGCTAGAGAATATTTGAATCGACCATTCACTATTTCCATTGGAGCAAAGATACAAGAAGCATTTGAGACTTTCAATTTGGACCATAGGAGGAACATCTGCAAGAAGAAGGGAACAGCATAAGAAAACAGGAGATGGAATAAAGCAAAAAGAGTTATTATCAATTAGTTTTCATAATTCCCAAGAGCATAGAAATGGCATAGAAATATCAAAAATAAAAACTAGAACTCTGAGAATGCTAGAAAAGTTCAAAACGAATTCATCTGAAAAAAGAGATGCTCAAGTGGTTTATAACTAGAGGAAATATAGATTTCCATGCAAACCTTCTCGTGATAAAAGTCGGGTGAGAAACAAAACGGGACAGACTTTGGCTTCTCTCACACGGTAGTGAAGGTGTTCCTTGAAAACATGCTGTGATCGGGTTGTTGCAAAAAAGATAAACAAGTCGTCAAGTCCGCTACACAACCTTCTGCTAAAAACCTGAACCAAGGAGAAGTCGCACACATATAACTGTGAGCATTGCTATTGGTTGGGCAGCAAATAATAAACAGATCGTCGAGTTGAAAATCACCCACCGAAGAGACATGGGCCGGTTCAAGTTTAATGAATGACTCGACCAACTTCCAAAACAAGCAGATCAGAAGCTTTGAATTCAGGGCATTCAGTGCACTAATATCAGAGGTGTCAAAAAGTTGATATAAGAGTTCTCGGCAGTTGCTTTTCGACAGCTACAAGTAATACACAAATACATCAAAAACTAACAAGGTAAAATAAGCAACAATCGTAAATTATGAAAACAGCAATAGACATCAGCCAGTAGAACACTATACCTCTTTCAAAGAAACATCAACTGCAACCCCAAGTTCTTCCCACTCGGTCCTCAAAACAGGAAACCAAAGCTCGAAAAAGTCCAAAAATTGACTAGGATCTAAATCAAAGGAAAATACAGACATCAACATAAACTCTTGATAACTTATCGTATGTAACAAAAGCTTTTAAGCCATGATCATCAGCATAAACCATTGATAGAACCTTACCAGATGAAGAATTCATCTTGTGCAATGACTGCATCAACAACACTAAAAACAGCGTCTTTGACAACGGTGCATTTTGGCAACTGACAGTAAGCCACTGAAAAACGTCACCAGGGTGTATCATAAATGCTTCCACCAGGTTGTTAACGATATCCATGTTCAATGCGGACACAGTTTCACGGATCAAAAGCCCCTTCTGATATGAGATAAGAATTTCATAAGTTATTAAGAGCATTCATAAAATCTTAGAAAGAAAGAACAATAGTATCTCAATTATAAATGCCTCTCACGTACGCAAACACTAGACAAGAGTAATAGTTAAAATACCAAGGAGGACTGGAAGTTTTTTCATGAAAAGCAGGAAAGTAATGACGAACCTGCAACTTGTTACGTTCCTGATCAGTCAATTTGATATTGCTGCATGATTCCAAAACTTCAGAGAGCTTAAAGTTGCAAGCACTCTCAATTAGCTCAATCCTACGCTCATCATGATCCAAGGAAAGTGCCTCCCCCAAACTATTGATAATATCCATGCTTATCGAGGATATGTTCCCAGACATGATATCTGTGAGCTTTTTCTGCCAAAAATATGTGTTTCTTTGATGACATGATTATAATTTTTAACAGCCACAAAAGGATTTGTGATTTTGGTGTATGAGGAATATGCGAATTGTAAACTAATATTTACCATTCCGTCATCAGCAACAAGATTCTTGAAAAGTGGCCAGTTAACATCCTTCCCCAATGTCAGCACATGTAGGTTTAAATTCCAAGTCTATGAAGAGACATAAATACAACAATTAGCATAAGTTAAAGAAGACTTTTTCCTTAACTATATAAAATAAAGAGAACGAGATGAACCTTCGGCTGAATTAAGAGAAATGGGAACATTGCAGAGGCGACTTTCTCGGTAGAGTCTGCTTGATTACAGAAACTTGAGACAGCAATTTTAAGGGACAAAGCAACGACATCTGCTGCGAGTCCAACATTTTGTGATACTCCTACAACAAAAAAAGGTTGATTCCCGATAAATTGATTGCACATCTTAGAAATTTGCACTCTTGAAGCAATTACATATATTTCACTAGACAATATATTAAAAGAAATTGGATGAGGAGACTACACAAAATTTTCTTTCTAGCATTCCCAAAATCCATTCAGAAATTAAAAAATGTGCACAACATAAAGAAACGTGGCCCTAATAAGAAAATGGCCTGAGCATTATAAGTTACTATAAATGAAAGGTGGACCAGAGGACAAGAAAGCAAGTTATTATCAGAAAGACAGTGCAGCCTAGAAACATGTCTGACTGATGTGAGCACACTAGAATTTGATCAACGTATACTGCTAGCGGAAATGATTTATCAGATGATACATTGAAGATCAACACTCTTTACTGATATGCTAATAAAGCTCCAGATGACAACACAGAGCCAAGTTAAGAAAAGAAGAGAGTATCTTCAATCACCTGATAGGAGAATCCCAACACACCGTTTCACCACATGAAGCAAAGCATCCAGAAGACTAGAAGAGGTTACAATATTCGGCAACTGATCCAGAGACAGGGCGGCCTGAACAACAGCCAGATCATCATCCCAAAGCTGGCGCACTATAGCATCCTGAATTGAGACAAGATTCTGGATGGAGAGTGGCAAAGAGTTTAAAGATTAGTTAGATGCCAAGAAGTGCTTGGTAAAAATTCATAATAATTGTAACGAGTACCCACACACACATACCTCTGCCTTAGAACTGTCATTCTTGAGCTCACCGTTTAGACTAGAAAGCGCAGCACAACGAACAGCAGCCTATGATTCATATCAATCCCTTAGTCTTGCACAAAAAGGAAATAGAAGGAAATTTCACAAAACTAAGATCTGAGTTTTTAGTACCTTGGGATGGTGGAGCCGGAACCACAATTTTGAATCCACAAACGGCAGGGACATGTCTGAATTCCCATCCAGCATACAAGACAACATCTCCAGCTTCAAATTTTCTTTCTTCGACTGAATTTTAGTATCCTGGAGCAATAATTTTATGATTCAGAAGGGACATAACTAGCAAAACCCAGAAAATAAGTCACTGAGAGCTGGACCACAGACCTCCATAAATTTTTGTACTGCTGCACGTAACTCAACAGAATACTTCTTGCTAACCACAGCCAGGATTTTCTTGGCCCAGCTCCCTACAATTAAATAGCAACCAAGACCGTTATAAAGAGAGAGCTGCGAACGAGAGTAAACTCGAAGACACTGTAGTTGACATTTCACTAACCAGATGTACAATCACTTTTGTTCTTCTGGTATTGTGTCATACACAGAGAGAAAACCTTGGAGATCATATGATCAACCAAGTTGACTACTGGAACATTATCAATTATCGAAACTAAAGTTTCCCGACACTGATCATCAGACGAACTGCAAACAGAAGACTGGTAAGTCAAAACATGAATACTAACAATATAGATACATTGGAAAATGGCAAAACAGTGTTGAATACACACCTGTAAAGAAGAAGGGAATCTATTAAAACTGCTAGGAACCTCTTGATGTTGAACTCTTCGGATAGGCCTAGAAGAACACCCGAAATATCCCTACACAAAATTGAAGCCCTCGTTGGAACATTAATAATAATAATAGTTATATTCAAAATAGCGAAAGAGGGAATACGATCCATATGTGACTACCTTATTTCATTTAAAAGGTCCAAAGCTTTCTTTGGGATCAAGTCCACAGACTGCAACTGTAGTTGATCAAGCAAATCAATTAGTTCAAAAAGACAAACACCGGCCAGTTGTAAGCAATAGAAACTAGGTTTCACCTCACAACTAGAAGTTTACAAATTCGTGATATCAAAATAAAGAGGTTCATGAGGATTGAGAACAGAAAATTCATGTACCTGAACAAAATTAATCAAAGCCATAAATGACAATCGAAGCCAATGAGGATCAGAGGATTCTTTGGCATGTTCACGAGCAATGTCAATGATTGACCTCATAAAGCGTTTGATAAGATTATCATTTAGAGTAGCTCTGTTAGCCAACATGCCAACAACCATTAACGCAGCAGCCTAGAAAAATTAAACATGTCATACTAATCACACAGAGTGAAACAAATTTAACTAAATAACAAATTTGGCAGATTCCGGTTTACAAACCTGCTGATCTAAACATCCTTTCACAGCGGACTGAAGACCAGAGTCAACAAATGGTAAGATCTGCTTTACAATAACACCATCAACCTTTGCAACAGAACCTAGAACCTCGATGACAACAGCTGTGGTGAAGCTGACCACGGGTTTTGAAGGCTGATACTTCTTAGTCCGAGATGCCTACAACAACCAACAAGATAAGATGTTCATTTTAATATAGGCGATTCACAAGCAGTTTAGGAAAATAAAAGAGCAGCTACTTACATAGTCACACAAGGCCTCCAAGACCTGCGTATCACGTATACACTGCTGAACGATAACCGATCTAGGAGGTGGAGCACCTGAATTTTTCACACCATCTAGAAATTTCCACTTGGTGTTGCTGTAATGCAAATGAGAGCAAGGTTTACAATTTGCTGATAAGTTAAGTATAAGGGGCTTATACTTAAAAACGAATGAATGAAAGAATCATTGCTCACCCAGTGGAAATCAGCTGAACAATACGGACAAATGCATGTGTGTCGTGATACGGCAAAGCACATAACACCACATCTTCGAAATTGTATATATGAACCCTGTAGAATCCAGTATTTGGGAAATGTTTATCAACAGACAAAGGTAAAAAGATACATAGGCAAGTCAAAGAGATATAGTAACAAGGAAGGAAACACATACTTGTATCTTCGTATGAGATACTCAAGGGTCTCCAAGGAAGACCGAAGCTGGAGATAACCAGAGAGTAGCCGTAGATACGAGCTGAGTGATGCATCAATCCGAGCATTTTCTTCTTTACCCAGCAATTCCCTATCAATTTCTCTACTTTTATGACTAAACAAATCGTTCACGAAATTCTTAAACCTCTCATCTTTGTTCCCAAGCACTTCGAGACCTGGATTAACAAAGAAGATGAAACAAGGATGACAATTTAATCAGCACCACGCCTGTTCACGGGGAATTAGATATTACTAGAAGAGAATATCAAAACCCAGAGCAGACCTTTGAGCCCGAGTTGGTAAATTGACTCGATATCGAAATCTGCTGCTTCTTTAGGACTGAAGAGAATCGAAGGGCGTGTGTATGGTCTCTTCGAAGGCTCTGTATCGGCTTGTACAACCGACTTGATCGCCTGTAGCTGCGACGCTAACAAAGAACTCATGCTCGCTGTTAGAGCAAGACTGTTGTTCTTCCGAGGAAAATCGAAGAAGGAGTCTGAGGGAAAGAGAAAGAGCGCGGCGTAGAAGAAGAACAAACAAATCAAAGTGGGTTTAGGGTTTAACGAATTTTTTTTCTAGTTTATTTTTACTTTTATAGTATTGTACTGATGTCTTAAGAAGTTGTCGGTAAAAATAAAAGAGGAACCCCCTGAGTTTTGATAAAATCGCGTTTTGAAGCATGATCTATTTTTAGGTTTAAAAACCACCCCGAGCTTTTAACACGTGTAAAAAAATTGTGTCTTCGTGAGTTCGTGTCTGCCGTTGAACGTGATGGTTAAACAGAATCCGAATCTCTCGATTTTCCATTCTTGTCAATTTTTCTCACATGTCATAGAGAAGAATGTATCTAAGCTACTCTTTGCATTCCATTGATCAATGCTAACAAAACCCATGAGTTCTAATGGAAGACAAAAAAAAAAAAAAAAAAAAAACGGAACTTAAACACTGGCCTTTCTTTCATTGGACAAGTAAACATACGCAATCGGAAAGTAACACATCACCAACGTCATAAAAATGTCATTATAAACATTTTTAATAACAGATCTATAAACAAGTGGCGTTAATTACCACTCTTAATCACCACCTGTAACTACTAGTCAGAATCTTCTTATTTTTAAGCACGACTCCATTTCCCTTTACTCTAGACTTGGCAAGGCCTTAGGTCACCGTAAGCAAACTCCAATATCTCATCACTCGTCTTGAGGTAGACACCATATCGCGTGTAGTTTCTGTTCATCTTATAGACTTGACCAGACGACCCTCCATCGTTAAACCAAACATCCACTTCTTCATATAGTTCATACTGACACGCCCTTTAAACAAGTCCAGGAGGAATATAGGTCTTATATCTGAACCACTTGCTACTTCCTTAAAGAACTCTCTTTCATCCTCTGTTCTCAGTGTTTGATACTCCACTGTAGATTCAGATTAAATTTTACCCGTTGACAAAGAGATGGCACCCAAGTTCCATCTTCCCATTCACGATGTAGCCTCATATTGAAGTGATCAACCTCTGTTTCTGGAAGATTTTCCCCTTTAAGCTCCACATTGTACCTTGAAACTCCGACAACGGCTGTCACGTTGTCTCTAACAGTAACCCAGCAACCGTCGCTGTCTGAAGACGTCCACCTCATCGCCAGCTTCGAACCGTTGATCTGTCACTAGCGTGGAGTTCCAAGTCTTGAAGTTTTTATTCATGTAATGGGCGTAGCCCACCTCATCCTAAAGGAATACACCATAAGTTTTTGTGCATGTGATCTCTTGAAGTTTCCATCCAGTGTGAAGATTCTTTTGAAATTTTACACCGGACATTGGGTCGGTTAAGCTTGCGATTAATTGTCCAACAAGCAAAATGTCTCACGCTAAGTCAGGACGCGGATGCGAAAACAGCGCCACATCCAGAGACTGTACGCTACAACACCCTGCCGTTTTTCCATTATTTAAACATACTGCAAAATGGTGGAATCCGTCTCTATTTGCGCCAAAGGTTTGGCAAATCATACAGGGAAATGAGATTGTTTCCTCGGTTTTCTACTCTCTTCCTCTAGTCAAAGGGTGAGGCATAAGCGGGATGTAGGGCTAGCCCAGATTCATCCGTGTGCTTGATCTTAACTTTTCTTATCTTCTTTTTCATGATGAGCGGCCATATGAGAAGGGCTCGAGCCACGCGACTCAGCGGGTCTTGAAGACCATCCACTTGGTAGTGACCAAATCGCCAGTCGCGGTCAACAATCGATCTCCATTGAGGCTTGTCGAGACCATCTGTTAGACATACAAAGCATCGCAAGTAAGATTATAAAGTAAAAGTGAGAAAAGGTCCCAAAAAAAAAAAACTTCAAGTGGAAGATGTAACTAACCTGCGTACATCAGACCACCCTTATCAACGGCTCGGTAGAAAGGCCGTACTTTTCCTGCTTTTGCAGCTTTCTGGAGTTCGTTCCATGCAAGAGACCGATCTTTACGAGTGATTTTTCCGCTTTTCACTATCTGGAGAGTAGGATATAACCATTTGAGGAGAGAAGCGATCTGATGATCTCAAGTGTCGTGGTAACCACAAGGGCTGTAATGACAAACCTTGGAAAAGAGATGGTACGATGGCCGCACGGTTCGGGAAAGATTATTGGATCGGTCAACCGCAACAAGTCCAAATTTTGGTCCATATCCATCAGCCCATTCCCAGTTGTCGGAAATAGTCCAGAATATGTAACCGAGCACCGGAACACCCTGTCGTGAAAGCCACAAACACAGTAAGAGATATGCCAATACCTAGTGTTGTTATGGTAGACCCAAAGCCAGCCCGGCCCCTGCAACAGGTGACCCGTTTTGAGAATAATCCCAAAATCATGGCCGAGTCATAACAAGCCAGGCTCAAAACGGGCAGGGCTAGACCATCATAACAACGCAACCAAATACCATTAGTTAAGCAGGAAGAAACGTTTTTTGAGTTCCAAGGACAAAAACCTTTAGCATTGCAGCATAAAGGGCAAGGAGATGCTCGATCAGGTAAGGCCGCCGAATCACATCTGTTTCATCAGATACGCCATTTTCTGTGACGATGAAAGGAACTTTCAGGTGTTTGTATCTCTCGTGGAACATCAACAACACGCGGTAGAGACCATCAGGATATACCCCTCGTCCAGATTCACTGTATTCATCAGTCTCTACAAGCTTTAGTCCAACACCACATACTACTTCCTGATTTCCCGGAGAGAAAGCAATATTATTGATCCAAATTTAAGACCTAATAGCATATTGTTTTTTTAACTCTTAGATCTCTTACCTGTCCGTAGTAGTTGATGCCTATGAAATCCAACTTGTCACAAATGCTATCAATAAATGGATATAGAGTGAGGGAATTACTAAAAGTAACGGCCCCAATATCAAAGAGACCATACGGTCGCATAAAGGAGACGTGGTGCGCAACCCCCACCAAAGGTTTTTTCAAGGAACTGCCAAATAAGAGTTGGAAACTATTAAGATGTGCTAGTGAGAGATAAAATCCATGTGATAATTTTCTAAGAAAAAAGAGGAAAACTAACGTTTTCCCGTGGATGTAGTCATAGGCCTTTGAGTGAGCAACAGCCATCCAATGTAAGGCTCGATGGAATACACCCATTGGTAGCGTAGATGTAGCAATCTCCAGAAAATCAGGGTTGTTACCGGGCCAAGACCCGCACATGTAGGTAAGCATGGTGAAGACATGGGGTTCATTAAATGTAACCCAAGAGTCTACCAAATCGAACATGGAATCCACAACAAGCCTGGCATGTTATAGAAAGATGATCAAGACCTACATAAATCTCCACAGAGCTCGTTTGAAAAGAAATTCACCTGGTGAAGTCCATAAAGTAGTCGACAGTCTTCTCTATTTTCCAGCCACCATAATCAGCAGCCCACGGTGGCAATGAATGATGAAACAGCGTTAGCATCACCTTCATCCCATTTGAACGAACTCTATTGAGTATCCATTTATAGTGTTCGAGGGCCTCATAGTCAACCTTCAAAGCACAAGGACAGAGAAAGAAAGTTTAACGGCAAAACAAAAGAAAAGGCAAGGTTTATATATGCTTTCTTGACTGACTCACTGCTTCCTTAATCCCATTGGTAGGCTCTTTTGGCATGATCCTAGACCAATCGACTCCCATCCTGAAGACAGTAACGCCAGTATCTTTAGCTAGCGTCACTTCTTTATCAGGATCTGACCAAAATTTCAGCCTGTCCTCCCTGAAACAATTTGAGAAAATGTGAGCTTGAGCTCTTAGAGACACAGCTAGGTGATAGTTGATAGATAATATGATGATTAGAAAAGAAACAAAAAAGCATATGATGAAGCTCACGCGTGAGGAGCGTTATGCCACGCAGCAACATTTTTAGTGGGTGGATTATCGGCAGCAGTCTTATCTTTTTTTTCATGTGTGTTCTTAGCCAACCCTTTCTTGGTTATAGCTCCAACAGCAAGCTTAACCTTCTTCCTCTTTGCTTTTTGATCAGCACACTCTGCATCTTCTGGTGAACATGGGGTTTCTTTTGCAAACTGGATCCAAGCATCATCGAGGTCGTCCTCCGCATGAGCAGGTGCAGTAGCCAATCCAAAGAAGAATTTGCCTTCCTTGTGTTCTGAAACAGACGGATAATTGTTAACCTTCCGGATTCAATTTCTACATAAACCTGATGGAAACGTTATGAAGTTGATTACTTGTTATTTTGAATTTTTGAATTCGAAGGATTGCCGAAAAAGGAAGAAATCATTTTCAGAAACGGAAATTTCGTGACACAAACCTCACAACTCAGTGCAGAAAAAAAAAAACAGAAAAAAACGGACAAAATCAGCAGAAGGAAGAACACATTCAACAGTAAACACGAAACGCGGTCGTACCGTGGGAATTAAAATCGGCGAGAACTTCTTTTGATTCGTCGATTGGAGAGCGAAACTTCCCGAGGTGGCGGCGACGGAAACGAGAGTAAGAGAATGCGTTGGCTCCGACGGTGAGCGTGGCCAAGAGACCGGCGACCTTAGCAAGCAATGAGACAATGTTCATTATCGCCGATGATGATCACCACCGGCACTTTCTACTTAGTTCCTACCGGCGCGCGCATAAAGATAACTCACATTGACAGAATTGGGTTTATGAAAGAAGAGCCCATTAAGGGCCCATCGAATCAGCGTGACGTGACGTGGTTGGTGGTGATCCTTCGCTTGCAACCTTATCGTGTTCTTGTGGGTGGCCTAGCTCCACAGTCCGTGTACGTCTCTCTATCTATCTTCTTGACACGCCATCGTATTCTACGATAATCATTAATCATTATTAGTACCCTCAATCTTAACTTTACAACTTCTTTACTCTTTTTGGTACTAATAATAAGTACAATCACACATCAATGTAAACTAAGAATTTGTTGAAAATTGATACGAATACTTTTAATCTCCATTTTGATTGATGACAATACCTTCAAATTCTGATTTGCAATGTGATATATGTGTTGATTGAATATGTGGTTCTAATTAAACTTGTGATTGCTGTCCGAGCTCGATGGCTCTTTTGTTTTTGTGTCAGTGCTGTGTGTATTTTTGTGAGTGGTCCCAAATAGATTTTCTCGTCTTTTTCCTCAGCCACCTCACGTTCCTCCTTCTGGCTTCTATCATCTTTTTCCCTCGCGTCACTCTTTAATAGGATCCTTTAATACCCAAAGAAGAAACAAAATCTACTGTAGTTCCCTTCCCCTTAAAATATTCATTTTTTGATTGACCGACAAAGTCTAGTAGTGTGTCTTACTATCAAATTGGAAAGCCAATATACAAAAACAAATCGAAATTTTGTTCAGTTTACTGACTTTTATTGTATTCAACTATTCATAGATTCATTTAAAAACATTCAAAATCAAACGGAGAAAAGGAAAGACGCAAACAAAAAGACATGTCTTCCATACAAATAGTTCAAATTAAATAGTACGATTACCTAGTAAACTGAATAACTGATCCAGTGTCCTAATTTGCAAAGTTTTGGTTTCGTAGAGATGACTATATATTTTACAACGGAAACTCGATTAAATATGACGTTGTGTTCGTAGACTCAACCACCTTTATGTTGCTTATGTAATACGTCTGGCGCAAGTAATTGAGCCTAAAGCCTCTATCTAATTACTCTATGCCACTATCCTATCACACTAACTAGATTTTTCTCCCAAGCTATGGACAAAATTTGTTATCTACATAAAGATATATATATATAAAAGGATATGTCTGCGTAGCTAACTTCCGAATGTGAATCATAGGTAACAAAGCTGGTTAATGAGTCATGAGCACACATGTTTAAATAAGGTTTCTACGACACAAGAGTCGAGTTATATTTCAGGGAACTAAGATCTCGGGGGTGTGAAACGCGAACGCGAACACTTGTTCTTCTTCCTTCCGCTGCCTTTGTTGAGGCCACAGACACAAGTCTCGAGCAGCTGATAGTCCTCTTGCCAGAACAAGAGTGAGGCTTTCTCAGGTTGTTCTATGAGTTTCTTAGAAGCCAAGAAACCTGCGATAGTCCAAGTCTGGTAAATCCTTGATTGCTTCCCCACGAATCTCCCGCTTCTCGTGTCATAGTACTCAGGCCACTCATCTTCCTTGAGCCTTTTCTCTGCTACAGCCACTGCTTTCTTCGCCAGTTCTAGCTTCCCCATCTTGATACAAGCCAATGTGAACTAACAAAATCCAGGCATTAAAAGGGTTTACGAGATTCTTGAATCTGAAAAAACAGCTACTTTAGAAATGGTGTATGTTTGTTTGTTTGTACCTGCCAGAGGAGAGTTGGCCAGGACCCGCCATTATGATACGACCAAGGCCTGCATTCAAAAGTATGAATTCAGAGATCTGCACATTTCACAGAGAAGGATAAAAAACATATGTATATAATTTGAAGGGGCTCACGTGTTCTTTGGATCAGAGCCAGTGATTATTCGCCATTCGTCTTGCTCTAGAGCCGGAAAACAGATCTTGAGAGGCATGTTTGCAACAAGATCATCCCATTTCTCTTGGATCAGTGTCATGACTCCTTCGTTCTGTTCTTGGCTTCCCAGGGACGAAATAACGGCCCAGAGGTTCCCAAGTGTGAAGAATCTAAAATCCATGTGAGCAGGCTGGAGATTTCCTATGAAGTAACCGCCTTTGTTAGGAATCCAGTCGACAAGCCAAGAAGGGATTTGATCTGGATATATGTTAAACTTGTTGGTTGCATCTGCTGAATACTCCTCAGTGTTGTAACGATAAATCTCATTTATTTTCTTAATATCCACCCAATAGTACTCTCTGATATGGAATGATAAAGCACTTAAGCGATTGTTTACGGCAGCGACTAGGTTCTTGGTTCTATCATTTACGTTAAGCATCTCTCGAGCACAGCGGAGAGCCGAGTAGAATAATGCCTGGGAAAATAAAATCATGACCGTTAATTATATCATTTGCAAATAGCAAAAAGCTTTAGCTACTAAATTCTCCATGCGTATTTAGCTTTTTTTTTTTTTCAAACTTTACTTGGATTTCAAGTGGATGTCCATGAATGCCCATTCTTCGATCAATCATACATGATCCATCGGTCACAAGAAGAGTCGGGAACATGTCAAAACCGTCAGCTAGACATAGCTTAAGGATTAACTTGATCCCTGTTTGAACATCGATTCTCTCTTGCAACGTGTAATCACCAGTGAGCTTTCCATAAGCTCTTAGCAATATGATCCACCACAAGCCTTAGCAAAAGTTACAACCGCAGTAAGAAACATTCTCCAATCACATTACCATTGCAATGCTAAAGTGAAAAGTTCACAACTTTCAAAACAGAATGTGATTTAATAGTGGATTTTCTCCAGGGTGTTTGTATCGTTAAGATTAGTGGAAATATAACTTATTCAACTTCAGAGGTGAAAATTACAAATTGAGTATAAGGGGTTACCAGAGTCAACAGGACTAACACGTCCAATAGCTGATTCGCCAAAGTCTGCATCTAAAAACTCCTCAAACGAGCCATCATTTCCTTCGAGTGGCACAGATTTCACTTTAAAACTCGCTGGCATTAGCCCTGGGCCAGGGTTGTGACAGTCCACTGTCTTCTCCCAGCTCTACAAACCAAGCAACAGAAAGCTCCATTAAGAAACGTCTGCATAGATTAGCAAATCAAATGCCTTACAAAGGAAAGCACTTTTCTAGAACCAGAAACTATATGGCAGGCAAGGAAATGCAAATCTTTAGACATGTAAATGACGCATCTAAAAGACGATCACAGTGTCACAGCTCAATATTTCTAATGCTCCGAGCTCACCAATGCGAAATTTGATAATCTTAAAAGCACTTATACTATTAATTTTATCAAGAAGTAAGCTATCAAATTTTAGTGCGATCTGAACCAATGAAAACACTTATCTAAGAAAACTAACATAAAAGGCAAGAAGGCGGATATTTTGGCCAAGTAAACGAAACACGGGACATCTTCAAGAATATCACACCATCACTAGTTTTAATTACTAATTTATGACAAAAGCAATCAAACTCTTTGGGTCTGAACAAAATACAAGTAGATATACCTGGAACTGCAACGTGCAGGGGAGAGATATCTCCATATCTTGCCTTTCTCCGTTAGGCAAGACAATTCAGTAAACAAACTACATAAATTTCCCGTTTTCACAAAATCCGCTAAACTCCCCTAGAATGAGAAATCAAATTCCAGTGGCAAATCATGAGCGTGCAACCAAGTAATGCAAAACCGGAAATTTGAATAGCATGCTAGTTAATGCCGGTACAAAAGACCAAACAACTAAAAGAATTTCCAAGCAACTTAACAACAATATCGAGTATTGACCAAAAGCTCTAAACTTCTTTATACAGATATTATCTAGAATCGATTGTGTTGGACAGAAGCAATCAAATGACAGCTCAAGAGCATCATATCAAACCAAAAAGGTTCAACGTAATTGTTACCTGCAACTGCAACGTTTGAAGGAGAAAGTTTCTTACAATCTCCCCTTCTCCGTCAAGCAAGAACGCATACGCCGAAGGAACAAAATCACGAATAAACACCTGATCATAGTTCAAAGTCTGCTTATCCCCTGGATCATTAGCCGCTACGGTCCCCACAGGGAAACCGCAGTAATTCACCACCGCACCACGAAGCAGCTTCCACGCTTCTTTCTCACCCTCACTCTGACTCAGAACCTGTTCCGTTCCGATTCTCACACCCACATTTCCAAATTTAGCAACTTCATCACCTCCTTTGCCACTTTCCTTTTTCGGTATCTCTCCATTTTTTTCGAGCTCCTTGAAAACCAGTGGCTTCACAAAGATAGTCTCGAAGCTCTTATCGCTATTTACATTAGAACCCAACGAAGAAGTCGAGTGGTTCCTAAAATCGGAAGCTACACAGGGAATTACTAAAACACCCCTTCCTCTTCCTCGTCCTCGTCCTATACTACCTCTAGCACTTAATACTCTAGATCCTCCTCCCCAGCTAATGGTATCGGAATCACAAAAAGCCTTCCGATCCAAAGCAATGCGACGGCAATGAATACCAGATCTAATACTTCTGGAATCAATCTTTCTACACTGTAGTTTCGACGAATTGATCAATTTGCCCGAGCTCGGGGGAGACAACCCGAAAAGCGAGGAACTTCTTAAACTAATCAGGAATCTACAACAGGGTTTCATCGCTGAGACACAGATGCAGCTCCTGCTGTTCATCATTCTCCGAGAATCCAGAAACACGGTTGGAAAACCAAACTATACAAACCAAATCACCAGCAACACACACCTTAGCCAGTTCTTTGTAACAAATTCTTGATCGACGAACACGAAAATGGTCGTAGAGACTGAATAATGTCGGAACTAATTCGAGGAGAAAATGGAATGTACGGAAACGAATACTTAGATATTTACGGGTGAGAGACGATGATCAAACAAGATGGGATTTTCAGAGAATAATAAACGAAACGAAGATCTTTTAAAAAAAATTCTTCTGAATGTTTTTGGTGGAGACGGAATCTGAGAGACTAATGTCGACGCAAGTGCACTTTTATCGTTTTTCTCTCCTATAAAAGAGACTTACTAAAATAGCCTCGTATACGTGCCTCTTTTGTTAGTATTATTACCTGTTCTAAAAAGGGGTAATAATGACATTCCATAAATTGTTGATATCTGTATGGATCAGATGGGTCGGTGGTGGAGACCACAAAATTTCTCATTAAATAAATGTGGAGAAAATACATAAAGACAACTTCACTGTCCACATGACGCAATATTTTACGGAATTACCCTCGAACAGCGTCGAACAAATAGAAGAATTCCATTGGCTAAGGCAGTGTGGCTTTAGGCTGTTGTTTTAGAATCTGACTGTAGAGAATTTGGCTTTGAAGCTGTGGCTTTTGGTTAAAACCTCAAAATGTGACTTTAAAAAAACATGAACAAAATAGAAGGAATTTTTTCAAAAATGGTTTTGAAGTCTTTAGAGAAAAGTTTAAGTGGTCTAAAGCCTAAAACAGTGATTGGCAAAATTTTGGCTTTCATGGCTTACAAAAAAGTTAAGTGGTCTAAAGCCTCTAAAGCCTAAACACCTAACTTTCTACGTGGGAAAATTCTATTAGTCAAAATTTCTAGAGGTACGCAGGAAAAAAACAATCTCTGATATCTGATCTGTGCGAGCGCGTCCGAGTCGCCGCGGTCAATTGCGGTTTGCTTTCATCTGGCGTACAAGCAAGATACCTGCTTTGTCACGATTCAAACACAACTTTTTCTTTTCCCACGCGCTATGTTTGAGCGTGTGATCTACAACCGCATAAAAGGGATAATTTGACCCATTGGACTACATAACTGGGGCCCACTATAGTCTTCATTTTTAGCTTAATATAAAACAGTGGAAAGCCCATTGAATAATTAAAGTAAATTGTAGTCTATATAAGCCCTTTTTCCAGCCTATATATATAATTAGACTACTTCTTTCCATCCATAACTAGCTAAACCATTTAGATCCAAGGATGGGCTTCAAAATATAGGAAATAAATATAACAAAACATACTGCTGGTGTTTCATGTGTTTATGGGCCTAATGTGCGAGGGTCATTAAATTTTAGGGTGCAAATGGATCATGTCTTAGAGGAACAAAAACTAGTGGAATTAACAATTCTTTTGCATTCCTCTAAAGTTATACCATTTGAGTTGAATTTGCATTCCTCTAAATATTAGTAGGCCCCACATAAAAATTGAAAAAACTGTCTATTTCCTCTGAAAATTGTTCCTCCACTAAAAAATAGAGAAAAAGTTTAGCGTAACAAGAATCAGTTCTATCTATTTCTATTCTATTTATTTATTCCTCTAGTTTTTTTTTCTTACCACCATTTGCACCCTTAATTTCTGTGGTTCTTGGTTACTTTCTTTTGTACTTTTTTTCTTGTGCAAAAAGAATCTAGAAACCATTTATTAAATGACTATTTTGAGTTCTTGGTTCATAAATGTAAATTAGTTTTTTTCGACTGTTGGCATTTAATATTTTTTGTTAGACGATTCCTAACTTAGTGAACGACTCACGTTGAAATGGCTATATTAATGTATTTGAATTATTAAACCATACGAAAGGCGAGAGAATTCATATTTCTTCCAAACTTTTATATACTTAAATTTCAATTCGCACAGACAAAGCCGCGTGCTAAATTTATACCCAATGCATAGTACTACAGTTTATATATAAATTGGTTGTACTTGTTTGTATCACTTGGTGAAGAAAAGAAGACGGAGAAGTTAAATTTTCAAAACTATAAGAACTATCTAATTATCTTAGTGTTCATATATGCCTAACCACGAGAATTGAAGCATGTGGCTACTAAACGTTTGTTTTTGAATAACCTAGAATGAGATAGGAGCATGTCACTATATAACGTGCATCATTTTGATTTGTTAATATTAGCTAATACGTTCTTATCCTCAACCTTACCCCATATTGTTGCTTTAAGAATTTTTATATTAGATAAAAAATGGTGATCTTATGGATAGGAAGAGGGTCTCTTTTACAATTTAGTAGTTTATATGACTAACAAGTTGCAAGACTCGCAACCAACACTAAATATGCAATCTGTGAACATAGAAAGTTAAGCGCACCCAATTGATCTATGTATATGATGCACATGAATGTCTATTTCTGTATATACATATATAGTTATGTATTAGTTCGCACATTACTTTTTGAAGTTTTCGAATGATCTTATCCATTATGTACAACACGATCAATCTGTCTAAAAAACAATTGTAACGTATGATGATCAAACGAATTCTACATAATCATGTATAAAACGTAAATACAAACTTATAGTTCCAAATATGCCCTAATACCATGGAAAACCATCTCTTGGATAGTTGAATTACGCTAACCATCATCATGATCAAAGCTCACACACCCTACAATCCCTAGACACATGATAACTAATATAGTGCAGCATTATGAAATTGTTTTTAGTTGATTGTAATCGAAAGTTTTTAAGTTCTAATTAACAAAAAAGATAACCACAAAAGACAGACAAACAAACAAGTGGTTGCTAAGGTATGGCAAATTTCAAGGCAGGTATCAATCAACTTACGACGGGACAGACAAATGATAAACATCTTTTTATGTCCAAAGGTACCACGGAACCCATAAATCAATAAATTTCCTAGATTGGTAATAATATTAAATATTAATAAAAATAATAATTCATATGCCGTATCAATAAACATCATTTGGGTAGTCGTTAACTCGTTAATGTGCTGAATATTGGGTAGTCATCAATTGATTTTATTTTCATC
Source organism: Isatis tinctoria (assembly GCA_010577795.1). Taxonomy (NCBI): domain Eukaryota; kingdom Viridiplantae; phylum Streptophyta; class Magnoliopsida; order Brassicales; family Brassicaceae; genus Isatis; species Isatis tinctoria. The sequence continues at coordinate 32,005,190 of CM021246.1, forward strand.
ACGTGTTCTATGGGATTTTTGGTTAGTGCTTAGAGACTTTCGTGACTAAAAATGGTTTATGTCCATGAAAATAAAAATGAACGTACGACATTAGCACAATTACATGTAAATCTGTTATAATACGATTTAATTTCAGAAGCACTCATTTATAAGACCGAGGTTGTAACATAGTGGTTTATATTAATATTAAATTAAATTAAGATATGCGGACGAAAAAAGAAAATTTTAATTTAAAATAAACATATGTACAAATATGATCTGTGTATTCATATTATTTTATATTAAAATTAAGTTTTGATTTTTTCTTAAAATTTTCTATCTTAATTAAAAACCTAAAACTTTTTTTATAAATATTTAAGAAATCTAAAATTTATTCATATCATCCAAAATTCCTAAAAATAATCTCTCTAAAATAGAAAAATTCTTTAAAAAAAATTCAAATCATATATTAATTAAAATAACAATAATTAATCAATAAATGTCAGTGTTATATAAAATTTTACTTTTTAGAGTGAAAATGGTTTTTTTCTTACATGTTTGATAATTATTTTATGATAAATTCTATGATTAAAATTCAGATGCGTAAAATTTAAATCTGAAAAATTAGCTCTACATTAAAAAATAAAATTATAACATATAATCATACACATAATATTAGAATATTATGAAATAACTAATATACATTACTACAAATTATCATTAAAATTACCATCAACTTATCTCACTGTCATATGGTTGAAAATAGAGAAAAAAAGTGTTTATAGATATTATCAATTTTATAAATTATTATATTATAATTTTATTTAAAAGATTTAGATTTTTTTGTTTATGATTTTATAGTTTCTACATTTTGTTTATGTATTTTTTTATAGTTTGTACTTACAAATACATCAATAAATTTATTTAAAAAAGTATAAACACCCATAGAAAATTTTATATTATTTTAATAATTACATTAAAACATATTAATATTTAATTTATCAATATCACATTTTATAATCTGCAGAGTTAAAATTATTTCAGGAATTCAGGTCCTTACGTTTATTAACCTTTTTCAGCACGCACTAGTACAACGTCATCGATTAGAATGAAATACTAAAATCATGTGATTTTAAATTGCATCATTCCTATATTATCGTCATACTAAAAAAATACTCTTTCGTAAGCATCTTCTCTGTGTAGAAAATGCGACGAAAAAAAAACGAATTCTCCAAATACAATGTATTTCGCTAGTATCGGACTAGATATGGTTTTGTTAATGTATGCAAAAAAGGTGGGACCATGAGAAAAGGCCACGTTGACGCCGACGTGTAAGTCTCTGGACGCGTTGACCTTGACCATTCAAAAGACTATGTCGGTCCTTCTTTGTGATCCCCAGCAATGGAATATTATCCACCCTATCGAATCACCGAGTGCCATGTGGCGCACGAGTAAGTACCATCCCATGTATCTGAATCTGTTTTATGTTTTTTCTTCTTTTCTTTGTCATGTCTCTTCCCAATCTCAACACGAGTTTGAATAGGAAGAGTTTTTGTTTTTTCTTTTAATCAACGAATGGGATTACACTTCCACGTGTGAGTTAATTGATTTTATTTGTTGTTCTTATTATCTCTGCGCCGTTCATAAATAATGGTGGAGTTTTAATGTCAAGTATCTAAAAAGACTAAAAATATATTTACCATAAAGTTCGCAACAGCGACCAGAAAATAAAAAGTCTCCACAAGAATTAGAATCGAAATGAAAAGCAACTGGATCATATAGAAGCTAGGGAATTCATGGTAAATTTTGAAAAATCTTGATTTGTAATAGCAATTTCAATTCTATTAAACATAGTACCAAATTTTGAGTGTTACTTGTATTGCCTTGGTACTTTAGGTTTATAGCTACTATATTTACAGGCCTGGGAAGAAACTGAAATGTTTTAGTTAAAGATTTTTTTATGATTCCTTTTTAAAAATCGAATATTTACTATGTGGCGTAATGCTTACCCACATAAGAAAGTTAGTTAATTAGAAAAGTTTAATTGTCTTATGAGCCAAAGTAATAGTAATAGTTTATTTTTTTGTTTGAAACCACTTATATATTATACTCCACACAGAGCGATGGAGAACTCGGGAGTTCCAAAATTATTCTACGAGGAACCAAGCACGTTGTGCAAGCCACTTGGTCCAAGAGACTTTAGACGAAAAGTAAACCAATTCATCTTTATCCACCATGCTCGAAGTTGATGTGTGCAATCCTCCACTCCGTTGTTCCTGAAATAATAAGTTTGTGATGCATCAGACGCACGAGAGAGAGTACATGCATGTTATTCCAATATTAGTAGCCAATGCTAATATGTGTAATGGCTCATATCATTGGATATACTGAGTATGATTCTTTTCTCGCATTCAATGAAAATTTCTCTACATGCTCTTGAGCCTAATTAATATGGAGCATTTGGTCCTTCATCTCAAATTGAATTGTACTGTTTGGACCATTTTGGTTTATATAGATTTTAATGTTCTATGAATTACGTTATATAAATCTTCGACTTAAAAGCAACAAAGATTAATGAATGAAGTCTTACATAAGTTTAAACTAAGCTTTTTTTTATAAAGTACTATTACAATATATTATAGCTTCTATAAATTAATATAATGATGGGTTAATACATCAATAAATTAATATAAATTGTTCTTAGTTTTTTTTATCCAAATAATTTTTCAATAACTTAATATATAATTAGATTTATAAAATATTATAATTTGGATGTTATCAAATTATAAATATTTCTTTGCACTAGTAATTAAAAATGTTGAATGGGAGAGGGGTAAATGTGCAAAAGACCCATTTAGTCCAACTATCACTAACAAGGACCGATCGAACTTGAATTTCGAAGTTTCCATTAAAAAATTAGAATTACGTGTAAATCACTAATCGATAAAACTGGTTCTATCAAAACTGTAAACTGACAAATAATTCGTTTCCTAAGATAACATGGTAGTTAAATTGAAAATAGTAAACACGGTAAGTTATTATTATCGGACGATAAACTACTTGCTTTTAGCTAGATGAGTTAATGATCAGAATTAAGCCTTTGGTATAGCATCAATATCTCGATCTAGGAGCAAATTTGAATAAAGTTTGATAAAGAAATTGCTGAGGGAAGAGATCTTCAGATTATGGGACCACTCTGGGTCTTGGGATGCCTTTTAGGCGTCGGCTTGCTTGCTGGCCACACCACATCGCCTACGAATTTTCATTCTCTCAGCCGCCGCCACCTTTTTTAAGTCTTCTTCCCTCACCTTCACTACTTTGATCACGTGCCTCGTGCCTGTTCTCTTCTCAGTCACGTGCCAATTCCATAGGATGTGCAACATATATATCTTATGTAATACGTGTATATTTGAGTTTAGAAGATATTCTACCCAACTGGAAAAAATGAGGAAAGCGGTATTATTGCTTAAAGGATCAAGTTGGTGGTATGTATAGATAGAAAACGACTTCATTATATTTTTGTTTGTTTCGTTTGACGGCTCACAATTAATATATGCACTGCAACAAAAAAAAAAATGGAAATCAGAGCTTAAGAAAATACTCTATCCAATAAAACATCAATGTCAATTGGATTTCATGCCCAAGTTCATTAGTATACTTTCAACATAAAATAATACTCCTGTATTACGACACTTAGAAGGGGTGTAATTAATTAACTATTTACCGCTATAAATGACGTGATCAAAGCAAGAGTGCATAATCCATTGGTTTGGTTGAGCGGGAATAATTTGTATTTTCATGTGGATCAAGGCCATGGATGAAAAATTCTGCATCTACTAAGAGCATCATTATAGGTAAAATCTCTTAGAGTTTCAAAAAAAGAAAATATATAATATAATTAAATTTTAATTTTCTTTTATTAATAGAACCATTAAAAAACTGACAAGTGTTATTTGGGTTTCTTATAAATTCTAATAAATTATAAACAAGAACTTGACTCTAATCTCTCTCCTAGTTTTTTTTTTTTTTTTTGAATTTAAAAGGTGGTTTCACCTCTTTGCCGGACCCCGGAGCATTGTAATATGGTTCTCTCCCAACGGAAATCGAACCCGAGTGGCGGAAGTCTCAGCCGAGATCCCTTTACCACTGGGCCAACCCAACGTTGGTATCTCTCTCCTAGTTTTCATTATTTATTATTTAATTTAATCCTTAAATAGTGTATAAAATCTGTCTATAATGATGTTCTAAGCGTTCTCGATTTCTTTTTGGCCGTTGTAAATGCCTTAAACAGCAAAATATCTCATTTTCTAAAGTATTGGGAATTCCATATGTGGGTCTAAGATCAATCCCCGTTACCAAAACAACAGTGGAGTTTGTTTTTCCAAATTTTTTTAAAAAACTATAGACAAATGGTTTTCTCTAAAATGTGTCTATGCTTACAGGATTTTTTAGTTGAACTAGTTAAAAATTTCAGATATTTTCAGTTCAAATGATAAAAGAAATGTTTAATTATATTCACTTTTATTTTAACTATAACCATTTTAGATCCATGGTGTTCCTGACGTGTTGCAGAGTAAGGACACGATTTTGTCTGGATAATGGTGTAACGGTCCGTACAATAATGCGGTTTCCAATTATTAATTAAGGCTTTTGGACATATTTAGTGGTGGGTTATCATCACATAGCATATATTTTAACAAACAATTAACTTCCCAATGAATAAAACCTCTTTACTGTCCACCTTAAACTCAAAGCCAAGATCAGAGCCAACGAGCTTTCGCCACGTGGTGGTAAGAATAAAACACACAATATTTAAATGTCTTCTTTTGAACCCATAGAAAGGCTTTCACACACACTAGCTCCTTTTATTTCCCATATACATGCCCTATAGACATAGTTCCTGAAAAGCAATAATACTTGGATTATCCATTTTATAGTACTAATGTCATTATTATATTTCATTAAAAAATGTCTTCTGATGTGTTTGTTTTGTTTGTTTGTGTCATATCTTGGGTTAAATATTAAACATGGTGGAACCAATTATGAGCTTCGTCGTCGAAATATTAATAACTAAATGAATAATGACTTGTATTATGCTTCCATTAAGGAAATCATTCAATCTATAGTGTGAAAACAAATTTAATTATCTATGTTTACAGTATACTCCCACACCGACGAATTGTTTGTTTTCTCAAAATGAATCATAGAATTATTGTCATCCATACTTATCAATTGTCTACAAAATATCATTACAATCCCAAAAAGGCAAAACCAATCAAATTGAGCGATTTGTTAAAACGCCATGATATATGATCAAGCTTGGAATAAAAAAGCTGATGATCATGTATCCTAATATAATATCGTAAACACATTCCTTGTCTTTAATTATTCCCCTTGAAACAAATGCCTTTCACACACGTATACTTCATGTATAATTAAGTACTTAAACGATTCTAATTTTTTAACTGTATATTCAGAAGTTGCCATTATTGTTGAACTGTTGCTGCTGCTGTAAAAACCAGAAGTCTTCATCACTTTCACCAATGTTCCATAAACTGTCCGAGGAAGAAGAGGCAGCTCCATTAATATTTTCAAACCAGTTAAGGTTAATCTGCTCCTGCATAGGCGGTAAAGCTTCGTCTAATAATCCAGGATAATCGAAATAATTATCTGGTAACATCTGTGGACCCACCAGATCCTGATCCGGATAATAACTATTCCCCACTTGACCCGAATAGTATTCCGGGTTCGGGTTTGGAGCGCTGTAGTACTCCGTCAAGTCTGACACCGGAGACACTGCCACGCTGGAATTTTCCGGCGTGATATAATCGTTGTTGTTCATTACACCAAATTGTTGTCCCATGCTGTTGTTGTTGTTGTAATCATACGTCATGAATTGATTGCTAGAAGTTGTGACGCAAGATGACGTGGCGGCTGATCCTGTCGTGGTGGTGGTGGTGGCGGTGGCGGTGGCTACGGCTGAGGCCGAGGCGGATTGGATCCTCTCGACGAGCCGAGGCATCCACAAATACTTCATCGTGTCTTTGAATTGTTGGCTGTTCACGTCGCATTTAAGCTGCTTTGCATGTTTTTGGACTCGCGTTCTCCAGTAGTTCTTGATCTCATTGTCTGTTCTTCCCGGCAGATATTGTGCGATTTTTGACCATCTATTCATTTAAAAAGCACACAAGTTACAACTTACGTTAACTGTTTTAGGCAGATTATATCTTGCTCCTCAAACTATATACTAGTATTATTTTCTTATCATTTATTACGTTACTATTCACTAGGATATCTCAGTAATTTTTTTTATTTTTTTTTGTATCCATCAACATCGATATATATACGAGTTGATATTTAATTTTCTCCATTTTGAATTTAACTAATGTCGTTGTTCTATTTTTTTAATAACGAAAATAGTGTATAGTTTCTTATGGAAAAAAGTTATTAGACTTTATTTGTGTGGAAAAAGTAACTTAAAACGATACCTTTTTGGTATAAGATGTAGCTCACGAAACGATACAAAACAATATTACGTACTATACAGTTTAAAAATTTAGAACATACCGATTGCCCCAACGGGAATGAAGTTCGAGGATCAAGAGTTGTTCTTCGAGGGTAATATTTCCACGGCGGACGTCAGGGCGGAGATAGTTTAACCACCGTAGTCTACAGCTTTTACCGGTACGTTGGAGTCCTGTTTCATTGGTAAAAGTATATATGATAATTAATTTACCGGTCGGTCATGTATACGGATAGTATGATGATTCCATACGGAAGAAACTCATGTAAACAAACGTTTCATATTTGGAAAAGCTATATCGAATTCCCCAACAAAACGAAAAATGGACCGTACTATGATGCAAAATGCAAATTGTCATAAAAGGTCTTTTTCTTCAGCAAGCTTTCTTCCATTGAGTTAGTGCTCTTCCCATATAGATGATGATCATTAATTCGCATTAGTTCTTCTTTCTTTTTCACCCTTTTTGATAACCAAATTTTGGATATTTTATTCAAAATTGAGATGGTTGATAATCCATTGCCAAAAGATCTCACTCAAGCCATCAATATTTTACTTATTCGATTGGTTTTTTTTTTTAGAAATAAGAAGAAGAAGGGAAACACAAAGAAACATGAGAGCTATGCACTTTTTGTATCATACCTATGAAGGGTCTTTTCATCTATGCATATAAGGGAAAGAAACCATTTTCGAAATTTTTTTTTTTTAAAAAGCTCTCTTTAAAAATAGCATAGTTGGGCAATCTAAAAGGGGAAAAAAAACACAATCACACATGGTGATTGAAACATGAAAAGGATTGAACATAAAGTGACAAATCAATTATGTTATGCGACTTGTCCTTTGGCTCTTTTACCAAAAAAGATGCACATAGAAGTAGAACATACATATTTACAACTGTATATATACGTGAAATGAATCGTACCTGCACAACGAGAAAGAGAGTTCCATCGACCTTCTCCGTGAGTAGCAATGTAATTAATGAGCTTAAAATCCTCTTCAGCAGTCCATGGACCTCTCTTCAGGTCCATTTCGTCTTCCATGTTGTTGTTCTTCAAGCTTCTTCCTTTCTCATCCATTGATGCACACAAAAGAGATTCTTGAGCAAAAAGATTGAGACTTTCTACTTTTCTTTCTTTGTGGAATTGTGAAGAGAGAGAGAGAGAGAGAGAGAGAGAGAGAGAGAGAGAGAGAGAGAGAGAGAGAGAGAGAGAGAGAGAGAGAGAGAGAGAGAGAGAGAGAGAGAGAGAGAGAAATTGGAGTTATGTGTAGATAGAGAGAGGATGAGTTTTGGATGCACAAGAAAAAGAGAAGTTGTGGGTTTTATAGAAGAGAAAAGATAATAATTTTCAATTTTTTTTAAAAAATTATTTGGAACATGTGCGAAGAAGGGAATAGACAGCCGTAATATAGGAACTGTGTGTTTATTGATTTAATTAGTTATTAACATAAATACTCCCCCATTCTGTTTGTAAACTGTTTTTTAAACTTATTCTTTTTTGATGTTTTAATATTCATGATGTATAGAAAGAGAAACTACCGAATACGAGTAGTTCCACTTGGCTTAACAAATATTCTCTTAGGAAAGGTGAGCTTTCAAGTTCGATTCCATGAGTTTTTCAACCATTAAATCAATATTATGAATTACTTCCTCTTGTTCAAAAAAAAAAAAAGAATTACTTCCTCTATTTTTGAAAAGTGTGTATGTATTTTTATTAGTTAGTAATAATAAATTATAATTTCAGAAAATAATAGAACTATTGAATTTGTATTGATTTAAAATTAAAGAAAATTATTAATCACCAAAAATAATATGCTATATATAGGCTAAAAGCATATACTAATTTAAAAGTAATTTTTAACATTAGATTGAAGCTATGCTTTTATTTTTCATTCAGGTCTATGACCAATCCATCTAAAAATACTCCAAATTTATATTTATTCATAGCAAATTATTTTTTTAAACAACTAAACCGTTATTTTTGGATTACGAACTTAGATTGTAACATGTCAAATATACTATAAATTACTAGATTACTTATAAACAAAGGAGAAAAATACTAAACTATTAGTTTCAGTCGAATCAAACACAATTTATCATATAAGATGAATGTGTTATACAAAATTAATTTTGTGAACCTTATACAAAATCTATATATATATATATAGATTTATTTTTGTTTGGTCTTTTCATATACAATCCTAAAGTTGAGAACTACATGCTCCGGAGAAGTTTTAAGTTATGTTTGTTATTTGATTTTGTGCACGAACACGATATCGTCTTTAATTAATGATACTAGAAGTCTAGAGTCTAGACAGAGAAAGATGCCGTCCAGTTAAAATATCAGTTAATTGTGGACTCTGGAAGGAACGATAATAACGTCAATAGTTAATTACTACTCCGTATAACTTTGCACTTAATCAAGCACTGAGTTTTAAAAGTTGACCCGCTGACTTTCCATATCTGTGTGTGACTAATAACTCTGTTTCCGTTTTCTGATTTCTATAAATTTTGGTGGTTTTGTATTTCCTTTTATGGGTTGAGTTATTTCAAACAAGTTGCTAATAGTTTTTCCATATATTTGCGCTGCAGATTTTTATTTTTTTATTTATAATTTCTCCACTCCCTTCTTGTTTCTTAGACCATCATTATAGGCAGTTCTTAGACAGTTTATTAACCAATTATTTGATTAAAATTAAATAGAAAATGGGTTGAAATATAAGAATTGGTTCTTATTTAAGAAGAAGAAGAAACACTTCTTAAACTATTCCAATGCAATTTTTCTCTTTCTCTCTACACCAATCCACTCTCTCTCCTAAATAATCATTTAAATAAGCAAATAAGAACTTTTAGTGATTCTAACCCATAATGATGCTCTTACACTTCTTTTCTGACCATAAAAGAGCAAATGCAATTTTACCCCAAAGGCATCACATGTCATCAAAATTATTTGAACTGAATACAAGTTCCAGCTTTCTACTTTTTTTTTGCGTTCTACTAGTTATATACTCTGTTATTTTGCTAAAGACGAATAAGTTAGAATTCTATGCAAATATCAAATATCATTATTTTTAAATAATATAACTAAACAATAATAACAACACAGAAATATATCTGGAAATAAAAATATACATAAAAATTTGCAAAACAACAATCATTATAATGCAATAACATATTTCTGTAGCCTAAACATCTATGTAAAGAACTGGAAATAATTATCATCAAATTAACAGTCAATAATATAGAAAAAAATATTTTGAGCTGTGTGGTGTATTGTATCATTATTCAAATAAAATCCCAGAATAAAATTTAATTCTCTAATCAGTTAATCCACATATAGGTTTTAAGTAACATAATTATATAAATATATCATTTAAGCATTAGCTATGTTATATATGCTGTTTCTAAAAAAAACAGAGATTCAAAAAGATTAAATATGCAGGAAAAAATATTTAAAGCATTTTTGAAGAAAGTTTTTCATTGTAATTCTAACAATAATAAATATATAATTTTAAAAGAAAAGATGGTGATATATAATTCTCATTTGATTTTTTTTTTAAAACTCTTTAAAAACTCTATTAACATTTTTCGTATACAAATTATTTGATTTCTTAAATAAAATAAAATTTAATTATTTTATTAAATTTTATTTAAACATTAATATTTTATCCTTTTAGAAACTACTTCTAGGAATGCTCCTAAACAAAGATCTTTGTCCACTGAATGTCAGAGATAACCAATTTTTTCAACGTGTAATAACTATACAGTTTTATATCGTATATATAAGCTTAAATTGGCTGTAATTAGTGTGCAAGTATCATCAGAAGACAGAAGTAGAAATGTCTATGTTTCATACGTCTTGTCGATTTTTTTCTTTCAAAGTCAGTAAATATCAAAAGGACAAGTTGATATGTATAACTTCAATATACATAACAGCGAATTTTGGTATAATCTCACTCAAGTACTTGAAAGGTCTGAAGTCTTCTCCATCCACGAGTTCAATTGGATGACTACTCGAATATCCTAAAACTATATAGAAGTGAAGACGTTATATATAATACATGCAATACCTATATATATATATACACCATTGTTGTCTGTAGAAAGATGTTGTCCGTCTCTCCAAATACCACGATTTGTTTTTTTTCACTGTTTGGGTCTAGGAGCTCCAAGCCGTAACGTACATTATTCGCTAGTTTTTAGAAACACTTGATGTCTGTTTAACAGCCAATTCTATGGCTACTTATGATGACAGATAGATTATTGAAACGTCATGGCGGATTATTGGCTTGTTAAGCTCTTTGTAGGGTTGATGTTTCCTTGATCTGTTGCTGTAGCATGACTTATCCCAGCAAACGTATACGAACGTAATACACAAAATTAATCGAGAATTATTAAATATAGGACCACTCTCTAAAATACCCACGCAGCCACGCTAGCCTCAAAGCAACTACACTAATTGTTGTAATTAATTAATATCACTCACTACACCTCCTTTTTGTACATTTAGATGCAAAATTTAAACCTACTACTAAACGACGCCGAACTAATTAATAATGCATCAACTTGTCAACTTGGCAATATATAAACTCCTTTTGCTTATCAAAACTCTATGTAAAGTCTTTATGAGCGGTTTATCAAATCCTGCTTGTAAGAAATACAAATTGATTCTGGATACCATGGATTTGATAGCTTCTATATAGTTTCGAAACTCCCTTTCCAAAGGTAACTAGCTATTCAAACTCTGATCCAACTGATTAACTACACCGGTTTGAATTAACCTAGTCTGGATATATAGACTGCACGTGGTAATCTAATGTATAGACACGATCTGTTATTTGTAAATGACTAAATTTTAATATCCACCATTACCACAGAAGGACACAAATAAGAATATACCATTACCACAGAAGGACACAATTAAGAAGATCTAGTTTATGCACATTCTGCATTTGATGACTTTCATATTGACAGGAAGACATCTAATTAAACACTATTGCAATATAAAGATAATTTTTAGATGGCACGGACATCACGTGTTGTCACTATAAAGCGAGTGAAGTGCCATGTATCTGAAGAAATCATTTGTCTTAGCTCCACACATGTCCTTCTTTTAGGAAACCACATCCTTATATTTAAAAATCAGTCATTAATACTTGATAAACAGAATACTTCTTTTTCACATAACAGTTTTTTCTTTTACATTATATTTTTAACCGTAGCATCTAAACACATGGAAACACTTTAAGGTAATTGGAAATCCTAAAATACTTTAGTTTTTCAATCTAAATTCAAATTTTTTTTTTTCAAAAGTTTGGAAAAAAAACTATGAATATCTAAACGTAGACTATCCAAATGTTACATATGGACGAATAAACATTCATGGATTGAGTCTTTTTAGCAGCTATATCTCAGCCTAAAGCTATCTCTGACACAAGTAATTGTGATGATCTGCATCCATAATATTTATATTTCATAAACTTAGATGCTTTAGAAAATAATTTAATCATTATCATTCGCAATCACAACACTAAATTATATATACTGAACGCATGTCAGTATAAGAAGTTTACAATATATACTCGAGATTTGAATATTATTTCAAAAAGAAAATCCTTGGGTGTTTGTGTTTGCATGTAAATTGTTTATACTTAATAGAACCATCATCTTTTGAACTCTGATATAATTTCGACAAAAAAAAAGAACTCTGATATATTTAGACTGGTACTAGTTAAAATATTAAGATTAAAACCCTGTGTTAAAAATAAAATTTTCATCTATATGTATAACGTCATTTCGTTAGCATAGAACTCTAGATAAGTTTGGAAAAGTACATCCATCCAAGCTCAACACAATTTTCCTCGGTCTCCGATTTGGGGTAAGTCGAAACTGGAAACTGTAAAGCACCTTTGAAAGTGTAGATAATATTTTTTATAAGAGAGCTATCGTAGCCAATGGATTGTGCATATCAGACACGTGGCCACGTACATCTGAAATAAATCTTTTTCTTCCAAGACTTGCAACTCTTAAACTCCAATTATAATTGGTTGGTCGATATCATAATCTGATTAATGAAAATAATTAAAATAAAGAGGTAATAATGTGTACTTGGTTTTCATAAGTTATGTGATTAGGCCAAATTGTGAAACAATAAACAATGTGCCAAAGAATATTTGTGGGCATCATTAGTAGGCACAAATCCAAAGGAACCAGCTAGAACCACACACGCACACGCTCACATTCATCCATGTATACAGGTATTTGTCTTATATAATAATATTACACTTTTTTGGTGTAAATTTTCGCCGCTTTTTAACATGTTATATGGTCAAGAATGTCGCAAACAAGTCCAATAAATTGAATATTAGTAAGGAAAATGCTTTTTCTATACAACAAAGACTTGAGTATTCATAAAACCGAAACAGTGTGAACATATATTTTGAAAAAAAAAAATGAAAAGACTTATTAACAGAACAAAATTAGACAAAAATAGTGAAAAGTCATTATTGTATATGTTCAAAAAGTGATATAATTCATGTACTATGGCATCAAGATTTAGAATTCTCAAATGTATACTACTAATTAACAATAGTGGCAGCGAAACGTATTGGTTCTATGCATAATATATATTTTAATCGACTTCGTCCATTGATTTTCACACATTGCAGCAATCTATTGCCATCCACGAAGCTCACAAGATTCGTCACTTGTTCTTGCGCATCACCATAATTTTTGGTCGTATATGTCAAGTAATTGTGAGTTCGTTTTGGAATATATAAGCTAAGCTACAATATTAAAAAAAAAAAAAAACCAAAAACATTCCGGCGACATAGTGAAACAGAACACACGGACCAATAGGCCATCAAAGTTTCACTAAATCTTTATAAAATAGGTTTCGTCAGTCCAAAGTTCAAAATCTTGAATATGCTTACGTGTGTTGGTTTATGCGAGGGCATGTGTGTTTTCAGGACCACTTTTGCATATAGTTTTTACCCGTAACATACATAACTTATCTTATTTAGAGTAACACAACAACGCATGAAAATGGTTTATAAGATAAGACTAATCTGAAAAATGATTACACTTGAAAATGCATATGAAAATGACGACAGCGATGATGATATTGTTCCAGAAATGTATAGATACACATTAGATTATTATTATTAAGTGCTTTTCGATCGGCTTTGCTTTTGAATCTTTTATACAAATATATGTCCGACGACTCCAATTGGTGTTCGGCTAATCCAAACATTTAGTAGATAAGAGTTAGAATTTTAATCCTCGTTTTGGTTATAAATCTAAGCGTTATGTCTGAATATTGAAACTAATGTATGCTGTACTTTTCGATCAACCATATTGATTCGTTTGGATATATGAAACTCTGACCATTTTAGATTTTCTTTCTGAAATGTAGTGTTTTAGTAATTTAAGGATGAATTAAAAATAAATGATAACTGGGATGTATACTATAGATTGATAAATTTTAGATTCATAAAGGCTTTTTTTTCTTCTTCTAACATCTCTGGGATTTATAAAGGTATGTCTGAATGAGACAGGCGAAAGTAGTTTCAAGTCTAGATTCAATGGCCCTTTTTTTTTTTTGGTCTAAAGATTCAATGGCCCTTTAAAACATACAAAGTCCTCCTTGAACAATGACAGCCCCTTCCATTATTTATCTATAGTATATTTCTTTTTTTATCCTTTTTTATCTATAGTATATTTCGTACATATATATACGTCAATATATATAAAATCAGATATTACGGAAACTCCAAAATTGATAGGACTAATAACTAGAAGTGTGACATATTTTTGTTTGTTTGTTCGTATACAGGTTCTCATTTTTTATCGAATGAATTATATATTTCCACGACGACTGGCTTGATATCCTAAAAATTCATAGCATTTGATGACGAACAATTCATCATAACTAGACCTTTTTGTTCGTATTTTTATACTAAGACTAAGTTTGTAATAAGTCACATTTCTAATAAGTTTTCCAGGTGAAAAAAACGTTTGATCCTACAGTTTTTCGAGGTCATGGTTCTTATATTATGGAGAATAGACATGGACATATATGTAGATAATATATTGATAGTCAAGTTGATTTGACATTCTTTTTTATATGCACCAACAGTTTTAGCACAATTCAGAATACCAGAGTACGTCAAATCATGTAATAGGGTACACGAACATGCCTTCACTTTGCATTGGTATCCGTAAAGAAGCGGGAGCTGAGTTACATAGGTTGCTTTTTAATTTATTTTATCGAGAATTACATAGGTTGTTCATTGACGTAGTTGGTCATGTTTGTTCCCCACTCGCTAGGATTTGGATCATAAACTCTTTCAAAATGAGTATTTGAAAGACAACAAAAGTACATATGATTTATAGCAGTGCACATTTTATTTTATTTTTTGAACTGAGCATTGTACATTTAACGTAGGAGTTTTTATTATTATTATAACGGGTATCTGACGTAAAGGTTACATTCAAATTCTACGGTTGGGATTTTTTTTTTTTTTTAAGAAACGGTTGGGAAATTTTATTATGATCAATTTTTATAGTTTACAAGTTTTTCGTTCTTTTTTATGCACTCCAATAAAAGGAAATGGCTAGCTACAAGAAATAAATAAATAAAAATCCTATGAAAACAGGTATAAACCTAAAATGTCCGAAATATCTTTAATAAACAACTTTAGTTGAAGCAAAAAAAAAAGCCATCTTTAGTTTTAAAAAAAAAAAAATTCTCCAACACTTTCTCTTGCAACCCCTGGAAAAGGATTTGTCGACGTGACTGTTCGAATTGATCAATATTTTACCTGGTCATCTGATTAAACAGCATGCATATCCCGAGAAATTAGACTCAATAACGTAACTCAAGGACCACTTCTTTTCATCGCAGCATATTTGTTATATAATACATATCACTGCCTTAATTTATCTTTTAGTTGAATGCCAATTAGAATCTATCTTTCAATCTGAGTTGTTTATGTATTATGAGTACATCATGGGAGTTGCTAGTGTATCATTTGTAAGACAAATATTCGAAATCGTAAGAAGGGAGTTACATCTTCGATAATAGCCATTTTTTTTTTTGTTGCCACATGTATGCGCAATTGATGAAAAATCTCCGCTAGTCACGCTTATAAAAATCAAGGTATGACTCAATTGGATTAATTAAAGGCCGCAAAATAAGAAGATCAATTAATGACGCTTAGTTTAAAATAAAAATTGTGTTGAAAAATGTGTAGGGAAGTAAAATTCCATTATGAATTGATTTGAAGTGGACTAAATAAACGACTCATTTTGACAATCATATTACTTACTTTGAACAACTACGTACTTCTCATTTTTGTACAATTTATTATTTATATTTGAAATACACCACTATCCGCGGATTCACATTCCGATACATTTAAGATCCGGTTGCTCTACATTACATACCCTTTTTCTATGTTTTATCTGTAACAATAATTTACTATAGAGAAATAATTGCTACATGTTTAGTACGTAGCACGGGGAATACACAAAATTAAGCACTATTTAGGACAAAGTTAGTACTGTTAATAACTTAATAAGAAGAAGGACCAAATGATGATAAAACTCACAGTGTTGAAACCGAACCTAGAAGGAAATCAAACCAATTATTTGAGCGAAACGTTTTTGTAATACTCCAAATCTTAGATTATGGTGGTAGTGTATTAAAAAGAAGTTATATAGGACTACTCTTGATTGTTTTTTTTGAAGTAGGACTCTTGATTATTATTAGTACATGCATGTATAATATAAGAGTGGAAGAATTGCATTGCCGGTATATACGTAGCTAGTAATTAATTTGCATAGTCAATTCATACATTTTATGAACCATCTGCAAGAAATCATTAAAATTGTTTGACTTGCAAGATAGTGTTCTCATATGTGTATGTGATTGTAGAGATATTTTACATTTTTGTGATGTCCATCTCGATTGACATATTTTTTGTATTTTTTTTCCTGAACATCAACCATCCAACAAAAAGAGATGGTCACAACTCACAACAATATCTTTCTCCTTTCATTTATAGACATTTCAAGAAATAACCCCATAAAAACTATAATTAACAAACTAACCATTTTTTCTCCTTTTCTCTCTCTATTTCTCCCTTTTTTTTATGGTTATACCACAAATTAACCATTTCATTTACTGAGGAGTGAGGACATTTTTTTGGGTAGAAAGGTCGGGTTAGTGCCCCCGGAGTTTTATTGAAAATAAGAAGAAAAAGCTTACAAGTGAACTCGTCTAGCAAAAGTTAGACCCTCTAAATCATCCGTCCACAAAGGAATAACAGAATCAGGAATACAATCAAAGGAATGTAAACCTAAAGGTAAATTAAAAGCATAGTTCGTCAATCCATCCGCAAGACGATTGGCCTCCCTATACACGTGACTAATCCGGACCGTCCAGTCCCTTGAAAGAAAGCCATGACACAACTGTACCAGGAAAGACAGTGGATGAGCTTCCCCAATCCCTGTACAAAGAAAACCAACAACTAACTCAGAATCAACTTCCAACTCCACCTGTAGAACTCTCTTCTCCCAGGCGAGGCAGAGACCATAATAAACTCCCCAAATGAGGAGTGAGGACATAGGCTAGCTTATAGTCAAGATGTGCTATCCATTACGTAAAGCATGTACAGTATTTTGTGAAATTTCTTGTTAGAAGCTTCTAATACTAATTAATCTCAGTTTACTATCATGTGATTTATTATATGAATTTATTGACTCATTTCCTGCTGGAAGTTGTATAGGAGTAAAAGAGAAGACGGATCTTTTGACAATAAAAGAAAAAAAAAAAGAGAAGACGGAATGTTAAAAAAAAAATCAGCAGGACGGACTGTTAAATGTGAAAGCAAATATGTGAAGTTATATATAATATGAAAGAAAAGCCAGCTAACAGGGAACATAAAGTAGTATTTAGGATTATAAAAGAAGCTTCAAACTTATATAATAAGCAATTTGGTTTCCTCCAAAGTGGAGAACACAGTGCTTTGTTAATTATTATTATTTTTTTCCCCTCATCTTTTCTCTCTATGCTTCGCAAGGAACATGCTGTTTGTTTAAAGACAGACATTTTTGTCGTTAAACCATTGTTTTGTAACTTAAAACTGCTTTAATTCTTTCCCTTTTTTCATTATACATAATTTTGCCCCATTAAAAAGGATATCTTATGTAAGATGGCCATCGACGACAAAAAGAAACTACATAAGGTGACTTTTTAAACAATGATGATGAGAGTGTGAAAACATCAATAAGACGTGTGATTTGTTTTCTCTACTGGGACTACTATAAAATAAACCATCAAATCGTAATTAGCAACTAGTGAATTGTGCTTTCATTTTCCATCCATGTTTAACAAGAGTGTATAGATATTGGTGAGGATTATAGATTGTACTAGTATGATTTAGTTTGGATTTAGGATTAAAAAAACATTAGTTTATGGGAGAATAAAATAAGTACATAAGCCCATATAGCTCAAACTCCAATGCGGACAATAATGTCTCCCCGCTTACGACTTATAAGAGCAAATGAACATAAACGCACTCGTGGGATATCCGCGACTCGACAATTAGTAATATATATCCATATCGGATTGAACCGAGGAGCATTATTTAATGAAGAATATCCATATCGGATCTCTAAAAGAGCCAAGATCCGAGAACTCAAAATATCCAAATTGTTTGTTAGATTTTGACTCGTAAATCAATTAGATATAAAATACTAAATTTGACGTGTCCTCCGGTCAAATTAGTCAAAGAGCTCTTTTAGTTAGTCATAACACACTCGTGCGTTTTAGAGTCTCTTATCTTTGTTGACAAGTCAACAACGGAAGCTTTGCTCAAAGCTCATAATATGATAAACTAATGTACTTCAAAGATTATTTAACTGTCACAAGTAAGTGATTTCTCTAACTAAATCACTTTATCTTACACGACGATTATAGTAATATCAACATGGTTGAATATGAGATTTTCTACGATTTTCCTGGTCCTAATTACGTGGTGGCTTACTCGTTTATATATGTTTAATGTGAAGTCAAATATTCAATATCGTAGATTAGTACTTTGATCAAGTAGTTGTAGAGCCAACAAGTTAATAGTCAAAGAAGAGTTTAACTATAAAAAAAACTCAGTGACAACCCACTTTTAATTCAAAATTTATAGCCGAAGCAAAGCCCGTGTTTAATTACCGGGCTATAATTATTTTTCTTAAAGCCAAGTGGCGAAGAAGAAGGACGTAGACGATTTTGAAATTATCGTGATGGATTGGATTCCAAAATGAATATGAAATTCGGGGAAAACACATCCTCGTACCAAGGAAAAACAATAGAAAATGGAGTGAAGGGAACAAGTCAAAGATGAACTCATGCTGTCATGCATATGCATATGGAGAAGTAACGAAATATGAATATAGTAATTGAGGTCAATGAGATATTAAAACGTCGCTGGTTTAGGAAAACAAATTTGCCATTGAGAGATTCGGGGAAGTTGGTAAGATAGGATGTTGAAGTCAAACACCAACTCTTTTGTTGTTGCAAAATAAACAACACTTTCAAATTGCGACTTCTCTACATCGAGGAGGCATGCGTATGAGTTTTGGCCCAACATTTTGTTACCTGCAAAACTTGGTTACATGGGATGAGTTAATTATGTTTTCCTATATTAATTTTAGGGAGTAATCATTTTATTAGACCTTAAGATTACAAAACGAAATATTGCTCTATAATTTAAGCGAATCATGAATGTTTATTTTTAGTAACAACTTAGAAGAAGGGAAACTAATTACTCCCTAATTATTTAGCCATACTACTGCTACAAAAAAAAGTTTTAAAATAGTAAACCCTTAATAATATTTAACAATACTACTGCTAAAAAAAGTAGTTTTATAATAGTGAGCCCTTTATCTGAATTCAACTGATCAAGAATGTATTACCTTGATTCAACCCATATAGTGCAATGCTGTTAAAGATTTTTTTATTTTTTATTTGAAATGTTGGGCTTATTAAGAGAAGAACGGGCTAGAAGCCTTTTGGACTGTGCTTCTTCTTTACATAAGAGGGTGGCATTATTTTTCATCAAATAATGCAAACCGTATAGTTTTTATGATAAAAGACGACATATCATTCATCTACAAATGGATGGAACGAGACGTTGTTTATCTACGGTGGAGGTCTTTTTAAAAAGTTATTTTAGATGCACATCTTTCTCTTTATAATTTTCTCGTTCATCTAAGAGTTTTTTTTGGGTTTAAAACTGCTTTGGCTAAATTGAACTTTTTCACTCACTTCCATTTAAATTCATCAGGTTAATAACATGGAATGCCATGTAAACACTGATAACAGAAAACAAACGTCGAAAAATAAAATAAAGTAACGTATAGTTTAATTTTCTATGATAAGAAGATGTATATTTAAATTGATAGTTTTGATTTTTGTCATGAAAAAAATGATCTCACAGAAAAATGCGAACAATTTTTCAAAATAGTTTTGTTTGTTTGTTTGTTTGTTTGTGTCATCATTATTCCCATTTTCTTAACAATCAGTATAATTTAAATATATAAATTAGAAGAAAGCTTGAACCTGAAAAAAGGTAAAAACTGGAAAAATATAATTGAAGGAAAGGCAGTAACCACACGATCAGTGGATCACTTGTAATAGTAAATCCTAATCCAAGGAATTAGCGGGGGGAAAGAAAGCAACCTTTTTAGTAATGTGATTAATTAGGCATCAATCAATTGGTGTATATCATTTGGCGATTCCAAAGCCAATCCTCTCTGCGTTTCTGGATGTCCAATCATCTGCGAGGTTTCGTCCAGTCGATGATAACGGTGGATTACGACGTAGGCGACGACGACGTTAGGGTTTGTTTCTTTGGTTTATGGCGGTGAAGAAGGCCTGCGAGATGTTTCCGAAGAGCTTGATCGAGGATGTTCACAAATGGGGTTGCATGAAGCAGACGGGCGTTAGCCTCAGGTACATGATGGAGTTCGGTTCCACCCCCACTGAGCGGAACCTTCTCATCTCCGCTCAGTTTCTCCACAAGGAGCTTCCGATCCGAGTCGCCCGGAGAGCGATCGAACTCGAGACCCTCCCTTACGGTCTCTCCGAGAAGCCTGCCGTCTTGAAGGTACGTTCTGGGTTATCCGCTGTTCGATTGTGTTTCCATCGAATTTCTGGTTCAAATCGAATAGGTTTTGAAGAATTCTGTTGGTGTTCGATCCTTCTCGAGATTCTTGTATGAGATTCGAATTTTGTTGAAATTATATTGGAGAAGTAGATACAAGATAAGATTCGGTGTGATTATTTTATTTCTCTCGTGTTTCAAAAGGCTTTTACTGTTTGCGCTACAGTGAAATGGGTAACAGTTTCGTATGCAATCTTTGGAATGTCATAAGATTTGGCAATACTCTTGAGTAGCTTTTGTGGAATGATGTCTTATGTTGAACCATTCTCGCATTTTTCATGCCAACTCTGCTGTTTTGTAGGTAAGGGATTGGTATGTGGAATCATTCAGGGACATGAGAGCATTTCCTGAGATCAAGGATTCGAGTGATGAGAAAGAATTCACTCAGATGATCAAGGCCGTCAAAGTAAGGCACAACAACGTGGTTCCCATGATGGCTCTCGGTGTTAACCAGCTCAAGAGAGGAGTGAAATTCTACGAAAGTCTCGATGAGATTCATCAGTTTCTTGATCGCTTCTACTTGTCGCGAATAGGGATCCGTATGCTTATCGGTAAGACTTGCTTTTTTTTTTTTTCTACTTAATCTCTCTCTTCTCTTGCACTCGACTGAAATATCGTCCTTTGTTCTTCTTGTGTTTGACACTGTTTGAGGTTATCATGAAATTCTCAGGGCAGCATGTTGAGTTGCATAATCCAAATCCACCACTTCATACTGTGGGTTACATTCACACCAAGATGTCTCCTATGGAGGTAGCAAGGAATGCCAGTGAAGATGCCCGATCAATTTGTTTCCGAGAGTATGGTTCCGCTCCGGAAGTCAACATATATGGGGATCCAAGTTTCACCTTTCCGTGAGTTCAAGTTGACCGTTTTTTTCTTCTTCTTGGATTCATTCTGTAGCTTTTGTTTTCACGTAGCCAACAATGCCTTTTTCTACTCCTTTTCATAGGTACGTTCCAACCCATTTGCATCTTATGGTATATGAGCTAGTCAAGAACTCACTACGTGCTGTCCAAGAGCGATATGTTGACTCCGATAGAGTTGCGCCACCAGTCCGCATCATAGTTGCTGATGGAATCGAAGATGTTACAATAAAGGTTTCTTGTTTTTTCTTCCGTTTCTGCTACGCCTTTCAGTTTTTTTTTTTTTTTTGTTGCACCGGTTTGAGCCAATCATTGTTGTGGGTGAATCTAATAGGTCTCAGATGAAGGTGGAGGTATACCGAGAAGCGGACTCCCCAAAATATTCACATACCTTTACAGCACCGCAAGAAACCCGCTTGAAGAAGAACTGGACTTAGGAACAGCTGATGTTCCCGTGACTATGGCTGGTTATGGTTATGGTCTGCCAATTAGTCGCTTGTATGCTCGATATTTTGGTGGAGATTTGCAGATCATATCCATGGAAGGATACGGTGAGTCAAATACTCTCTTCCAGTTCATTAAGTTTAGATCATACTCATTCAAGTGTCTTAACATGAATATCTCAATCAGGTTCAGTTTAAAAGTCATTGATGAGAAAAATACAGTTTTGATTTATGTGTGCTGTTGAAATGTGCAGGGACTGATGCCTACTTGCACTTGTCTCGCCTTGGTGATTCACAAGAGCCTTTACCCTGAGAGAATCTCCCAAGTCAGGCTAGTGAAGAAAGCTTTGACATATTAATGGTAGATGAGGGATCTACTTTACTCAGTTCACTATGCTTTTTTTTTTTCTTTAGTTTCTTCAATGTACAGACATTATTTCTCGCATTTATGCTTTCTTGATTCGAAACTCAGATATGGAGATTTTTCCAAGTGAGTTAATCTCCTCTGATTTGATTTTTATTTGATTCAAAACATTTTGCACTTGTTGGGTGCAATCTCTTTGTCTTGTATCAGAAACTTAGCCAACCGTTATTGGTTTATTATATACTTGATATAAAACAGTTATTGACGAATGTCCTAGATTGGATTGGGTTATTGAATACTCGTCACTGATTCGATTATTTCTGGATCGGTTTAGTTTTTGAAAATGCCAATAAAATTGGGCAAATTTCGGTGTTGGGCCAAAGAAATATTTACCTAAAATTATGTAAGACGCCGTTGTATTAAGGATTCTCCATTACGACGTCGTGTGGATTCTCTTCGTCACGGTTGCTTCTCTCATTCGTGAACCCCAGCCTCACTTCTCTCCATCAATACGCCGAACTCAGCCCGTGTGGCTGCTATAGTCTCTTGCTCGCAGCGACGTTCTTCGTCCTCTTTGATTCACCCCGGAGAAATTTCTGCTCTTCGTATCTCGCAGGCGGGGCCGGTGCTATTTCATCGTCTTTGTAAGTGTCTTTATCTCAAACCCTAAATTGTTTTCGTGAGTTTCTTCACCATAAAATTTTGTATCTCAGTTGCTTAATTCGCTTTGTTCCGGATATATTCGCTACTTGGTGATTGCTTTATTTCTCGGCATGTCTGTGATATGCTCTCGTGATTGATTGTTTTGATTAGTGAACCTAGCTAGACTATCTTTTTGATGAATCATGTGGGGATTTGGCCTTTAATAGTGCGAAAGCTTAGGGTGAATTGGGTCTGCGGAAGATGATATCTTTATGTCAAAGCTTTTGGATGGTAACCTTAGGTTTCTTTGCTTGCAGAGCCTTTGCATATGGCCACGACAGAAGCAGCTCCAGCTTCTGCTGGTCCAAGATATGCCCCAGAGGATCCAACTCTTCCCAAACCATGGAAGGGACTTATTGATGGAAGCACCGGCATTCTGTATTACTGGAATCCTGAAACGAACATCACTCAATACGAAAGACCTTCTGCGCCTCCTCCACCGTTTCCAGCTACCGCTCCTCCGCACTCCTCCATAACACCGAAGCTTGCTCAGATTCCTATGCCTTCTGCAGGACAAGGCCACCAAGCTCAGCTCGAACAAGCCAAACCAGTTGGTCATGTGTCTCAGCAGCATGGTTTACAACAGCAGCCACAGCAATTCCCATCCCAACATGTAAGGCCCCAAATGATGCAGCAGCATCCTGGCCAACAAATGCCTCAACAATCAGGTCAACTGTTTTCCCAACAACAGGGACAAATGGCGCCCCAGCAGCCACATAGTCATCCTTCTCTACAGACGTATCAGCCAACGCCGCCGCAGCAGCAGCAAGTAATGCAGAACCAGCATTCGCAGATGCCTCAGCAGCTGAGCCATCAATATGTACATTCACAACAACAGTACATGGGTTATCGGCCTTACATGCAACCACAAGGGCTTCAAAATTCCAGTCAGTCTCCTCAGGTTGGTTCCCAGGGTCAGCAATTTCCGAACCAGCAAGAGTACAACTCATTGCAGCCAAAGAGGGAGGGGGAAGAGTTCCACGGGGGTAAAAAACCTGGGTTTTCTCAACCCCATTTACAAAATGCTGAAGGTTCGCCATCTCAAAATACCCCCTTTGAGGGTATGGCAGCATCACAAAGAACAAATGCAAACTTGGCTCTAGCTCAGCAATACAATGGACCTCAAGGAAACATTCAACATCCTACTGCAGTCACCCAGTATCAACCGCCAGGGGCTAATCTGGTCCACCAGCAGCTTGGACCTAGGCCTCCAAGTCACATTGACCAGATGTTTCACCAGAAGTCTCATGCTTCCCCTTTCCGATCAAATAATACTTATGAGAATAATCTACAATCTAGACCTGGGAATGACTCCTACGTTAACACAAGAATGGAAGGGCCGGTTAGGGGCGCCCAACCACTTCATCCTGCAGGAATGCCTAAGGTTAACTGCAGATGATCACTTTTCTTATATATATCTAATGACATATTTCTGCCTCACAGTCGTTTCTCAAGGAAGAACCGTTCAATTGCTATGCAGGATGTAAGGTCAGGTGGTGGTCCACCTGCAAATGCTGATCCTGCCATGGGGCAAACAGGGCATGGAACATATGGACACGCTGGTCCAGTTTTTCCAAATAAACCCTTGGTGCGGCCTCATTTTATCCCACCTTCCGATGGTCCCCATCTCTCGCCGGTTGAAATCTACCGAAAACAACATGAAGTCTCAACAAGTGTATGTTCATACTTCTTGAATCCCTTTGCTTAATGTGGCAGTTAAATTTGTTTAAGCTGTAATGTGCTGTAATATTTTGCAATTGTTGTTTCAGTGAATGTTTGTCCATAAACTCTACTGAGAATGTGGGATTGGACGAACTTCAACTGGAATAAGTAATAGCATTTGAAAATAGTGTCAAAACAGTGCTGATTAACTCTAATTTATATGCCGCCTTTAAGAATCTATCGTTGTTATGCAGGGTGAGAACATTCCAGCACCATTCATCACGTTTGAATCTAGTGGTCTCCCACCTGAAATTCTAAGAGAGGTCAGTTTTAGTATGAGCTTTATTTGCGGCGATGGATTTTCATACAATCGTGTGTTAATGTTTTGTAATTTCTTTCAGTTGCTTTCTGCTGGATTTCCATCCCCTACACCGATCCAGGCTCAAACATGGCCAATCGCTCTGCAGAGCAGGGATATAGTTGCAATTGCAAAAACTGGTTCTGGTAAAACATTGGGATATTTGATCCCTGCCTTCATTCTTCTTAGGCACTGTCGTAATGACTCCCGCTATGGCCCCACAGTTTTGATCTTAGCTCCTA
This sequence comes from Isatis tinctoria, assembly GCA_010577795.1. Classification (NCBI taxonomy): domain Eukaryota; kingdom Viridiplantae; phylum Streptophyta; class Magnoliopsida; order Brassicales; family Brassicaceae; genus Isatis; species Isatis tinctoria. Next base: position 32,030,543 of record CM021246.1, read on the forward strand.
CTCGGGAGCTAGCTACACAAATACAAGATGAAGCCCATAGGTTTGGCAGGTCCTCCAGAATATCATGCACTGTGAGTTTTATTTTGAGTCTCTTTGACATTTTTCATCACGGCTGATAGAGCTTTCCCTGTTTTATTTGTTTGTTTGGATGCTAATCTACATTTTGGTTATCAGTGCTTGTATGGTGGAGCTCCAAAGGGTCCCCAATTGAAAGAGTTGGAACAAGGAGCTGATATTGTCGTGGCAACTCCTGGCCGTCTAAATGATATACTAGAGATGAAGAAGATTGATTTCCAGCAAGTTTCACTTCTTGTGCTTGACGAGGCAGACCGAATGCTTGACATGGGTTTTGAACCCCAAATTCGTAAGATTGTAAATGAAATACCTCCTCGGAGACAGACTCTTATGTACACTGCAACTTGGCCAAAAGAAGTTAGAAAAATTGCAAGCGATCTTCTTGTCAACCCTGTCCAAGTTAACATAGGCAGCGTAGATGAGTTGGCTGCAAACAAGGCGATAACGCAGGTGATGGTCATCTAAACTATTTTGCATCACTCTTAAACATCCTTCCACACAAGTTGGTGACGAGGGTCCTTAACTAAATCCATGGTTATTAACGCAGTATGTTGAAGTTGTCCCACAAATGGAGAAAGAGAGGCGTTTGGAGCAAATCCTTAGGTCACAAGAGCGAGGTTCAAAAGTCATAATATTCTGTTCCACGAAGAGGCTTTGTGACCATCTCGCACGCAGTGTCGGACGTAATTTTGGCGCTGTTGTAATCCATGGAGACAAGTCTCAAGGTGAGAGAGATTGGGTACTTAACCAGTTCCGCAGCGGGAAGTCGTGTGTGTTAATAGCTACGGACGTTGCTGCCCGGGGACTCGATATAAAAGACATAAGGTTTGTTATAATAATATATATCTCTTTGCTTGTTTGTTATCAAGATTCCTTCCTTACCTTTATTGTATTATATATCATTACAGAGTTGTGATCAACTACGATTTTCCAACCGGTGTTGAAGACTATGTCCATCGTATTGGGAGAACTGGTCGTGCTGGTGCAACTGGAGTTGCATTCACTTTCTTTACCGAGCAAGATTGGAAATACGCGCCTGATCTGATCAAAGTCCTGGAAGGAGCAAACCAGCAAGTACCGCCTCAGGTTAGGGACATTGCAATGCGTGGTGGTGGTGGTCAAGGTTTTAGCCAGGACCGAAGAGGTATGGTAAACCGTTTTGACTCTGGTGGTGGTGGTAGCCGTTGGGATTCTGCAGGTGGGCGTGGTGGTGGGTTTGGTGGCCGTAGTGGCGGATTTGGAATGAGAGATGATTCATTTGGACGTGGTGGGAATCGGGGTCAAGGTTTTCCTGGTCCCGACGCTGGTCATATGAACGTGGGTAGAGGCGGATTTGGTCGGTTTGGCAATAATAATGTGGATGGCCGAAGCTTCGGCCGTGGTGGTGGTGGTAGAGGCTTTGGCCGTGGTGGTGGTGGACGGTTTGATAACAGACGAGGTAGAAGCCGTAGCAGAAGTCCTGATTTGGTTCGGCCACGGCGCCGTAGCATGAGCTATAGCCGGAGCCGAAGCCGGAGCAGGAGCTATAGTCGTAGCCGTAGTAGGAGCTGGTCACGCTCAAGGAGTCGTAGTCCTCGGCGTAGCCGTGACGGTGGTGGTCATAACCGGAGCCGAAGTTATAGCCGTAGTCCGAGCCCGGTTTATGAAAGACGGGATAGGCCACCGCGTGTCTCTGGGTTTGATATTAAACCACCAGCTGAGTCTGTCGTGAACCCAGACATTGTAGCAGCAACGGCTCTTGAAACCGCGGTCCCTAAGCCATTGCCTGAGACCGAGAGAGAGTGATTTCAAAGCCTCGAAACCAAGAAAATCACAATTCATCCCAAAATTTTGGTTATTGAATGGATCCAGTGGAAGCGTCTTCTGAGATTTGTTGGCGGGAGTTTCTCTGATTCTTATTTTTATTTATCCTCATTTTATTGTTGTATTATGAAGAGCTAGTTTGTAATTTATTGAGAATGTTATCGTTTATGTCAACACCATTATGTAAAAAACCAACTAGTGCCTTGTAAAAACCTGAATAACAAACTAGAAATGGGGAAAGAGTGACTTGTAGATAAAGCAATACAGCATTTAGATATAGTAAAATTAAATTAAATATTTGTTTAGTGTTCAACTCTCAATAGTCAATAGAAACGTTGGTTGGCGAATGCTGTCTATCGTAGAAAGATCTATGCAATTCAAGAATCAGACGATGAAAAATTATGACCTTTGTCATCTTATTCAGAGTAAAACAATTTCAAACTATCCCAACATTCTACACTAACAACACACATAGGAAGAGATCGAAACTCCAGAATATTCAACAACTTAATCACACTTGTTTTGGGAAACAATAATCTAATCGCTTTTTTTGCCCACATCGTTAATCATTTCTTTTGGCAAATAATAATCTAATTGTTTTTTTGCCCACACGTCTAGTCTCGTCTTGTTGACATAGTTCTTGGAACGGAAGTTAAAGAAGAGAACCAAGAGAGAAGCATTAAAGGCACCGGTGAAAAAACATCCCAAAACCCCGGAGCAACCCGACCCGAATAAATGCTCAGGGAACATGAAACCGGATAATCCGAAGCCGAAAACAAACTGCACAACCTGAAAATCCGTCACCAACCTCTTCCACTTGGGCCTCCATCCGACGGCGCAGAGGAAGTAGTAACCGTACATGACGACGTGGACCGAAGAATTCGTCACGAGGCCGACCGGAAACATGGACTGGCGGGTTCGGAGCCAAATGAAGCACATGATCACAACCGTGGCGTGGTGGTAGACGTGGAGGAAGGAGAGCCGGTGGATTGCTTTGCCGAGTATGATGATAACCGTGTCTCCGAACTCGAGGATCTTCGAGAGGTAAAAGACTTGACCCCAGAAGAAGAGCGGCCCTTTAGGTTTCACGTCGACGGGGAAACATACCGCGTGGAAGAGACGCGCCTTCGGGTCTGAGGTCACGGAGAGAGTGCAACCGACGGCCATGACTAGGGAGAGAAGGCAGAGGACGAGGCTGTGGACAGCTGTGATTGGCTTGAGAACTCGGGGACCGAGTGAGGGGAGTGAACCGATTGCATGTCGGAGGAGAAACGTGGCGGAGAGGTAAACCGAGACTACGACGGAGACGAAGAGGAGGGTGGAGCCAAGGGTTTCGCCTTCGGTCCATGTGAAATTGGCGATGGTGGGGTGGTTCACGAGCCAGTAGGTTAGGGTGGAGTAAACTGATGCCATCCTCCGGAAAAGTTTGGAGGAATTAAAGTTTGAGGATTTGGTAAATAAGAGAGAGATGCCATATATATATATATATATATAAATAAATACATATATATTACTTGAACATCTTCTTTCGTAAATGAAATTAGATGTCATTGCGTAAACCTATGACATTGCGTCGTAAAATGTTGGAACATGGAGTAAACCGATGCCATTGCGTCGCCGGGTTTCACGCGCCTCCGCTTTCACGGCGCTTGTCTGAACTCAGGAGATGTTGGAATTACATATGGGAGAGAGATGAAATGATCAGAGGCTAGCCCAGCTGGCTATATTCAAGTGGAGTCGTTTTATATTATTCGAATTAGTGATGCATTGCAATGTTAGTCTTCTTATTATGCATAACGTGGGAAGGTAATATCGTAAAGAATGCATCATCAATTTTTTCTTGTTATGCATAACGTGGGAAGGTAATATCGTAACAAATGCATCATCATTTTTATTTATGTTTTTATTATGCATATAACATGGGAAGGTAATATCGTCAAGAATATAATGCATCATTTACACTCTTCGTTTCCTTGTAGATCGAGAGATTTGTTTCAAAGTCAGAATCTATAATGGATTCTATATAGTTGATGACTCGATGATGGTGAGAACACAGCTGCCTTTGAAGCCTTGGCATTTATGTATTTAGACCATCTCCATCGGTGAACCTCTTCCTAAGGTTTATAAAAAAGTATTTTAATAATTTTCTTTTTCTTTTCTTTTTTAAATAATTAAAAAAAGAAAATACAAATAAAATAAAAAAAGAACTCATGTAATAGTGTGTCGACACCTGGAGTATTTTTTCCCTAAAAATTTGTGTCATGAACCTCTCAGAGCATCTCCATCGCTCAGATAAAAAAAAGTATCTGAAGCAAATATATTAATATCATTTAGTTTTCTAATTAATTGTTTTCTTTCTTTTTAAATCTTTACCAATTATAAGGTGACACATATGTATCAGAATTTTCGAGAATTTCTCATAACTTCTCAAATGTACACCGATTATGATTTCTCTTTCATACTTTTCCTTTTTAATATATTTTTACTGTGAGATACTCTTCCTCATACTACTGATGGCCATGCTTTCATAAACCTCTAAGAGCATCATTATAGATGGTGAGACACAAAAGATATTTTTAAGTGATAATGTATCATAAAATAATCATATAACTAAAATTTATTTTAATAAAGTAAAAGAAACCACTAGTAGGATGACAGAGAGAAAATTAAAGAGAGATCCGTTTCTTGTATCTCTTAAATAAGAAACATATTTTCTCTCTTTCATTTTTTAAGGTTTTTTTCATTTTTTTAATGGGTAAAAACACGATAAGAAACCTCCTATAATGATGGTCTGATGGACTTGCTTTTAGGTCACTCTCGTCTGGTTATTTAGGATTTCGGGTATATCAAGTAGTAGTATCTAGTATGAGAGATTGGAATTCAATTGGAACCAATCAAAACCGATAATATATATAAAAATCTAAATAGATCAAAGATATATCTTGGTTCGATTTTAAAGTAATTTGGTAACTCAAATTTCGGTTATGCCGATTAGTTCGAGGAAATTAGATTCAATTCTATGATTCAGTTATTATATAGTTCAGCTAGACCATGCAAGTTATTATTTAATTCAGTTTAAATTCGTATCGGTGCATTTTGGTTCGACTTAGGTATTTTGCCAACCCCTAGTTCCTCTATGTACTCTAAATGATCGTCATATTAAATGAAGCATTAACTTTAATTATTGAAACATTTTGGCCATATCTTTTTCTGTTTTGTTAGCATATCTAAGAAATAAATCAAGTTTATGAACTTTTAATCCCGTTGTTCTCGTCAGTGTATTTTTGAAGACCGTAATATTAAATTAATTATTAACCTAAACTGAAACGCTGTCGGCTGTCGCTATACTTACAATTCCGATTCTACTGTGGATATCAAATTCATGCACAAATTAATGGTCTCTCCATTTAGTCAAATCTAGAGAAAATTTCAAGTTTTGGTTAAGTGGTTTAACAGTTGTGGCGATCTTTATAGTAAAGTTGCGGGTCCAAATTAGAAAATTCTTTACCCAGAGAAAAATTGTCTTCTTGAAAGATAAGAGGCTCATTTTCTGCGTTTTGGGCTTCGAACCCATTTTGGTCGGACTTTAACGAAAATAACTGAAACATTCATAAAAAAACAGGCCTTTGCACATGGAGATTCAGAGAGGGCTTGTCTTCTCAAAGAACCAGCCGGTTACAGACGAGTGTTCAACTCTTAAACGGACCGTTGGTTGGTGATTGCTTGTCTAACTCGAATTATTGCATACAAGAGCCCTTAAACAATCAAAGAATCAGACGACGAAGCCAATCACAAGACTTGCCACATTTTGATATCTTTTTGCCATTCTTATTCATAAAGAAATTTCAAACAATCACTAAAAAAAAAAAACAATTCAAGAGAGCTAATCTAATCGCTTTTTTTGGGCCTCCATCACTTGTAGTCTTTTCTTGGCGTAGTTCTTGGAATGGAAGTTGAAGAAGAGAGCCAAAAGAGAAGCGTTAAACGCAGCGTTGAAACACCATCCCCATATCCCGGAGCAACCCGACCCGAATAAATGCTCTCGGAGCATCCAACCGGATAGCCCGAAGCTGAAGACAAACTGCACGATCTGACAATCCGTCACCAACCTCTTCCACTTGGGCCTCGATCCCACGGCGCAGAGGAAGTAGTAACCGTACATGATGACGTGGACCGCCGAGTTCGTCACGAGCGCGACCGGGAACATGGACTGCCGGGTCCGGAGCCAGAGGAAGCACATGACCACAACCGTCGCGTGGTGGTAGACGTGGAGGAACGAGAGCCGCTGGATCGATTTGCCGAGTATGATGAGGATTGTGTCTCCGAACTCGAGGATCTTCGAGAGGTAGAAGACTTGAGCCCAGAAGAAGAGCGGTCCGCTAGGCTTCACGTCGACGGGGAAACAGATCGCGTTGAAGAAACGCGCCGTCGGATCTGAGGTTACTATGGAGAGAGTGCAACCGACGGCCATGATTAAGGAGAGGACGCAGAGGACGAGGCTGTGGAGGGCCGTGACTGGTTTCAGAATTCGGGGACCGAGCGAGGGGACCGAGTCGATGGCGGATCGGAGGATTAACGTGGCGGAGAGGTAAACGGAGACTACGACGGAGACGAAGAGGACGGTGGAGCCAAGGGTTTCGCCTTCGGTCCAAGTGAAACTGGCGATGCTGGGGTGGTTCACGAGCCAGTAGGTTAAACTAGAGTGAATTGATGCCATTGCGCCTCCGCTATTTCGGCGGTGGGTCTCGCCGGAGAAGTTAGCAGATATGGGGGAGAGGGAGACGAAGGGATCAGAGGCTTACCCAATCGGCTTATCTACATACAAGTGGGTCCCATGAAACCATTTTTTTTTTTTTTTTTTTCTGGTCCGAATCGTATTATGTTAAGACATCTTTTTCTTTTCTTTTTTTTTTTGTCAAACTTTGATTTCTTTACTTTTTTTTTGTTTGTCAAACTTTGATTTCTTTACCCATTGAAAGTGCTCTTATCATGTTTAATCAAAAAACAAAATAAACGTATTCAAAGGAAAGGAAGGTGTTTAAGGTTAACTAACGAAGATATCCAATTTTACAAACAAGGGATATGGCGGATCTTACAAGGGATGTGGCAGAAGAGGTGTTCACTAGGGTTCCAATAACATTTTTGAGAAAAATCCGGTTTACTTGCAAAAGATGGAATAATTTATGCAAAAGCTTCTCATTCGCAAAGAAGCACCTTGGTAAATCCAAGGAGTTTGTTATGGTGGTCGTGATGATGGAGTTTCGGGTTTATTTGATGAGAGTCAATCTTGACAAGGACGTTGAATCATGTATAGAACGTGAAGCTGGACTTATTAGCCTAGACGATCTTCATCAAATCGACGTATATCAAGTTTTTCACTGCCATGGTTTATTGTTATGCATCTCCCAAGACAACAAAACGCTCGTGGTTTGGAACCCGTACTGGGGACAAACCCGGTGGATCGTACCCACACATAATTTTTACAGATTGGACCGGTATAGGTATGCTCTTGGATACGACCGCAGCAGCAAATTCTTCAAAGTCTTGAGATTTATTGAGTTTGGTGAAATCGATGCTTTTGCTGAGTTCAAAATCTACGACCTCAACTCGGATTCATGGAGGGTTCTTGGTGTCACTCGGGACTGGAAGATATATCATTATGACCGTGGCGTCTCTCTCAAGGGAGATACGTACTGGATTGCTGAAGAGATGCCCGGAGCAGAAGAAGATGGGAAGTTCTTAGTTTGTTTTGATTTCACAAGAGAGAGATTTGGGGCGCGTTTACCTCTGCCGACGCTTGAGTGGGATCCTGAAGACACTCTGACTCTATCTAGCGTAAAAGAAGAACAGCTTGCGGTGTTATTTCAGCGGTCGGATACGTTAGTGATGGAGATCTGGGTTACGACTATGATTGATCCTAATGCGGTGTCGTGGAGCAGCAAACTGTTCTTAGCAGCGGATATAAGACAACTCATTGGCCCTGAGGTTTTGTTTCCGTGGGCCGCTGGGTGTTTCTTCATTGACCAAGAAAAAGAAGTTGCTGTGGTTTTTGATAAAGAGAAGGATAGTTTGATGAACCCTACTCGCAACGTAGCTTACATCTTTGGAGTGGATGGATCCTTGAAAGAAGCGGATCTCGGAAAATCTCTTTACAGATTATGTTACCCGCTTGTCTGCTCTTATGTCCCGAGTTTAGTGCAACTTTAAGTAGTTAGTCCATTCTATTTATTTTCTCTTTTGTCGTCCTTTTCTTTGAACAAGATTGTGTTGAAGTAGCTGTGTCCCCAGGCCAGCACGCTCATGTTTTTTCTTTGTTTATTTCTCATCCTAAATGACATTTGCTTTCTCGCAACCAAACCAGTAAACAAGAGTAACTCTGCGAGTTTACAAGAGAGTAGAGTAAGACTATTTTGTAATTGGGTTCTAGTTCGAATGGGTTGTTTGAGGTTTGCTCGCTTCCTCTCCTCCTGCTTTTATAGCCTGTTCCGCAAGGTCCGGGGTTGTTGAAACGAGCTCGATGTGGGCCTGACATTGTATATGGGCCTTGTTTGGGCCATCTTTGCTCGGTTAATTTCGGCAGATCAGTTGACCGTTGACCTAACTGCGGACCGGATCTAATTGTTAGATCCTGTATGTTTAAAGAGTTGATATTAACTATTAAGACCGGCCCTGCTTGTATTGATGTTTTTTTTTAAAACAGGTCTGGGAAGATATTATTTAGCCATAATGTAGTAGCATGCGTAAAGTGGCAACGAGAATGCTTCTACTTGCTGCTGTGCTTACCAAGCCTTAATTTATTTACACAAGTACAAATTACTTTTCACAAATTACTTTTCACACATACTAAAACCAGGTTGTCTCTATTTCTTACCATATTAACATGATACCACTAGTGGAAAGGATAGAATTCCTGGAAAGATTCGTCAAACATAAAATAATAAAACTGCAAAAACCCCAATAAACCCTTTAAATCGTTATTATCCGGAATGAGACCTTTTTTGTTTTTTTTTTGTTTGGAAAAAGATTCCAAATCTTCTATCCTAGGAAATTAAAGACTCAGAATCCAAATTCTCTTGATATTTATGCAAATTGTTTGGGGGCGAGAGAAGAGATCATGAATCAACATGACAAAAAAAAAGAATACAAAAGGTAGAGATTCATTTAAACAAAATTAAATTGGTAAAGAGTGAAAAGAGAGACATGTAAATGCCGCGTTAGGCGGATGTGTACAAAGTACCAAACCAATCACGAGCAGTGTCTGTCTGAAACCGAGGCAGAAACACGGAGACAGACATCTCTCTCCCTCTCTCCTCCCCTAAGTTCTCAACATCACGGTCACTTTTTTTTATTCAACTTTACAGTACTCTTTTTTTTTTTTGCCACAACAATTTTAATCTGCAGCAGCTTAACTGATAAAAAAAATCTCTCACGGCTCTTTCTGAAGAAGTCAAGAGCAGGGAAAGAAGGCTGCACATTTGCTTCTCCTTTCAGTCTTAGAAAGCTGTCTTATTTTGGGCAATTGAAGCTGTTTGTCTTTGGTAAGTGTTCTTTTCTTTTTCTGAGCCATTCTTAAATCCAAGCATAGATCACATGTCTGTACTTCTCTGTTTAGCTTTTTTTTTTTCCCTCACCAGCTTTTGATTTTTCTTTAAGATTTCCGTCAAAAATATCTTGTAAAGTTTTCTCCTTTTTGCCAAATCAAATCTAGTGTACGTCTTTTAAAGACTCCGACCGCAATTAAAGCTTCGAGTACATTTCTTTGGGGTTCTCTTTTAGCTTCCTGCAAAATATATTCATATTTCTGGATCTGAGTTAATTTCTACTTTGTTTATATTTGTTCTAGTGACTTTCAGAGTAAAACCAGTTTCAGCTACGTAGAAAAGTACTACTTACGAGTCTGTTGGATTTAGAGTTCTGGCTAATAGTGCTTTTGTCTTGATCGTTCATCATAACCTTGCTCTAGTTTTTAACTTGTAGGACACTATCAAGTTGAAAACTTCGAACACACCAAATCTGAATGGACGAAGCAGAGAGCTTTGTCCCTTTTCAGGGCATAAAGAATGATATCAAAGGGAGACTCCAATGCTACAAGCATGATTGGATCAGTGGTCTCAGAGCCGGATTTAGGTAAATTCATTTGTTTTCTCTTTTTTTCTTTTACAAAAAGCGTTAATGCTTGAGAGAGTTGAGGCTGATCTTAAACTACGCAAAATCTAGGATTCTGGCACCAACAACTTACATATTCTTTGCATCCGCCATTCCGGTGATTACATTTGGAGAACAATTGGAGAGAGATACTGGTACATTAGCAATGACGCTTTTGCTCCCTCACTTGCTATTTTTTTGCTTTTAATTAGAGTAACAGAAACCTGTAAACTTGTGTTTTGACTCTTTTGCAACTTGGCCAGATGGGAAGATTACCGCTGTTCAGACCTTAGTGTCGACAGCATTGTGTGGAGTGATACACTCCATTATTGGAGGCCAGCCATTGTTGATTCTTGGTGTTGCAGAGCCTACTGTTATAATGTACACCTTCATGTTCAATTTCGCCAAAAGCAGACAGGATTTGGGCTCTAGTCTCTTTCTCGCGTGGACCGGATGGTAACCTCAATTCTTCCTGTTTGCATGATAACTCAACTGCTCTCAATAAGTATTTAAAGTCTCAAACTTTATGCGAGAGGCGCTGGTCTTTCTTTTCTTTTCTTTTTAAGGGTTTGCTTGTGGACGGGGCTCTTGTTATTCTTGTTAGCTGTATTAGGCGCTTGCTCCTTTATCAATCGATTTACTCGACTTGCCGGGGAACTTTTTGGTATCTTAATCGCCATGCTTTTCATGCAAGAAGCCATTAGAGTAAGTGAAAGAGCCTCCTTTATTCGATTTCAGTCATAACTTTATACTGCCATTTGCGTCAAAAGCTTTGTCCCTTTATGTCGAAACTCTACTTTTCCAGGGCATTGTGGATGAGTTTGGTGTCCCCGGAAGAACAAACCCGAGATCAGCTGAGTTCCAACCTGCTTGGGTGTTTGCAAATGGAATGTTCGGTTTGATTTTGTCTTTTGGACTTCTGTTTACCGCACTGAAAAGCCGACAAGCAAGGTCTTGGAGATTCGGTGCTGGTAAGGAACTTCAGTATTCATTCAATCTGTGAATAAAAACAAAAAATTCTGGCTTAAGTGTCGTTTATTTTTTTCATAGCAAGAACCTCATGACCATCGATATTCTTGTGATTGCAGAATGGTTACGCGGGTTTATAGCAGATTATGGTGTTCCAGTGATGGTGGTAGTGTGGACTTGTATATCATACATACCTTGGAAGAGTGTTCCTCAAGGGATACCAAGGCGTCTCGTTAGTCCTAATCCATGGTCCCCTGGTGCATATCAGAATTGGACTGTCATCAAGGCACTAATCAGTTTTTTCTCTACTTATTACTCTCTTTACTATTAATGCTTTTATGTTCATAATTATTAAACTGCATGATGAATAAACTGCAGGAGATGCTGGATGTGCCTGTGGTTTACATTCTTTTAGCGTTGGTTCCAGCGTCAATGATCGCGGTTCTTTACTACTTTGACCATAGCGTAGCTTCGCAGCTCGCACAGCAGGAAGATTTCAATCTGAGAAAGCCACCTTCTTTCCATTATGATCTGCTTCTTCTAGGTTTCTTGGTAAGATGAAGTCTCTGTTTTTCTCGACTCATCTATTGACTAGGCCGTTTAATTTACAAATGGTGGAACTCTTCTTCTGTAGACAATCCTATGCGGTCTCCTCGGGATTCCTCCATCGAATGGTGTCATCCCACAATCTCCAATGCACACAAAAAGTTTAGCAACCCTGAAACACCAGGTTTGATTATCACACTATGTTTTTTTTTTTTTTTTTTGTAGAGGCCTTCTAATTGCATGTGTCCAAAGGCATTCAAAACGAGTTGATGTGCAGTTACTACGAAACAAACTCGTGGCAGCTGCGCGAAAATGCATCAAAAACAAGGCAACTTTAGGACAAGTCTATGGAAGCATGGAAGAAGCTTACCAGCAAATGCAGAGCCCTCTGATACACCAAGGGTCTTCTCGGGTATGTTCGGATCAATCATCGATATCAGTGTATAGCTAGACTTTTAAACTCATTCCTGAATTGAGCACCTGGCATATCAGATTCAGGGGCTCAAACAGTCACAGATGCAAAAGGGCTCAGGCTTAGTGAACGCAGATACACTGGTCGATGAAACGGTGTTCGATGTAGAGACAGAAGTCGAGAATGTGTTGCCAGTGGAAGTAAAAGAACAAAGACTAAGCAACTTCCTTCAAGCTATGTTGGTTGCTGGATGTGTTGCAGCAATGCCTCTGATAAAAAGAATCCCAAGTTCGGTTCTTTGGGGTTACTTTGCTTACATGGCCATCGAGAGCCTCCCAGGGAATCAATTCTGGGAAAGGATCGTGCTTCTCTTCACCGCCCCAAGCAGGAGATTCAAGTAACAACATCGACCTTTCTTCCTCAATCAAAGAGTATATATCTTGTATTATTCAGGATCATAATCTCTGTGTGGTCCTCTGTTTTTCTTTTCAGAGTTCTTGAGGATAATCATGCGGTGTTTGTTGAAACTGTTCCGTTTAAGACAATGGCGATGTTTACTCTGTTTCAAGCGGCTTACCTGCTGGTCTGCTTCGGGATCACGTGGGTTCCGGTGGCCGGAGTTTTGTTCCCGTTGATGATAATGTTTCTTGTTCCGGTTAGGCAATACGTATTGCCTAATTTCTTTAAAGGAGCTCATCTTCAAGACTTGGACGCTGCAGAGTACGAAGAAGCACCTGCTCTCTTATCATTCAACCTCAAACCGGTAATAAACTCTTTCTCTTCTTCGTCTCTACATAATTTTAGGCTTATATAGATCTTACTCCTTTGTGTGCAGGAAGGTGAAGTGAGCCGCGCGACGTCGTTTGCGGATAGTGGAGAAGTAATGGACGGAATGTTCACGAGAAGCAGAGGAGAGATAAGGAGAGTGAGCAGCATTAAGCTTGGTAGCGGCGGAGGAAGTGGATCGGCGGGAGGTTCGCCAGCAGGAGGAGTGGAGTTGATGAGGCGGGTGGTGAGTTTTCAGAATCCAAGGGTTTCTGAGAAAGTGTATATACGGAGCTTAAGTGATTTCAGAGGAGGAGGAGGAGAGATTAGTCCAAGGTCTCCCGCCGGAAGAGCTCCTCTAAGTCCACGATTCGCCGTCGCCGGAGGTGGAGGAGAACAGAGACTTTCTAATTTGGGAAAGTCTGTCTAGTCAACAGAATAGTGTCTCTAATTCATCTTCGACGCAAACTCAACGTCGAAACCTAGCTACGTTATGCTATTTTGTCTGTTTTTATGAAATTATTGAAAAGAAAAGAAAAGAAAAAGAATATTCCGGAGAATTTGATTATTTTAGGAAAACATTCTCCTTTGTTTTTATACATTTCCTAGCAATAGCTTGGTGGCTTTTTTGCTGGAGACATTCAGTTTGCCATTTGTTATTATAAGCTAACTACTATATGGTTTACTTAGCCTGAAAACAGTTGCGCTTTGCATAGAAACTGTGGGAGATCACTTTTTGACTTGTCTCGGTGAATCCCTCTCTGATGTTTCTCCATGTTAACACAGACCAAAGCCATCCGAGAAAAATACAGAATGAGGATGGATGATGATGTGTTTGTTCGGGTTGATGAACTTCTATGGAGTCTAAAAGAGAAATAGTCTATAGTTCATTATCGGCGCAAGTTGTTAGAAATTGTTTTGGTAATCGTCACTTATCTTTAACTCTTTCAAGCGGCTAATGTTCTTCTCGAGTTTCAACATGACCACCAATTCAACAAAAACTTCCTCATATGTACCGCACATGCACCCATTACGAATCAAGATGTACCTTCTTAGGGTGCAGCATTCGGATTCCAGTTCCGTTGGTAACACCAACACCAGGTTACTGTTGTCCAGACCATCACGAAATGGCTGCTGCTAAATCTACGGCAGCCTTTCACTACTGGGATGGATTCTAGAATCAGAAAGAGATGTTGATAATAGTTTTGGTGGGTCTTCTCAACAGAGTCAGAGGCTTAGAGATTGGTGTACCTACCTTCCGAGATGATACTGTCCTGAAGTCTCCTCCTTGGGTGCAAACCAATGTTTTTCTCACGCAAGAAGTATGTGACTATCTGTTCTTCCTTCCCTCTTTCAGCACAATAACATCTTTCAACTATCCTGACACCATCTCCGTCATACCTTACACACTAGTAATACAAACGAAAAATGTTGTGACCTATTTACAAATATATATCTTCTACAAACTTTAGAAACAAAATTCATATGTTTGTACAAACATTAGTACAAATGACAATTCATGATGTGCTTTAAATTGTATCCAAAAAAACATGATGTGTGCTTGAAATTCAAAGTATAAATTAAAAAAAAAACTTGATTATGTACATATGGACATAACAATGAAATTATTGAAGTTTAATAGACGTTGATGTGCTTTGAATTGTGCACACACAAAAAAAAAAAGCATAACGTGCTTAAATTGTGCATAAAAAAAAACATGATGTGCTTGAAGTCCAAAATATAAATTCAAGAAAACAAGAAGCTTCTTCGTTTTTATTCCTCTTTTAGTCGTTTTCTCATTTCCAAACAAGAAAGGATAAACAAATTTGTGTGCATATCGGACAAGATCTTGGGTTTTCCGACGGGATATTATCGGTGACTCTCACGATGTACACACATTTCGCTAGGAGTAAAAAATACAAAGTTGTTGGGATTTTCATCTGTGTTTCTACTGTGTTTGTGACTAACCTAATGTTCAGTAAATGCTGTCATCTTTGTGATGTTGCTGGCAATATGGGAGTTCAGACCCAGAAAGGTGGTGATGACATTCAAGACAACGAAGCAGCCCAACAACAGAGCGAAGGTCAAAGCAATGAAGCAGTTGACGGTGAGGAACATGATATTGATAGACAAAGTGATGGATCATCAGTCGGTAACTTCTTTTCACCATCAAGTATGTCCAGTCAACAGTCCTATAGTGTAGTGTCTGTGCCTCTATTCATATTTGTTCCAAAATCAAAACCAAAACTAAGAGCATCTCAATATCTCATCTATATAATAAAAATCTCTTTAATATAATTCTATTATATAACTAAAATTTAATTTAAAAAGAAAAATTAAGTCAATTTTTTATAATCACATGTGTAAGATGAGTATTCAAAAGTACCTTAAAGTTTTTCAAATGAGATACTCTTGAATATATTTTTTATTTTCTCTCTTGTTTTTCACCTTTTTATTAATTTTTTAATATGAGAACTTCATTGAAATACCTCTAAGCTATTTATTTATTTGTCTGTTAACTAATTGTTATGAGATTATTGATGCGAAAGAAAAAAAGTTATTATATTATCTCAGAGAAATTAATTTACTTCAGGAAAATGGGAAATGATTTTGGGCTCAAAAGTCAAGACTGGGTGAAAAAAAAAAACCCGAGTCAAAAGTCAAAACCGGGTTAGACAGAGAAAAAAGAGAGTAAATAGTGAAAAAAAAATATGTAAAAGCATGAGCAAATAACAGAACCAAACCGTTCTTCAACCAATGAAACAGTAACGTCCAGTAACGACATCGTTTCGCTGCCAAGGATACGACAACGTTTGTCTTGCCAAGAATATCCTCTGTTTCAGCTGGGCGATTGCCCCCTTGACCTCTCTCGGTTGTTCTGCAACTGCCACAGTCTGATCCTGGATCTCCATGAATTCTTTACTTGAAACAATCACCATACATCAATGTAAAACAGGTAAGCTTACAAGTTCACTTTAAACACAACTAATCAGCTCTTGAAAAAATGTCATAGATGTTTCCGAATCCGAAACTCTCTTCTAGCTCATGTTTCCCCGTTAGTGCGTGCTTACAGTATAATAAAAGCCATGTTTTTTTGCTTATGGGTCTACTTGTATCCAACCAAGACTGCTCTTTTTCTGTAATCTGTACCAATTGGGTTTTATATCTCTCTCGGGCTCGGGGGTCGTTATATCCAAAGTTTTGGGTCGTTGACCATTGTTCGACTTCTTCTATGTTTAATTACCCTCAGCGCCTTAGGGATTCGGATTATACTAATTCTTATTCGGAATACGAGTTTTGCTTAGGTGCTTATGTGAGATGATGATGCCAATGGTGAAATTTAATTCTGGTTTCACTTCATCCAGAATGAGGAATTGGTCGGTGGGAATATCCATCATGGTTCTTGCATTGATCTTCATCATCCGTTATGAACAACCTGTTCAAAAACTTCCAACGAAAGATCACACTGTGGATGAGTTTACTTTAGAAGGAGAGAGTGTTCAGGAACCAGCAAAGAAGCCACATTTTATCACTTTGGAAGATCTTGATTACCTCTTTTCAAACAATATATTTTACGGAGAAGATGAGTTGCTTGTATGGTCCCGTATGCGTCCGTTTCTCGAAAGGCCAGATGCTTTGCCAGAAACTGGTCAGGGGATCGAAGAAGCTGCTTTGGCGATGAAAGATTTGGTTTTTCTGATCAATAAAGAGAAAAGAGCTTCTTCTTCTTCTGCTACGGTCTCTATGAAAACCAGAAGAACTTGTCCGGACTTTGTAGATGCAGTTGATGGGGATTTGTCTGGTTTAAGGCCTGTACTTGAGTTCCCCTGTGGTTTAACTGAAGATTCTTCTATCACTTTGGTTGGTATTCCTGATGAACGTTCGAGAAGCTTCCAGATTCAGCTCGTGGGCTCAGGAGAAACCCGTCGTCCAATCATCTTGCGTTATCATGTGAATTTTTCCAAGCCATCCATAGTGCAAAATACATGGACAGAAAAGCTCGGGTGGGGCAACGAAGTTAGATGCCCATGTCACGGATCATTTGAGAATCAAATAGGTAACCAAACTCTGGCATTCACATATATCTTTGCTCTTTTATGCCATCTTGAAAGATTGTTAAAAGGTCTTTCCGCAACCATTGTAGTGGATGGACTTCCTCTCTGCAACGAACAGACCAGTAGAATTACTTTGGAAGAGAGTTCCAAGGAAGATGCAATGATGGAATTTTCTATTGGAAATACTGATTTTCCATTTCTCAGAGGGAATCCCTTCACTGCCACTTTGTGGTTTGGCTTAGAAGGTTTTCATATGACGGTTAATGGGCGTCATGAGACTTCATTTGCTTACAGGAAGGTAATGAATGACTATACAGAGTAAAGTATTGAAGTTGTTGCTTTGTTTGAAAACCAACATATCTGGTTTGCAGAAGCTCCAGCCGTGGTTAGTCAGTGCTGTCACAGTCTCAGGTGGTCTGAAATCGTTATCTGCCTTAGCCACAAGACTGCCCGTTCCGGATGACCATGCTTCTTTAACCATAGAAGAGAAACTTCAAGCTCCGTCTCTTTCCGGAAGAAGAATAGCATTGTTGGTGGGTGTTTTCTCCACTGGAAATAATTTCAAGCGACGTATGGCGCTGAGAAGATCTTGGATGCAATATGAGGCAGTTAGATCTGGCATAGTGGCTGTTCGTTTTCTCATTGGCCTTGTAAGTACTTCTGCAAGTCAACATTTTCTCTCTGGATTTGTACAACTTTTAGCTATAACTTGGCGTTTTTGGGTCAGCACACTAATGAACAAGTCAATTTAGAGATGTGGAGAGAAGCTAAGGCATATAGAGACATTCAGTTTATGCCATTTGTTGATTACTATGGTTTACTTAGCCTGAAAACAGTTGCGCTCTGCATTCTCGGGGTAAGCTACTACTTACACAATGCATAGAAAATGAGAGATAGTCCTTTCCTTGTAATGTTTCTCTAATTTTGATACAGACCAAAGTCATCCCAGCAAAATACATAATGAAGACGGATGATGATGCCTTTGTTCGGATCGATGAACTGCTATCGAGTCTACAAGAAAAACCGTCCAGTGCCCTTTTGTACGGTCTAATATCATTTGATTCGTCACCAGACCGTGAGCAAGGCAGCAAATGGTACATTCGTAAAGAGGTACTTTTCAATTTTTCTCAACATTTCTCTTTGGTCTATCTTCTTAGATACTCACATCACGCACGTTCTCTTCTTGTGAAGGAGTGGCCTCAAGATTCGTACCCTCTATGGGCACATGGCCCTGGCTACATCATCTCTCAGGATATCGCTAAATTTGTGGTGACGAGTCACCGCCAAGGAGATCTTAGAGTGAGTTTTGTTTTTTCAATTCATCCTAGAGTTCAAAGTATAACTAGCTTATCTTAGAGATGGTAGATAAGATAACGGTTGTTTTGATGAAAGCTTTTCAAGCTGGAAGATGTGGCGATGGGGATATGGATTCAACAGTACAACCAGACAGTAAAAAGAGTGAAGTACATGAATGACAAAAGATTTCATAACAGTGGGTGTGTATCAAATTACATTCTTGTTCATTACCAAACCCCTCGGCTAGTTTTATGCCTCTGGGAGAAGCTACAAAAGGAGAGCCAGTCGATTTGCTGCGAATAGATCTCTCAATCTTGTCTGCAAAGATTGAAACTCTGATTGGATTTCTCTGCCGGAAATCTTGAAGCCTTGTTGTTTTATAATTTATACATGTGTTGTATAAGATGCAGCATTTAACTATGCATTTGAATCATCTTTTCTTATTTTTCTACTTGTATATATTGTGGACGTGCATTTAAAATCGGAATACAAACCTAATGTGTTGTCCACAAATTAGTGACATCTTTTTTTGTTTGTCCTTTTTTTTGGTTTAATATTTTTTAGTGATCAACATTGTAATCCAATATGGTCATATGAAATTTGATCCGACTATGTAATGTTGTTTAGTTAATCCACTTTGACAAGACCGATACCAATCTTACATTTTCATGGATTAAGACGTTCTTCTTAGACGTGTGTAGACGAAGAATCTCAATGAAATGTATAATTTTATTACTAATCGAATAGAGAAGTACACACTGAATGGCTAGAGAACCTAAGTTACCGTGTTACCAACCCCTTAAAACACACCCTCTCTCTCACTAATGATGATAACTTATCTTAACTTGAAGAGTGACCGCTTTATCACCGTCTCCTATCACAACTCCGTGAACTCCCTCCGGCAAAACCTTGTACCCAACTGAATCAACAATCGAAAAGCTGCGACATACATCGAACTCAAACCTCGCGTCCGTTTTCTTTCCGGCAGCCACAAAAACCCTCTCGAACCCTACCACCTGCTTGATGTGCGTTCCCACGATTCCAACCGGTGGCTTAGTGTAAACCATCACAACCTCTTCACCATCTCTCTTCCCTATGTTCTTAACTGCAAGTCTAACCGCTATTTTTTCCTTGCATCGCAAGTCATGGACCAAAACAGAGGGACATGCTATTCCGTTGTCATCTTGTGGGTCCGTGTAGTTGATGTAGTGGCAAACTTGTCTCTTCTCGAGCTTGATGTTCACTGGGATGACATGACCCGAGGAAGCCGTCTTGTACTTGAACTGAGTGTAGCTAAGTCCATGTCCAAAGGGGAAAACGGTCGTTCCATTGAAGAACTTGTACGTTCTTCCTGGATAACCTAACTTTTGGTCCGCTCGGAGTTTCAACGAAGTCATTGGAATCTGTTTCGCATAGTTAGCTTCGTACCATGTCAGTGGTAATCTCCCACCTGAAGAGACAATATCGTATACGAATGAAGTTTTATATATATATATAGTGGTAATCAAGAGCATTATATTACTCCTTTGGATGCTTTGGGTTTAATATATACTCACCAGGGTTGTATTTTCCCACAATAACATCAGCGATGGCGCGACCACCTTCTTGACCAGGATAACCAGCCCATAGTATAGCTTTGATGTTGGGATGATTTTTGGCGAATGTCACATCAACCCCACCGGCAGATAATATAACTAGAATCACCGGACCTTTAGCCGCGTCAGCAACTTGAGTGATGAGTTCGTTTTGATAACCAGGAAGATGAAGATGGACTCTATCCAAGCTCTCTGCTTCAACGGTCAAGTCTAGTCCCGCTACAATAACAGTTACATCTGCTTTGCTCGCGGCTTGAACAGCGGGGAAAATCATCGTGTAATTCTTGCATAGCACGTCACCGCATCCGGCCGCGTATGCCAGGCCCGCGGTAGTGGTGTGCGCCGAGAGACCTTGCAACGGGGAGATGTAGCGGCAAGGAATCCCGGCGTAGTTCCCTATCATGGCTGAAGTAGCGTTCGCATGCGGTCCGACCACGGCTAGATTCTTGTAGTGGTTGAAGCTGAGAGGAAGAGTGTCATTGTCGTTCTTGAGCAGCACAATTCCTTCTTTGGCTGCTTCTTCCGCCAATTCAAATGCTTTATGTGAGCATATATCCGTTTTTGTCAAAGAAGCATATTCGGGTCGACCGTCGAAGAACCCTAACCGCATAAGTACGGTGTAGAGATTCTTGAGAGAATTATCGATATGAGTCTCACTAATCTGTCCTTGGTGCACTGCGCTCTTCAAAGCTTTTGGGTAGTAATCACCACAATCCATATCCAGACCTAAAAAGAATGTCAAAAACTTTAGTACAAAAAACTCGTATATGTATTTACGTTTATATAATAGTATCATTTATCGTTTTGCACCTGCTTTGAGCACTTGTGAGACGGCGTCCTCGTCTGTGTCACCGAGCCATTTGTGTTTGTCAACAATGACTTCGATAGAGTCACAGTCGGAGACAATGTAGCCATGTAAGTTCCATTCTCCTCTAATGGTTTGTTTCAAGAGTCTCGGATCGGCACAAGTAGGAATTCCATTCACGCGATTGTAAGAACACATTACGCTACTCACATCTCCTTCTTTCACACACATCTCAAACGGTCGCTGAAAGGTCTCCATCATATCTTGCTCCGCCACCTTTCATAATTCATTAATGACATAATAAACAAAAATCAGCATTCACAACGCTGATATAGGATCATTAATTTGAAAGATAAATTTACCCTTGCATCGAAATGGTATCGGTCAACGCCGAACCATTGATCAACGTCGTAAGCCGTGTAGTGTTTGCAACAAGCGGAGACTTTCAATGGTCTGGAGTTAGGATCGGTTGCATTTTCCGTGCCTTCCACGTCTTGTAACCCTCTGACGTAGTTAGAGGCATAGGTCCCAACGACAAAAGGATCTTCACCAGGAGTCTCCAAGATTCTTCCCCATCTCGGATCCCTTACAATGTTTATGTTAGGACTCCAAAACGTTAAACCGGCATGTCCCAAATTGTACATTGCCCTAGCTTCATTCGAAACAACCTACAAATGCATGAGAGTATATTATTATAATATGAATATCTTTGGTGTGACTTTGATCGATACATGAATTTTGCTTACTACATACCTTTCCGATATCCTTCCATAATGTGCGGTTGAATGATGCGGCCGTGTGGATGACATTAGGGAAGCTAGTGGCACCAGGGACTGAACCGTCGAAAACCGTACCGGGACCAACGTTGGAAACACCGTGAAGAGCCTCGGACCACCACTCGTAAGCTGGAAGTCCGATCCTCATGACTCCGGTTGCATTGTCTCCCATTTGTCCAACTTTCTCTGAAAGTTTCATCCGAGCCACGAGATCCTTCACTCGCACGTCATACGGCAACGATTTGTCGCAGTAGAAGAAGTCGGACATGTCTAAACCGATGTTTGCGAACCTAATCGGGTCACAAACGTGAGTGTAGTTCAGAGGAACATCTCCTATAATGATAGCGGAAGTGGAAATTACTAGGGAAAAGAAAATAAGAAAGTGAAGGAGTGCCATTGATTAAGAGTAAACTCGTTAAAGAAGAAAGTGAGAAGTGGGATGATAGGAAAAGCTAAACGTTGAATGGTGTTTATATAGTCTTGTTTGGAGTGACTCACTCTGAGTGAGTGAAGGATGTTGAGATTTTTTAAAGATCTTGTTTTGATTTGTAAGAGAATAAAGTGGGAAAATTATGAACAAATAAGACCGAGTCCTTTTACTGAATTTGTTTTTATCCATTTTGATTGCAGTCGACAAAAAATGATCGTGTTTTCTTTTGTTAAGAAAGGACCGGGTCTCATTAGCTAATTATCCAATTGAAGATATTCCAACTTATGTTTCTATCTTACTATACTGGGTGTCTAGTGGCATGTTACAGTTAAAATTTATTAATTATGATATGTGTATCTAATTAGAAACCGGATCGTCATATATGTTAAATAAGTAAAAGACCGGGTCATGAAATGATATTTCGATTTATGCGATATGTCGCAGGTTCTGGATCGTTGATTATGTTGGGTACAAAGGTTTTACCGGAGGGAGTTGACGGGGTTGTTATAGGAGACGCTGATAAAGCGGTGGCTCTTCAAGTTAAGATAAGTTAGAGAGGGTGTGTGTTTTAAGGGGCTGGTAACACACTAACTTAAGTTTACTAGCCATTCAAATTAGTTAGTGTTGTGCATTTCTCTATTCGATTAGTAATAAAATTATATCTTTCGTTGTCTGTCTACACACGTCTATTTACCAATAATGTGTATATATCATGTCTTTTTGGTTGATTTTTATTGGTTATCATATCGCTTGCTGCTGTCGATCCCGAACAGAGCTATATATTACACGACTATCATCACACTCGATTACTACATGGTGCAGACTCCTAAAAATTTGATACGTAACCTGAGAATTAAATAACACTGATGTATTTTTATTTTGTGGCAGAGAAGAGTAAAGTTTTCAGAAACAGATAACCAGCTTCAGTGATATTTTAGTGATATTATCATGTTTATGTTAAGTTACGAGGGAAAGAGAAAAATCAGATGAACTGGATGTTGCACTTTGATGAAAGTCGGGGGAGAGTCAGCAGATTAGCTCGCAAGAACTTATTCTTGTTGTTGTTCACGTCAACTTTCACAGTTTCAAGACATTCCAACTTGCCCAAGAAATGTCTCATCTGTCTCAGCTCTTGAAAAGAACCTCCATACTCTGAAATATCTAACTGCTTCACTTGACATGTCCACAAACTACATATTTCTTCTTCCTCCTTTTTCTGTCTTGGCTTCTTAGGGATGCAAGCACATGCATCTCCGCATCTATTTGTTACTCGGTGCACAAGACCCTGAAAAGCAGACCGATTTGACATGGATATAAAGCAGCAACAACAACAATAAGTCAATAAAAGAGTCTCAATAAAGAAAATGATAGTACGTACCTTTAGTACTAAAGACTGTAGAATTGGACAGCTCTTGAGCAGAAGTGCCATTACTTGCCAACCTTTTTCTTTGTTACTTTCAATAGATAAATTAAGGAGGTTGTTGAACACCGGCATGGATTTGCAGCAGAAATGAAACGCCTATGATCCCAACCAAAAAACATATAACATAAGTGAGATCACACTAGACTGAATTATATTTAAATAGATAATCGTCGACAAACCAGAAGAAAAAAAAAAAAAACAATCATTATAACAAGAGTAGAAGAAGTCGGACATGTCTAAACCTATGTTTGCGAACCTAATCGGGTCACAAACGTGAGCGTAGTTCAAAGGAACATCTCCTATAATGATAGCGGAAGTGGAAAGTACTAGGGAAAAGAAAATAAGAAAGTGAAGGAGTGCCATTGATTAAGAGTCAACTAGTTAAACAAGAAAGTGAGAAGTGTGATGATAGTAAAAGCTAAACGTTGAATGGTGTTTATATAGTCTGGTTTGGAATGACTCGTTCCGAGGAACGTTCCACTCCGAGTGAGTGATGGATGTTGAGATTTTCTAAAGATCTTGTTTTGATTTGTAAGAGAATAAAGTGGGTAAATTATGAACAAATAAGACCGAGTCCTTTTACAGAACTTTTTTTGGTCTTAATTTCTTTATTAAAATATGTTGTTATTAATTATTGTATTTTAAATATATGTATTTTTAAAATCTAGTGTTATTGGTTTTTGTATTTACAATCTCATCATTAATAGAGTTTAAAATATTGTTATTCAATTAAAGATTTGGACATAAGAATTGAATTATTGTGTCATTTATGTTTAAAAGATTCATACAGTTCATTTGATTTGAAAAGTTTGAACGGATTTAAATCTAATTTCATGTGTAAATTATAGTAATCAAAATCAAACCATATAATTTATCTTCATATTTTGAAATCCTTCATTATTAATAAACATTTTTCTTCTTACAAAAAATGTCATGGTTAATTTTTCTATAAAAAAACATCTTGTTGAAATACAAATGATTGAAATACATATTTCTCTCAAGAAACATTTACTTCAAAATTGATCAAACCCATCCATCTAACATCTTGTTTTCTTTGGAATTTCAAAGGAAACGAAAATTCCATATTGATCTTAATAAAATTTACTTCCAAATTAGTGAGACCTAGATTTTATCCATATAACATCTCTTCTTTTTTTCTTCTTTGAAATTTCAAAGGAATTGATTTCATTATTTTTATTACATGAATTGTCTGATTCATCATGTATATATTTGATTCTAACATTTTTAGGTTGTTTTTTTCATTTTTTCATTTTTTGTTTGGATACCTACATAATTTTTTGTAGCTTTCTTTTTCTGTATTCATTTTCATTTATAAATTTGTTTTGAAAGAGTGTAATTCTATTCACAATCTGTTGTAAATATCAAATGATATTATATTGATTTTATAAATACTTTGATACAGATTTAAAAATCATATATCTGAAATTTTGAAATGGGAAATTTTTTAAAATCTGATATATTCTAAATTTTTAATGGAGTTGATTTCAAATAATACAACCAATAAGCTTTTTTAAATAATGATATGCATTCAGACATTGTTGGTGATGATTTGTTTATGAAATTAAAAATTCTCCGAAAATAAATATCAATGAAACTGTATTGAAATGTTTTAACAAAAGTGCACAATTTTTGAACTTGCTTAGGGCATTCCAAAATGTTGCACCGACACTGACTGGGAAACTTCTTGCTGCTGGAGAAAAACATTCGTTTGCAGCCAAGGTGGAGACTTGAGGACCGTATCGTCTGAGAAAGTAGGAACACCAATCCCCAAACCTCTGACTATGTTCAACATACCCACGAACACTGTTCTGAGCATGTGTTCGGTGTCCTGGAAGCCACCCCAGTAGTGAAAAGCTTGAGTAGACCTAGCCGCATTCATTTCTTGATGCTGTCCGCAACAATAAACCAAAGGAACCGCTAACGCAACGCTGCACCTTAACAAGGCACATCTTCTTTGGTAGTGGGTGCAGCGGCGGTACAGGCCAGGTGGTTGAATCGGTTGCTGGTGTGGAATCTGAACATTAGCCGCCAATTCGATCGGACCATGAGCCACCTGAAAGAGAAAGAGATAATGATTGGGCCTATGATGAGAATTTCCTTTAAACTATATCTTAATCTAAAATTTCCAGAAATCCAATTCAAACTCGTACCTCTACGCCTACGAGAGCTCTACCTCCGCTGGTTCCTGAATCTGTTGCGGCTGTTGAAGCCCCAACAAGGCAGTAATAGCGGCCTGAAAGAGAAAGACCATTACCAAAAAACCCTAACAACTTGGGCCTATAATGAGAATATCTTAATCGGCCCAAAACTATTTCTTCATCTAAAATTTCCAGAAATCCATTTCGCTATTTTCCCGAAATGGAATTCCCGAAATCGAATTCAATTCATACCATTAAATCCATTGGTTCTACCTGAGCGAGACGATCATGACCGACCTCAAAAATAAAACAAACCATAACGACCTGAAAAGAACTTTCTCCACAAGCAAAAGAAAAATCGAACGAAAATGCAGAGAAAACTAGAAAAATCTGTTGGTTTTACCTGAGCAAGACGATCATGACCAACCTCAAAAATAAAACAAACCATAACGACCTGAAAAGAACTTTCTCCACAAGCAAAAGAAAAATCGAACGAAAATGCAGAGAAAACTAGGAAAATACCTCTTCGTCTCTATTAGGTTCCATTGTGTTGCAGACGTACAATGCAAAGAGTTTTTTCTTCAGCTTTGTGAGAATATCCCACATTGGAAGTTGGGAGGGACATTGACTAATATATAAGGGACTTGGGCCAATCCACTCATTGCCAATTGGTTTTGAATTGGAAGCCCAGGAAACATAACATGGTATCGGATAGGTTCGGGTGGGGGAGCGTGTGAACCTGCTCTGATACCATGTTAAATTTCCTGGGCTTCCAACTCAAAACCAATTGGCAATGAGTGGATTGGCCCAAGTCCCTTATATATTAGTCAATGTCCCTCCCAACTTCCAATGTGGGATATTCTCACAGGTTCACATCGCTTCTGTGATTTCGTAGACAAGACACTTGCTCTGCTAAGCGATTCTCGCATCAAGAAATTCTCCTTGTCTCGTGTATATGGATATCAAGACGAAGAACCACAACAATCTTGTTGCATTTGGACTGCAATGGAACAACATGCTTTATTGGAACTACACTTGTCCGCCAGAAACATGGCTCTTGTTGAACTAGAGACAAAGTTGTTCACGAGCAACACACTGGTTAAGCTCACAATTTCTTATCAAATTCGCCTTGAAGTCGAGCGTGTGTTTTTCCCCGTCCTCAGATCACTTTCTCTCTCATCAACTAACATTGATTGGACCAACTTTGATCGGCTCATCTTTGGGTGCCCTCTGCTGGAAGAGCTCTTCATACTTGATAGTGTTTCTAGGTACAACTTGCCAGGTTGCAGTTTGTTCGGCGTTGAAAGTGCATCATCCATCAAGCGACTTGTTCTATTTAGCTATCTTCCCGACTATAAAGACGACCACAGACACGTTTGTTTTGAAGCACCAAATCTTGTCTACCTATTCTAGTTATGTTTCCAAACAATATGAGGTCGATTTGGATTTGCTTGTCGAAGCCAGGCTGAGTCTCAAGTTGTGGGAGTCAACTCAGGATTATGATTATTCTGATGATGATGCCGACGATTATGATTATGATTATTATGATGATGATGATGATGATGATGATGATTTATTTTCTCATGTTGAAGAACCAAAGGCGGTTATATTTGGGGATGTTACAAATCTTGTTATGGGTATAAGCAACACTAGATTACAACCCTTCACTTGTCTCCTGATTCCCTTGAGGTTAGTTTTTGCTGCTATGTTATTTTTTTTCTTCTGGTTTGTCGACGATTATCTATTTAAATATACGTATTACCTCTCTCAAAAATCAGTTAGCAGAAAGCTTGTTAAGTTTCCTGGGCTTCCAACTCAAAACCAATTGGCAATGAGTGGATTGGCCCAAGTCCCTTATATATTAGTCAATGTCCCTCCCAACTTCCAATGTGGGATATTCTCACACTCCCCCTCGAGACAATGGCTCGTCTAGCCATTAGTCTCGACAATATCCATTATCGGATCAATTTCGGGTCAATTTAATCGGGCCTCTTTCAATGGGCCGGATAGGTTCGGGTGGGGGAGCGTGTGAACCTGCTCTGATACCATGTTAAGTTTTCTGGACTTCCAACTCAAAACCAATTGGCAATGAGTGGATTGGCCCAAGTCCCTTATATATTAGTCAATGTTCCTCCCAACTTCCAATGTGGGATATTCTCACACTCCCCCTCGAGACAATGGCTCGTCTAGCCATTAGTCTCGACAATATCCATTATCGGATCAATTTCGGGTCAATTTAATCGGGCCTCTTTCAATGGGCCGGATAGGTTCGGGTGGGGGAGCGTGTGAACCTGCTCTGATACCATGTTAAGTTTTCTGGACTTCCAACTCAAAACCAATTGGCAATGAGTGGATTGGCCCAAGTCCCTTATATATTAGTCAATGTTCCTCCCAACTTCCAATGTGGGATATTCTCACACTCCCCCTCGAGACAATGGCCCGTCTAGCCATTAGTCTCGACAATATCCCATTATGGGATCAATTTTTTCGGGTCAATTTAATCGGGCCTCTTTCATTGGGCAGGATCGGTTCGGGTGGGGGAGCGTGTGTTCGGGCTCTGATACCATGTTAAGTTTCCTGGGCTTCCAACTCAAAATCAATTGGCAATGAGTGGATTGGCCCAAGTCCCTTATATATTAGTCAATGTCCCTCCCAACTTCCAATGTGGGATATTCTCACAGAACCACTTGCTGCTTCTTCTTGGTTGGGATACACAACCATTGATTCATCAAACCAAAGGGTGTGTCTACAAGAAGCAGCAGATTCCTCCACCTTTTAGAAAGAATCGATGTGGAAGCAGCCACTTTGGTTGGAACTAGAGACAGAATCTTGCCAAGAATCTCATCTGGAAAACTGCTTATCGAATCTCTACCACCCATAAATTAGGGCTTTAAGTAATAATTATAACTACCTACACAATAAAACCCTCGATTAGGATCAAACAATACAAGCATGAAAAGAGAAGATTATCCTTTAATTTACGTCGATAGAGAATAATTCAGCATGAGAATAAATTGTGGACTGCAAAAAAAAAAGGAAGCACTTACGAGGGCAGAGGAGACGAGTAAGATCGAAAAGCTTGAGTTTGACGATGGAATTTGAGACACGTAGGGATGAAAGGGATCAATTGCTCAAATATATACCTTTTGTTTTACGGTAAACTGTTTTCGGTCGATTTTCCTTTTAACCGTTGAGCCGCGGCTATTTTCGATTATTGATTTATAGAGTTTTTACTGTTAGGTTTGTAAACCCTTGTCAAAAAAATATAAGGTTTGTATTCTGATTTTAAAATGCACATCCATAATATATACAAAGTAGAAATATAAGAAAAGAATGCTTCACGTGCATGGTTAAATTCTGCATCTTATACATAACATCTATAATTATAAAACACTCGACTCTCCTCGAAAGCAACAAGACATTAAGATTTCCGGCAGAAAAATCTCATCAAATTTTCAATCTTTGCAGACAAGACAAGATCGAGAGATCTATTCGCAGCAAATAGACTGGCTCTCCTTTTGTAGCTTCTCCCAGAGGCATAATGAACAAGAATGTAATTTGATACACACCCACAGTGTGACTCGTTTTGGACGTTTCTCACCAAAATTTTCATAACGGATGATGAAGATCAGTGCAAGAAACCATGACAGAGATTCCCACCGACCAATTCCTCATTCTGACTGAAGTGCACGGAGTTAGAAAATTTGAACAAGATAATATGAACAAGATAATATTAACAAAAAAAAAAAAGGTAATCATGAGTTCACGACAGAGTACACAGATACCTTATTTAGCCGGTTCTATCGGTTTGAACTTAGACCGGTGTATATGGGTTTCCAGGTCGGTTACCTGGAACCGGAATTTGACGATATCCAACCGAAATGAGTATTGACGGGGAATTATCCGCAAGAGAGAGAGTGACAGCGAGAGGTGTGTGAAGGAAGAAGACGATGGCGTCAATGTCTCTCTCGTTTTCTTCTTCGCTATGTTCGTCTCGAATTCCCGGAGGAAAGCGTAGATTTCATCAGAGAGATGTGAGCTCCGTGCGATGCGTTTTAGCTGCTTCAAAATATTCTCCGGGAGGTGCAACGAAGAAGAGGCTTTGGAAAGAAGGAGAATTTCCTGGAATCACGGAGCCGGTTAATCCGAGACGAACCCCGATGAAAAATGTGAAGAAGAAACTGGACAGGAGAAGCAAAGCCAACGGATGGTGTAACACCGTCACCGAAACCTTGTCCGATCTCATCGCCAAAAAGCAGTGGCTACAAGCTCTCGAGGTATTTCATTTTCACTCTTCTCAATCCCAATTCAGTAAAAAATTCACCTTGATTCTGAGTCATGAATCTCAGTTAAGCTGAAATGTTTGGAGTTTGGAATTTTCCGTAAGCGTTTTGTGTGAAAGATGATTTGCTTTTAAATTGGGTGTTCAATGAACGATAGGTTTTTGAAATGTTGAGGGAACAACCGTTTTACCAACCAAAGGAAGGGACTTACATGAAGCTGCTTGTTCTTCTTGGTAAATCTGGACAACCTAACCGTGCACAGAAGCTGTTCGACGAAATGCTCGAAGAAGGACTTGAACCCACTGCTGAGCTCTACACTGCTCTTCTATCTGCTTACTGTCGCAGCAATCTCATCGACGAGGCTTTTTCGCTTCTCGACCGAATGAAAAGCTTGCCTCAATGCCAACCTGATGTTTTCACATATAGCACTCTGCTCAAGGCGTGCGTGGACGCTTCTCTGTTTGACTTGGTCGAGTCCTTATACAGAGAAATGGACGAACGTCTGATTACTCCAAACACAGTGACCCAGAACATAGTTTTGAGTGGTTACGGTAGGGTTGGCAGGTTTGATCAGATGGAGAAGGTTTTGTCCGATATGCTGGTGAGTACTTCATGTAAACCTGATGTGTGGACGATGAACATCATCCTTAGCGTGTTTGGCAACATGGGTAAGATAGACATGATGGAGAGCTGGTACGAAAAGTTCAGGAACTTCGGGATAGAGCCAGAGACTCGAAGTTTCAATATCTTGATCGGTGCGTATGGGAAGAAGAGAATGTACGACAAGATGTCATCGGTGATGGAATACATGCGGAAGCTTGAGTTCCCATGGACAACATCGACGTACAACAATATCATCGAGGCGTTTGCGGATGTGGGTGATGCGAAGAACATGGAGTATACGTTCGATCAGATGCGTAGCGAAGGTATGAAAGCAGACACGAAGACCTTTTGCTGCCTCATAAATGGATACGCCAACGCTGGCCTTTTCCACAAGGTGATAAGTAGTGTTCAATTGGCTGCAAAGTTTGAGATACCGGAGAATACTGCTTTTTACAACGCGGTGATATCAGCTTGTGCCAAAGCCGATGATCTGATAGAGATGGAAAGAGTTTACACGAGGATGAAGGAGAGAGAATGCGTGTGCGATTCAAGAACGTTCGAGATAATGGTGGAGGCGTATGAAAAGGAAGGTATGAACGATAAGATCTATTACTTGGAACAAGAGAGGCAAAAGCTTAATCTGGATGACGCTGCAGCCACAAAAGAGGAGGAGAATCTCCCGGGATGATTGCAGTAGAAGTAAGGAGTTTGTAATACACTTGATTGTTCTTGCAGCTATTGTGTGTATAAAGCTTTTTCTTTTCGATTGTTGAATGTTTTGTTTGTTAAAAACATCTCTATGGGCCCAGAAATTAGATATTGGGCCCATTAAAGGAAAAGCCTGACTTGCCCAAGAAGTCGGAGGAGAGGAAATGTCAAATTTTGACTAGCCTTTGCGGTAACTGCTTGGCTTTATTCTATAAATTTGTCTCCTCTTTCTCTCTCTCTCTCTTACCGTTTCTTCTCGTACAATCAAAAGCGAGCGAACCACCAAAAGAACAAATTGAACACATTCTTCTGCTCTACACACAAAAAAAAAGATAAAAAAACAAACCGCTTCGATCGGAATCAATCTACAATGGGGATTGTTGTCAAGTCTTTCAAGGATCAATTCTCCGCCGGTTTGTCTCGTTCTTTTTATTTCTCTCTTCTTTGGAATTTCCCGCGAAACGAAATGTGCGCAGATCTGATCGGTTTTGCTTTATTTGAATCTTTGTTGGATGCAGATGAGCGATTGAAAGAGTCGAGGAACATCATTGCGAAATATCCGGATAGAGTTCCGGTTAGTTTAATTTGATCATCGGTTTCGTTTATTTCTTTCGTGGTGGTTTGGGTCTGACTTGCCGTGCTGTTGTGGATTTCTCTCTTTTACTTCAAACCTGCTCGAATTTTTTGTTTCAGTTTAGAAATTTCCACCATTTAGCTCAGAAGTAAATGCCAGATTTAGAGATCTGGCTTGTGTGAGGATAGAAAAGATTGTAACCAAACCATGTGATTATTTTTTTTTTCTATATATAAATAGGGAAATTTGCAATTAATTATCCGAATAAAAACACAACTCATGTAATAACAGTTGTTCTGATCATCTATAATGATTGAGTCAACCTTTATCTTTTCTTAATCCAAGTCTTTTTGTCAGTCAAATTCTTGTCTTTAGTTTTTTTTTTTTGCTTTTCCTTTATGGTTTCTTCATCAGATTCATTCCAGTACTATGAAGGTTTTTTTTTACAATCGAATTCATCATCACAGGTGATCATTGAGAAATATTCAAACGCAGACCTCCCTGACATGGAGAAGAACAAGTAAGTTTGTGTGACTTGGATCTAGCTGTCGTAACAATGTGAATATACACACTAATTGATCAATGATCACACATTTCAATCTGTGCAGATACTTGGTCCCGCGAGACATGACTGTTGGACATTTCATTCACATGCTAACCAATAGGCTACAGTTAGATCCATCTAAAGCTCTCTTTGTTTTTGTACAGAACACGCTCCCTCAAACGGGTAATTAAGCAAAGCCTTCTTTTTTTTTTTCATGAAGCATCCCATTACAATAAAGCACTAACTCTTTCCTTGATTCTGCAGCTACTCGCATGGACTCTTTGTACAATACTTTCAAGGAAGGAGATGGTTTCTTGTACATGACTTACAGCACCGAGAAAACTTTCGGCTGATTAACATCAAGATTCGTTGCTTGCTATTTGAAAAGCTCCTTTCTCAATAATCTGTTTCTTTGATTCATATGTTTGTGAATAATGAATGTCAGCTATTTGTTGTTCTTGTTGTTGATTAGCTGACCTTTGTACAGAAAAGCTATAAAAAATTGACTTTGTAAATCATGTTGCCTTTGCACACAAATGCAGTTATAATAAAACAAAGTGATGATATGATTCACACGAAACCCTTTTTAGTTCTTCTTCCCTCAGAAAAAGGAGCATATATAGTTTCGTGCAAGCACGTAAGTTTGGGGAGATAATATGGTAAAATAAGGCCTAAGAAATTTCATATGTCGGCGCGCTAAACGTGTCCCATACGACTTGTATTGTGTGTTATGCGATAATGTTCTGAGCTGAACCGCAAACTCTAGCTAGAATATATTGTTTGTGTATATCCTTTGGTCCAATTTTTATTTATTAATGCCTTGTATATTCTTTTTATCTTATATCATAATGGTTTAAACTCGGCATGAACACCAATTAGTGTTGGAGTATATCTTTTTTATTTAACAAATTGTTCCTTTTCTCAAAACAATCCAAAGTCCAAACCATGTGGAACAAAAACACGTTTGAGTTTGCGATATCACGACGCGATACATGGTCCGTACGATTGTATAAAAGCATCCTTTTTCGGTCGGCATAAAAGCATCATTTTAGTTTTTTTGTGCTCTTCTTTTTTTCAGTTATATAGATCCGGATATTCCTCGCTAATACAGACACGATACTATATGATAAACTAACTGATCTAGGACGAAAATAATTGCGCTTCCAGTGTTAGTTAAATATTTGCTATAAGGACTTAGATTAAGAAAGGATAACAAACAACATGTTCTAATTAAAAACTATAGTCGGCCGAGATTCATATGGCTCCAAACTCAAAAATAAAAGAGTTGAAGCCTTTATTTCATTAGAAAGTAATAAAAATAATATATGTTCCATTTCGAGCCTCATCACGAATTCCATGTTAGCTTTCTTAACTATATGCTTGATCATCTCTAAGATTATAGAACTTTACAATCCAACCAACTTAAACCAAACCTAAAAAAATGACTTTTGTTCGACTTTATTAAACTCTCACAGATGGATTCTAAATTGAATCCTGAAGAATGACTTTTATATGACAAAAATATGTGAATCTAACCCTAAATGATCCCTTTTATATATGAAAAATATGAATGATGAAACTTTTTTGGTTTAATAAAATTGAATCTTAAACCCTTAAGGGCAATCATTTTTCTTAGACCTTAGGTAGGTGTGGCATAAATAAATATTTCGATCATCAACCGTTTTGGCATCTGACACGTCATTCCTCTCTATTACTCCATGTTATCATTTTTAATCATAACTCAGGTCTCGTGGATGGCATTTAGCAATGGGACAATAGCATTGGTCAAATTCGAGGTAATGCAATAAACAAATTACGATCTTAAGCGAATATGTATTTTAACCGCAGATTCTCAAGCAGCCAATGGGGACAAATCTTGATGCAATAAAATAAATTAAAGACTAGAAGCTAAAATGTAATATATATATATATAAATATATATTTCAATAACAGATTCTCGAGTGGCCACTAGAACAAATCTTGAGACCAGATTTTGTACATTTCTTTGTTATTTAGACCTGATTGGGCCTTTTGAATAGAAAACGAGGGCCTTTTGATTAGAAAACGAAGGGCTTTTACACAAAGCGGATTTTGCGCAAAACTATATCCTCTTCTTTTTTTTGTCGACACAGTCTTCTTCTTTTTTTGAGTCTCCTTTTCTTTCTTTTTGTCAAATAAACACAAAATTATTTCTATAATGATCACAATTTTCTTAAATCGGTCGCTCGAGACACATTTCTTTAGAGTGACTACAGAGTACTATAATATATTTCTAATCATGAGTTGTAATTCAAGGGAATTAATTTGGGGTTTGGTGGTATAAAATTTCCCAGATACGTTTCTTGTGTTGATTCATGATATCCATGCAAGAAAAGATTCTGCGTTTATACAGCTCTATTGGATTCTTATTGGTTTCAGAGTAGGGTTGCCAGATTTTTCTAAAAGCAGCCATAACACTTTAATTGTTTTAGCTGAAATTAGTAATTCAGTTTATCTTCATGTTGTCTCCGTAGCATATATATAAGTTTTAGTATACTCATGTTCTTCCTGAAAGTGAAAGATTTTCTTTTTATATAACCTAAATATGAGGTAGATATTTGCTTATTTATGTCTGTTAGTAGGTTATTAGAGCATGTATGTATGTTGGTTTTATGAAATTTTATTATGTTTCTGATAAGAAGGCATCAAATCATAATCGTGAGGTAGTAAAGCTATTTGTGTTTCATGGGTATTTTGGAGTCGAGAATGAGAAAACTCAACACGTCGAAGCCTCAATTCGAAGATGTTGAGGTATATATCCTCATTAATTGGTGCTGTCTGGATAAGGAATAACATTTCAGAATATATGTGCTGTTGACTTGTTCCTTGGACCTTTTTAAATCTTTCCAAGGTATCACCTGACCAAGATGGGCAACAAAACTCTCAAGCTTCACAATATGGAAAAAAACAAGAAAAACAAAAAGAATAAAGGTTCATATATATGATATCTCTTTCTTTTTGTTGTTCCCCCTACAAAATGATTCTACAATCTTTATGAGTCAATATGTTTCTGTGTATTCAGTATTCCTGTCGGTAAAAGTTTTTGGAAGAAACAGATAAACAGTGGACTGAAGATGCCACTTTGGAAAGAACCAATAAGTGTTGTTACCTGGTCTATTAGTTGGTCGCAGATGGTTTAATTTGTTTCTGGAAGATAACCTGAAAATCGTTATCGAACAATCTTCATATCATTGGTATTAATCAGTCCTGATATATATAGATTGCCCCCGTGTTATTTTTCTTTCGCCTTTTACCAACTTCAAGCAACAGAATGAGATCCAGAATAAGGTAAATTTTAGTAATAATTTTTTATGGTTTTAGATGTCTTGTGGAATTTGTATGCATATCGCATGATTCAAAAGCTTCAGAGGTGCTTTTAAATTTCGTCATTAGCTCTAGTTGATTTTTTCTTAAATAGTAAAATTTTATAGCACTTCTATAGTTGCTGTCAAAGAAAAAAACATAAAGTACTTATATAGTTTCCTCCTCACCAAAAAAAATAATAATCAAAATACTCCCAACAATATTATATAGTCAAAACGTCATGCAACAAATAAGACAACGATGTTATCGTGCTCTGCTCCGCCCAATATTATAGTTTATAATCAGTAGTAATTTTAAAGTTGCGAAAACTATGTGTATAGAGTAGGCCTGGGCGTTCGGGTATCCGTTCGGGTTCGGGTCGGATCCATTTGGGTTTCGGGTTTTCGGGTTTGAAGATTTAAGACTCATTCGGGTATTTTAGAATTTCGGTTCGGGTTCGGGTTCGGTTCGGTTCTATTCGGGTTCGGGTTTGGTTCGGTTCTATTCGGGTTCGGATCGGGTACCCGAACATTTATAAGAAGAAAATAAAAATTAGTTAAATTTAAATATAAATCAATTAAATTTGACAAATATAACTAAAAATTTCATATATTCTATTTATTTTTGATATTTTATTTATTTTTATCTAAAAGTAATTCATATATTTGGATTTATAATTATAATTTAGGATAAATAAGCTATATCAAATCTAAATATTATTAATATTTTAGGTATATAATTGTATTTCGGTTATTTCGGGTACCCATTCGGTTCCCGGTTCGGGTCGGGTTCGGGTTCGGGTTTTCGGATATTAAAATTTAGGATCCGTTCGAGTATTTTACGAATTTCTGTTCGGATTCGGTTCTACTTTTTCGGTTCGGGTTCGGTTCGGTTTTTCGGGTTCGGTTTTTTTTTGCCAGAACTAGTATAGAGATTTAATATCTAAAGAAAAAGGAGTAAATATGCTCGCCGACATTTGGTAGATGAAGAAAGGAGGGATGTTATGGTCCAAAAGATCCTTTGGGAATTACACAATCTCCAAAAGCTGGTCACATGTGGCTCATTCCTGTCCAAGTCAAACCTTCTACAATTTTTTTTTTTTTGTTTATCTTGTTACACAATTTTACTAACTTGTTATTATTAATCTAAACTTCCTTTGCAAAATTCTTTGAGTGCTCATTAGGCTAACTGGCTAACTCTAAATACCTTTCAACTTTACAAATCCGAAAAGCTTTTATTTCTTGCGATGCGGTGACAGGGAATCTAAAATTTGGTCTCAGCTATAAAGACATTTTATATGTATAAATTCTAGTACCGATTTTTTTTCTTTTCATTATTCGTCTTTGATATGAAATGTCTTTTGGTGTGCGAGATCTTGAACATTTTTTTATTATTTCAAATATGCAACATATCCAAATCGATTCCATTAGTACTAGTAGCGTCGGTAAATGTACTAAGAACCTTGAAAAGCTTATTCAAAAATACAAATATACTCCCTACGTTCCACTAAGATAGATTTTTTGAGTTTTTAATTTGTTTCACAATGATAGAAGTTTTGTGTTTTCAGTACAACTTTTTCACATGCTTTACTATTTTACCCTTATTAATTAAAGTTAATTACAAAAGCAATTTCAACTCAAATAAAATAATAATTGTTTAACGAGTTTATATCTGGTATTTTAAATTTGTTCTTAAAATGTGTGAAAAGCCCAAAACTTCTATCATTGTGGAACAGATGGAGTATAATAAATCTACTATTTAAAAGTTTAGACAACTATTAACTATTTATTGAAAGAAAAATAAACCTAGAATATTTAGGGATGTAGGTTTTTACCTTTTTAGTTCAATCAAATTATAACTAAACGAACTATACAAATTTGACATTGTTCAAATTAACTGTCATTGAATTGAATGGAAAAAGAAATCATTTTAACTTTAGTTTAAACTTTATGAAGAGAATGGGCTTCTTTACCTACTACACTCAAGGAGCCCTCGGGTTCTTTTGGTCAGCAGTTCAATGGACAGTGACTTTTGAGTAGATCTGGACCATTGGTCATCAGCTTAATGCTTTTTGTTGCCGTTAGATTGGTCTTTTCATGACCAAACCAATTTGACTTCTCTAAGTGATGTAAAGTCATCGTTTTATTGCTCGCAAAATAAACTTCGAGATTATTATTTCACGCGCCTGTCTAAGCAACTGAACGTCAGACGCTATTTTATATCAAATTTAATCGAAAATGGAAAAACAACATTTTTCGGATTAGTATCTGAAATTTTCCTACATCAATCTTCTTAAACTGCTCATTTGAAGATTCCGATGAAATTAAAACGATACTATAAAGAGATTAATATAGTCCGTACTGCCATGCACAAAAACAACATGCAATTTTCTTATACTGTTGAGTTTACAATAATTTTATATTTTAAGTTCTGGACCATACAATTTTTTTGAAAGCGTTTAAACTTCAGTATGAGCGTTAAATATATTAGCTTGCAGGTACATTATTCACAGAAAAAAAAGCTATCTTACTCTTTGTTCTTTTTTTAACAAAAAATGATCGCAAAATATTATCAGTTTATCCTTTATCATCATTCAAAATCATTGGCTTTCCATTCTTTTTTCTCCAAACAACTGCATCTTAGAAACTCATAGAAATTTATAGAAAATGGATTTTAGTGGATGGAAACAAACAATATCAGATAATACTAGCCTGCCCATGCCATGGGCTGCGATGGACATTATGTTTTATTTTTCTTGAACAGTTAAAACAAGTAGATGTAGGTAGATTCATGGCTTTTTCTAATCTTTTCTTTTTCTTTTGTTGTGGTGGCCCTTGTCTTTGACCCAGAAATCTCAATCTAATATCTCCAGGGACGTGTCGTGATTTTGAATAAAGGTAGACGAGATAATCTGTTCTTTGCACAAACAAAACTAATTAAAATAATATTTTGCTTGCCTTTAGTCAATCTCTGCTGAGTTATCTTTTGCTTGCCTTTAGGCCATCTCTGCTGGTTTTCTCATGGGCTATTTTAAGCACAAAAGAGGTAAACTATAAACTTTTGAGCCAAAACTATAAATTCCTTATAAAAAAAAACCTAAAAAGGTCAGTAAAACAATTTAAACTAGCTTTTACATCTTAATATTACAAAGTATATCACAAGTAATATTTAAAACTTCATTTCAAAAATAAAAACATATGATATAGTACTATGATGGATATCTTAATAGCTTAAAAAATATATATATTATAATTTACCTAGTTAGTTAATCATAATGTTGATAAATTTGCTAAGGAATAATCGTGAGTTCATTAGAAGTCTATCACAGACTTCAATCAAGTCATTAAAGCTTATTAGAACTGATAATTTACTGATTTTTAAGCTATATATTATATTAAGTACGATCGAATTAGAGTGAGATTAAACAACCAGTTTAAGTGACAATTTTTTTTGGGTGAACTCTTAAAGCAAACATTTTAACAGTCGACTTCTTAGACGATGGTTACGCAAAATCTAAAAATTAGAATTATAAATACAAAATGTTAGAAAATACGAAGAACGGTTTCATATGTGAAATATCAAAATGTTATTGATTTTGCTAAAACAATTAGGGATTCCAGCTTTCTGCACTGTGATAATGTTGAGATAACGTTAACATTGTTTACCAGAAATAGCAACTGTAGACAATCACGAGTGATTTAAGAGAGTTGCAGTATCTTGTAATATATGTACACCATTTAATTAAACTGGAAACAAACTTGGCCATACAAAACTTTCTACATTCTAGTACTGTATTTATCTATACTAAATTCTAATAAACGTCCCTTTCTTCTAAATGAATGTACAAATAAACAACAAATAAAATAGGTCAAGATCTGTAGACTAAATGGTTTAAAGTACTACCCAATATGGCAGCCTAGTGATTGGAGATAAGCTTTTCCAAAAAAAAAAAAAAAAAGCTTTTCTTAGATTTAAGCTTTGTAAATGTAGTTTATATTGTTTATATACTAAAACCTTTCACGTTACAAAAAATGTATTTTCAATTTTCGCGTTTTCATTCTACTAGTTTAATTTTTTAAGAATATTGTTTGTCCTAAAATGTTGAAAAGAGATGGAAAAAAAGATAAATAAAATAAAGAGAAGTCACTAATTCTATGTTTGGCGCGTATATTAACCACCACCGGCAAAACACCCACGAAAAAGGCGAGCACGCATAAAGAAAGATCAAAACCTCCCCATCACTTCCAAAAAGAAAAATAAACTTGTTATCAACCAAAAAAAATTAAAAAAATCGAAGCCGAAAATTATATAAAAAAAAAACTATTTTTTTTTAGTTCAAACTTTTTTGTTAGCTTTGAAGCTAGAGATCAAGCGAGTGAGAGTGGTGTGGAAGCAAAACCACGATCTGCGTTTTTCTTCTTCCTCTCAGATTTTTCCAACAAGACTCTTGTTTCGATCGGAGCTTTCGACATTCCGACAAAAGCAAAAACAAAGAAAAAGATTTCTACATTCGCGCGTGTGTGTGGGGGATTTGTCCCCCCTCCGCAGAGGTTAGGGTAGAAATGGAGCGGTACGGTCGCGCCGGCGAAGAAGGGTCGCGATCGGATCCATCGCATGAATGGACCGCTCATGGAGGCGAAACCGGTGTCGAGGGTAACGTTTATCGATTTACCGCATAATGTCTTGTTAAATGGCCCTCTGATTAATCTGCGATTCGCGTTGTGAGATTAAAGGATTTTTTTTTTTGTAGCTTCGATGTGGCGTTTAGGGCTGGGCGGCGGCGGAGCTGGAGGAGAATCGTACCCGGAACGACCCGATGAGCCCGATTGTATTTATTACTTGCGCACCGGTGTTTGCGGGTACGGCTCGAGATGTCGGTTTAATCACCCACGAGATCGTGGAGCGGTATAAAAAATATCTCCAATTTTGATTCTTCACCTTCAGTTACCGAGATCAGATCGTTGAGTTATTGGCCATTGTTGAATTGGTTTTTTGTAAGCTCTTGCTTTGGTGTTTAGGTTATTGGCGGTGTGAGAGGAGGAGATGGAGCTTTACCGGAGAGGATGGGACATCCGGTTTGTCAGGTTCTGTGATACCGAATCTCTGTTTTGATTATGAAACAATCCAAACCGGATTTGAGCAATGCAGTTTCAGTTTGTCTTGCTTTGGTTTTTAAAAGAAATCTGTCAACTTTACAGTTTGCTTTTTGTTTTGTTTTTTCTTTCGCTCAGCATTTTATGCGAACGGGGACGTGTAAGTTTGGTGCTTCTTGCAAGTATCATCATCCCAGGCAAGGAGGTGGCTCCGTTACGCCTGTCTCTCAAAGTTATTTGGGATATCCATTACGCCCGGTTTGTGTTCCATAAATCTCTCAATTAGTATTTGGTTCATCGATCATCCACACATTTGCATTACATCATCTCCTCTAAAATTGATTACAGGGAGAGAAAGAGTGCTCTTACTACATGAGAACCGGTCAGTGTAAATTTGGTTTGACCTGTAGATTCAACCATCCAGTGCCCCTCGCTGTACAGGGACCACCTCAGCAGCAGCAGCCTCAGCCTCAAGCGCAGCTACAAACTTTCTATCCAACACTTCAGTCTCAATCCGTGCCTTCGTCTCAACAATATGGCTTAGTTTTGGCAAGGCCTTCTCTTTTACCTGGTTCGTATCTTCCAAGTCATTACGGTCCTCCAATGGTTCTACCTCCGGGAATGGTTACATACCCTGCTTGGAATCCTTACCAGGTATTTATTCTTATATCAAACGCCTTCTTCAACTCTGCCTTTTTGAATTCTTCATTTGCTAAATGAATCAATCGATTTCTTTTAGGCTTCTTTAACTGCAATGCCTTCGCCTGGAACTCAACCGTCTATTGGATCGAGCTCTGTTTATGGAATCGCGCCGTTATCTCCTTCAGGGGCTGCTTATACAGGAACATACCAATCTGGTGCACCTTCCTCGAATACCTCAAGAGAACAATCTTTTCCTCAGCGACCTGATCAACCTGAGTGTCAATACTTCATGAGAACCGGAGACTGTAAATTCGGATCTTCCTGCAGATACCATCACCCTCTAGATGCAGTTCAACCTAAACCTGGTGTTCTCTTCAGCTCCATTGGCCTTCCACTTCGACCCGTAAGTCTTCTACCTCTTTTCTATGGACACAAAACTTGATCCGCTATGATAATGTTTTTGCTAGTTTTAGTATGAGGCAACATATTGACAACATTATTTTCAATATATTTTGAGACAGGGCGTTGCGCAATGCACTCACTTCGCGCAACACGGGATCTGCAAGTTTGGACCAGCGTGTAAGTTTGATCACTCCATGGGTTCTTCACTTAGCTACAGCCCGTCTGCTTCTTCGCTAACGGATATGCCCGTGGCTCCATACCCAATCGGGTCATCTTCACTCAGCGGCGCATCAGCTCCCATAAGCTCGAGCAATGATCCCACCACAGAGGCTGTGACTGCTGCAGTTTCTTCTCCTTTGGTCAGTGGCTTGAGCAGTCAAGAGCCAGCTGAGACCAGTGGTGACTCAGCTAGCGTCAGTGGCAGCATAGAAGCTAAGACTTCTTCAAGTTAAAAAAAAAAACAAAAAAAGAGGGGAAAAATATCCTCAATTCTTCATGAAGTAAACAACATTAAGAAAAGAGAAAAGAAGATTATTTTTGGGGTCTGAGATTTGACGGAAGCAGAGAGACCAAACCAAAGCTTCTGTCATTTACCATTTGTCCATATATAATATATTCTCTCATACGGCCATATCTCTCTCTCTAGTTTTATTTTTCTTTCCTGAACAAACGATTACTACTAATAAATGGCCTTTATTCACGCGACATTCGATTCCTGAAAACCCCCCGTTTTTTTATTCGTCCTTAATTAAGGTTTCTTGAATCTGGAGGAGCTACTAATAGTCCACGAACGAAGAAAGATGCAGAAGCGAATCTCCTCCTTTCTATGCATCTTCTTTTTAAACAAGATTCAGGTCGTACGTAAGTTGACGCAAATGTTGACCAAAAAGAAAAAGAAAAATATGCATATAATGTTTTCAATTAAACTCAGGTCAAACCAGGACAGCATTCTCCAAACCAGATAGCAGTTCGCCTACTAGGTTTAAGATTAGCTAATAAGTTCTATTTGACAACAAAAGCTTAGCGAACTGTTATTCTGGAAAATGGGGTAGAAAAGGATCCAAGCTAGGTAATCATCTCATATGCTTTCGCTTCTTCAACGATGAAGGACTCTCACTTGGTTGCCTTCCTAAAGCTCGCTTTGATGGTGTTGCACTCTTCACAGATGCAAAAAAAAAAAAAAACAGAAAGCATAAGCATCCAAAAGCAATCAAATCAAAAGACAACAACTCTATATGTTACATTTGTTTACCTTTGCCAGCTTCTTCTCTTTACGGGCTTGCCTCTCTCTCTCATCTAACTCTTGGTTCTCCTTTTCAATCAGTCGAATCAGAGTGTCGCATCTTCTTGCGAGTTCCTGGCTCGTGCGGGATTTCACAAACCAGTCAAACCTGAACAAAGGCGATGTCCTGAATGCTGCCTTCAGCTCATCCCAGTTCCCATACCCAAGTTTGTGGATCATGCACATCTGTTTTAACCAACGAAAATTTTCCCAATCATCAAACTTTCATTATAGAATAGTGAAACAAAAGAGCGAAAAGGAAACGATGATGAAAAACACGTACCATGAAACGGTCGCACTCTTCATTGTACAGCTTCCCTTTGTTCTGACCATATTGAATCTTCAGTTCCAGCCACGGGTTTCTGTAGCGATCCAGTTTC
Source organism: Isatis tinctoria (assembly GCA_010577795.1). Lineage (NCBI taxonomy): Eukaryota > Viridiplantae > Streptophyta > Magnoliopsida > Brassicales > Brassicaceae > Isatis > Isatis tinctoria. The sequence goes on from CM021246.1 coordinate 32,073,650, forward strand.
TTCCCTATGGCTTTCATGATTTCATCTTTCCTAGAGATTCTTGCCTCTCCCCTCTCAATGTTCTTAAGAATTCTATCATAGTCTGCACATAGAGGGGAAGTGTGGGCATATAAGCTCCTTCTTAGGTAAGAATTACTTCACTTAGCATCTAAAGGTGTTGTGTTACATACCGTTCAGCTCCCTGTATCTCTCTTTGAATACTTTGGCGTATCTTTCAACTTCTTCCTCTGTTTTACCTTCCATCTCAGAGGCAATACTTTTGATGTCGTTGCGGCCATACTTCTCACAAGCCCTGAGAAAACTATTGAAGTCTCTTCTGCTCCATGTAGAGAAACCCTGGAGATTGACAATTACAAACAATTAAAAAAATCCAAACGATTCAAATGACACCTTAACATCATACGTTTTCACTTTACCTGCTCCAATAGACCCTCCTTTTCTTCTACTTCTTCAGCAGTCAAGGGATCTCCACCTTGTAACCAAGATTTCTCAATCAGTAATAGGTTCAGTGGAAAAAATGTTAGCAAAGTGGGCATAAGCTGAGAAACTGAGCTTCACCTTCTGGTTCTTCTACATCAATTGTGTCTTTCAACTGGTTTTTCTGATGTGTTTGCTGAAACCAATGAGAAGCAAGTTCGTTTTACTTACTCGCTCTTAAGCACAACAAACCAATGAAAAGTATTTCATTTAAAGAGCCTACCATGAGATAGCGTACTTCCTTTTCATACAACTCGGTCAATCTCTGAGTGTTAAAGAACTGGAAATCGTGCCTGCAGGATGGACAAGATATTAGGTTCTTAGGGTAAAAATGCCATCAAGACAGGGAAAAGACAGTTCACAGATGCAGAGTACTGTTTATTGAGGTACTTACAACTGGGGCATGCGCGGAATTCTAGGCTCTTTAGGCTTAGCAGGAGCACCTTGTCGCAATGTTTGCTTGAAGTATTCAGATTCCGAGTAGCTGAAGATACAGTAGATAAAGCAAAAGAGAATTTTTTATGTCCGATAAAGTTTATAAAGATAAGCAAAATAGGACTGCACAACGTATAGGCAAAAGAACATTTACTTGCGCTTTCTCTCCCGCTTTGGTGGATCATTCCAGTTTTCGCTCACAATCTTTTTAAAATCAAGCTTGTTCTCATCCTATTAAACATAATTAGAAAATACCAGTACACATGATTTTCGGTAACGCAGATCATAAGTCATAACTAGGGTATGACATGAACAAGTAAACTAAGAAATGAGATATAAAAGACTTGCCTTATTGTCATCATCAAAATCATAGAAGTCAGCACCTGTGACAAATCAGACGATTCATTATCAAAATATCCTATACACTATTAACACAACAGAAACGGAAAAAAAAGATCCACGACACCCGTACTGTCATCCATTTTAAACTGAATAGCATCTTCTGTGAATTTCTTCATTTTGGCATCAAGTTCAGCTGTTGCCTCCTCTCCTTTCGCAATGATTCTATCAATATCCTCGTCTGTGATTGTGCTATCTTTAGAACTGAACACCATCTCAGCACCATATCTTACCATTTGAAGCAACTCATCCTTATTGACAGCTGCAAATAGTAAGGATAAAAGAAAAATTATCTGTCAGAGATGAACAATGCATTTTGCAATCTCGTCGTAAGAAAACTTACTTTTCTGCTCTGCCAATCGTCCTTGTTGAATAACCAGAGCATCAAGCGCCAACTTCTTGTAAGCTCTCTCAATCACTTTCTCCTCTATAGCAGACTGTAAACAACCAATACATAATTAATTCGAAGTCTCAGTCTGTTCTTACTTGGCATGAAAGGGGAGAATATCAACCTCAGTGCAGAATCGAAACACTTGAACTTCTTTCTTTTGACCAATCCTATGGGCACGATCCTGAGCTTGCAAGTCGACTTGAGGATTCCTGCCAAAATCCGCCAGACTCGTCAAAACTCAAAAGTGAAGAGAATACACACAAACTACGATGGACAAGATAAGAGACTTGCCAGTCACTATCATAAAGAATCACAACATCTGCAGTCGCAAGATTGATACCAAGCCCTCCTGCTCTAGTAGATAACAGGAAAACAAATTTCTCGCTTCCTGGCTTGTTGTAGGCTTCTATGGAGGCGTCTCGTTCATCACCACCAGTATTTCCATCAATACGGCAATATTGATAACCACGATACATCAAATAATCCTCAAGAATATCCAAAAGTCTTGTCATCTGACATAATATGAGCAAAGAAAAGAATAACGCTCAGACTTCGAATAGAGAGACGAAACAGAGAAGATGAACCGTAAGAAAAATTTATCCCCATCTGTTTTGTATCAGACGTTTACCTGAGAGAATATCAGAACCCTCGAATCACGTTCCTTCAACTTAGGAAGCAATTTATCCAAGAGAACCATCTTACCTGAAAACAACAATATAAAGGTGCTTCAAAAAACATTTACACATACATCTGAATAACTTAGTTTGAATGCTAGTCTTACCAGCATTTGTTATCAGGTGATCTCCTGTGGTATATGGCGGACCAGGCTCTGCACCCTGGAAGAGATAAGGGTGATTACAGCATTTACGCAGTTGCATTGCAATGTTTAGCAGACGTTTGCGTTCTCCACCAGCATTAACCGCTTCAAGATCCTTCTGCAATAAGGCCTTGTAGTATTGTTTTTGCATCTGAGACATACCAACTTTAAGTATCGTCTCCTTCTTTGGTGGCAAACCTTTCTCAACATCTGACTTTAGCCTCCGAAGAAGAAATGGTCGAAGGACCTATAAAAAACAGGAAAGTGATTAGCCTAGCAATTAAGACGTGATAAAACCGATAAAAGCAATAAGTACAAACATACCTTGTGAAGTTGTTGAACAACTTCCTGCTGGTCATTCTCGCCAGAAATTTGAAACCATTCATCAAAAGTCTCAGCTGAGCTAAAGATCTCGGGCAGAAGAAAATTTAGAAGAGCCCACAGTTCATGGAGATTGTTCTGCATATACGAAGCAAACATGAGGTACCGTACAAGGAACAAATAAAATTAGGAGTACAAACAGACTCTTACAAGAAAGGTTGTTTCATACAATCAAAAGGGACTTAACAAAGAAACTTCAGTATCCAAATATTCAAAATAAGATAGAGCAAACACCTGAAGGGGGGTTCCCGTGATAAGAAGCCGATAGTTGGTGCTAAAAACTCTCATGGTTTTCGAAAGGAGTGAATTTTCATTCTTGATTCGATGCGCTTCATCAATGATAATATAACGCCAGCTAAAGCGACGTAGTGCTGTCTTCTCTTTGATGGCCATCTCAAAGCTTGTGACACAAATATCAAATTTCCCAGCAACTAGCAGGTCATCACGAATATGTCTCTGCATTATTTAACAGACATCTCAGAATCCAGAGTTTAAACATTTACATAAACTGAGATGGCATACAGCTCGTAACTTACCCTTTCCTCAGGATTACCGAGGAATTTCACAGCGCGCAAGACAGGACAAAACCGGCGAATTTCGTTCATCCAATTACCAAGGGTTGATTTTGGTGCAACTACCATATGAGGACCATTGATTCCTCTGTATTCATGAAGGTAAGCCAACAAAGAAATCGTTTGAAGTGTCTTTCCCAGACCCTAGACCACATGGCAAAAAATGGGTTAATAATTAACATCATAAAAAATAGAGAAATTGTTTCGCTTGAACCTTGGGGAGAGCCATCGTTTACCATTTCATCAGCAAGAATTCCATTGATGCCGTTCTCATACAGCCGAATGAGCCAGTTTAAACCAGCTAGTTGATAATCTCTTAGCTTCCCTTGAATACCTGTAAGTTGAGAAGAAAAAAGATAAATCCTAAGCTTAATTTTATGCTAGACTACGTAGTAACTGTGAGGTCACAACAATAGTTATATGTTCTGGAAATGGACGGAGATGTCGATCATATTACAGTGGTTGCTCGAAGACAAATGATCAAGACTAAAGAGCAAAACACAGGTACTTACAAGACGGCTGTGTGAGCAACCTCGTGTTGCCAGATGCAGTTAAGCCATCCTCTTCTTCCTTTAAATACTCTTCATCTTCCTCCTCTTCAGTTACTTTGGAAGCATGACGACCCCTGAAGATAAAAAGTTAAAACACGATAAATCAGGGCTATGCTCATCAAGTTTACATTTTGAGTCCATAAGCAGTGAGGAAACCAATATCAAAGGAATCAATCGCATCGAACACACCTTCCTTTCACCTTCTTCTGAGAAGAAGACGGATCGCCTTTAGCAAAGTGTGCAAATAGCTCAGTTTGCTGCAGAAGATACTTCAGTCTCCCTTTTCCCTTATTGTTCTAAATCCATGTAAATGATACAGATTCGTCAATTGCCAAACAATACTTAAGAAGTAAAAGATAATTTAGTTGAAACAAAGGACGAACCATATCCGCATCTATGGAAGCATTTTGGGAGTCGAGCATCTCCTGAATCTTCTGCTTCTTCAACTTCTGCATCTCTCTGAGTCTGGCTTTCTCACGTTTGCTGATTTCAACCTTTTCATCGTCTTCTTCGTCCTGCATATACAGTGTAAAGACAGTGAGCGAATGAGCGACCGTTGAACGGATTTTGGTTCAGCATCGAAACGCTTACCTCGTAATCATCCTCGATTGGGACGATCTCCTCGTCGGAGACTGGGGATCCCTCGGGTGCAGCCTCCTCATCGGAATCAGAAGACCGAGCGACGGCCTCAAGCTCCTCCTCGTCTTCTTCTTCTTCTTCTTCTCCTACGTTGTTCTTAACATGCTCTTCATCCTCCTCAGAAGAGAAAGCGTCATCGGGATTCGAGAATTTCGCCATGGAATCGATGAAACTGTTTCGCCTTGAGATCGAGAGGTTTGCTTAGGGTAAAGTAAACAAAAAGAAGAGGGGGGTAAAAAGTTTAGATAACAATTGCCAAAGTCCGAGACCACGCAGAGGCGCTTCAGGGTTACTTTTGACCACTGATTAAGGTAATGAAATCCTACGGCTACGATGTACCACGTCGCTTCGTCGAATCAGATTTACCCGCCACGTGAGGAAGAGCGTTACGGAAAGTTCCCGCTTTGGATTTGGTAATAAATACGCTTCTCGGACCCATAAGGCCTACATGAAACCAGAAATAGTTACCAATGCTTCAGTAAAGTTCCTTACATAACTCCATATCAAACTTTGAAATCTTATGTAGATTTTGTTTCATTATAGCCCCAATTGTTGGAGCAATCTCTCTACTTTGATTTATATGGATACTTGCTAAAATATGTTAGGTGTTACTAAGATACGTAATCTAATATAACATCTTAAACCTTAAACGTGCTGAACACGCTATATTTCCCGTTTTTTATAACGACTTTTCAAATTTCAACAATCGCATTAAATACTTTTTCTTATTTTAAATTATTATTAGTAAAAATAACAGGGGTATTTAAGACATCTTAACCTTAAAATCATATTCAAATTGACATATTCAATCCAAAATAATCGTTTAGCATCTTTTAAAAGGAAATAGATAAATTCATCATCAAACATGTTATGTATCTAAATGTGTCTGGTGTTGTTAAGATATATATATATGTGACATTTGATACTTAATTTGTTAGTGACGGCATGTTACCCGCCTTTATAACGATTTTTCAAATTCCAACAATCGCATTAACTACTCTTTCATGTCTTATTTGTTTTTTTATTAAAAATAAACGGATATTTAAAACGATTAAACTTTAAAAGCATATATCCATATTTGAATTGATATACCTAATCCAAAATAATATTTTAACATCCTGAAACTTAAACGTGCTAAACACGCTATATTACCCGCTTTTATAACGACTTTTCAAATTTCAAAACAATTGCATTAGATATCTTTTCATATTTTAAAATCTTTCTATAGTAGAAATAACGGAGTACTGAAAATATATTAACCTTAAAACCATATTTAAATTAAAATATTCAATCCAAAATAATTTTTAACCTCTTTTAAAGGGAAATAGATAAATCCATCATCCAATATTTAAGGTGAATGTTACCCACCTTTATAACGACTTTTTAAATCATAACAATCGCCTTAAATACTCTCTCATGTCTTAAAATCCTTTTCATTTAAGACAACGGGATACTTAAAATGTTTTAACCTTAAAAATCACAATCCATATTCAAACTAAAGTACTCAGTTTTAAATAATTGTACCATAATTTATAATGATACTAGGAGATGACCGCGCTTCGTGCGTTTGTTTTGTTTTTCACCTCTTCTTTATATCCACATTTGTTTATGAGAAATTTGAAAGAGTAACCAAAACCAAACTATACTTTAAAAGAAATGCAATCCCTCTCCCTTTTTATCTCTCTAACTCCTCTTATCTTTCTACGTTGGATCCTAAATTTTTTTTTTTGCTTATTTGACAAACTCCACCTTTGTTTATTTAGTTTTTTTTTCATTCAGAAATAATAATCTGTTTGGTTTTATTTATTTTTGGTTAATATATATGGGCCAAATAATGAGAATGACGCTGTTGTTTGTAAATTGAGCCCTGAATGACAGACTCATTTTAATTGTCGTGTCAGTTTTAGCAATCGAACTTGCTTCTTTTGTTGGTTTGGTTTTTGATGTAGTGTGTTTAAATATTGGATAATATATTAGCTATTGGTCAACGTGATTATTTGGGCTCTAATTTTTTTTGGTGTGACCCATATCGAAGTGGCTGTGGAAGTGAATGATAAGAGTTGTAGACACGTGTCTGTATTTTAAACCTTCAGTAGATGACGTGTATGAATGAGAAGTGAGGCTATATAACTTTATATATATAGATAGATAGATCAATCCACCACCAATTCCGGACAACTAGCATCACCTCCCTGCCGACTTGAATACTAATTCAATCTCTCACATGCATCTATAAAACGAGAAATAAGCAATGAATTACTCGATATGGATGATCACGCCTGCTCACATAATCTATAAATTCTATAATATACACAAGACACAACAATATTCATGACAAAAATGCATATGTATAACATATCTATATATAAGCACCATCCATATCCATATATTTGCAGCATCCATTGCAATATATACATATGTATATATATGTGTATGTATGCAAAGTTATGTTGAGATACATAAACGATAACAGAGATTCATATCTTACTGCTGTTTATTTCTGACTTTTTTCTTGTCCGTTGACTTGCGTCTCTAATGTTTCGGTATATAGTTCGGTGTTTTTGTTTGGATAGTTCGGTGTTTTTGTTTGGACAAAATAACTGTTCTGTTTTGTCGAAGGTGTTATCCGAGACAATTTTTTGAGAATTGCTTAAGTTACTCGATTTTTGTTTCTTGCAGCTCAATGTTATGGCAATCCAACATTCAAGCCCAAATTTATCTTCTCTGTAGTTCAAGCCCAAATCGTTACTATTTTTGAAGATGCTTGAGCTTCTGTATATGCACGACTGCACTCCATTAAACTTCGAATCAATTGTATATTTTATTTGAAGCATGCTAGGTGTTATCAGATAGGAAAGAAAAAACCATGGTAGAGATTCATATTTCTATTATTGTTAGGTCTGACTTATCTGTTGTCCTTTGACTTGCGTCTCTCTGTCTTGCTATCAAGATAAGAGTTTGGTTTCTTTGTTAGGACAATCTATTCTGTTTCGTCTACGTGTTACCTGAAGCAAATTTTGTTTTTTCTCCATGTTAAAACATTAGTATATATCCGAGAATTGCTAATGCTACTAGACTTTTGTTTCTTGCAGTTTAATGTTTTAACATGACTACACATATAAGATAAGATATCTTTTTTTTTTTGTGCACAAATAAGATAAGATATCATTCGCATAATTTACAGCCGCAAGTAGAAAGCAAAGTGATACCTAATAGCACATATAAAATTACCTGTTTTATGCAACCACTCCCACTTTTCTTGACTTTTTAATGTTTTTATCATATTGATGTTGATTATCAACTCCCAGTTTCTTCACCAACCTTTTTTGGGGTTGGCCTAACATGTTCAGACATCTGCAGGCTGCAGTATCCACAATTTTATACATGTACTTTGGTTTTTCTTTATCTAAAGGAAACGGAGATGCAAAGTTTTGTTGAGATACAAAACATCCAACTGTACTTGCTGGTTTGGATAGCCGGGAAACACGAATGATATTGTGTGTCCCTTTCCACGTGTTCACGATGTTAAAATACATGTTAAGTAAAACCACAATATTATAGTTAAATCGTCAAAATAATATACGCGAGTTATTATAATCATAAAGAAAACAATTTAAGGAAAAAAAAAAAACTTTTTCTTCGCAATTCATGCTCGTGTTTAACCCTTTTAAAAATTGTAATGATATGAAAAAATAGTTATGTTGTATAGAAATGCCATGTGTATATATATATATATGTAAATTACATACTTTTTTCCTTGGCGTGAGGATAACCACAACTCCTCATGGGCTATTTATATACATGCATATTGTAAAATAGCAGCCAGTTTAAGCTCACCTCAGTCTAAAGACTCTAAACTAACCGCCAAACTAAAACCTCCATCTGCATCCACAAGATTATTGATATTGCATATATACTGATATACATTTGATGGCGTCTACTGAAAACCCCGACCCAGAAACAGGCAAATCTGAACCGCTTCCGGCGTCGGCTGAACCACTACCATCCTCCTCAGCCGCCGGTTTCCTAGATTGCGTGAAAATAGACATCATAATAAGAGTTCTGCTTTTCTCCGCCACACTGACTGCTCTTATAGTACTGGTGACCAGCGACCAGACCGAGATGACTCAGCTCCCCGGAGCTCCATCTTCTGCTCCTGTCTCCGCCGATTTCACTGACTCACCCGCTTTCATGTCCGTCTTTAAACTAAACTCAATCTTGGATCATCATAATAAAGACGTCGTATTATATGCTTTTAGTTTAAACTTAATGTTATTGTTAACTATAAATATGCAGATACTTCGTGGTGGCTCTTGTGGTGGCTAGTTTCTACGCCTTAGTCTCAACACTTGTCTCCATTTCTCTACTCTTGCGACCTGAGTTCGCTGCACAATTCTCCATTTACCTAGCCTCATTTGACATGGTAACTTGTTTTACAAGTAAATTTTAATCTTCCACACCAACTTGCGTTTGATTAATTAGTACTTTCCGGAACATATATATAGGTGCTGCTGGGGATTTTGGCGTCTGCGACGGGAACGGCGGGAGGAGTTGCGTACATAGCGTTGAAAGGAAACGAAGAAATTGGGTGGAACAAGATTTGTAATGTCTACGACAAGTTTTGTCGTTACATCGCAACTTCGCTTGCCTTATCTCTCCTTGCTTCTCTTTTGGTTCTAGTTTTATCCATTTGCTCTATTTCCAAGAGAACAACATGAACAAGCTTTGTGATCACGCGTGTGTGTGTATGTGTATTCTGATTTGGTTTGTTTGCTATATTATGTGTATATCTCTGTATCTCTATATATCATGGTGTTGTTGTGATCCGTGATTGTAAGCATGCGTTTCTGTCTAGTGGCTATATTTGTATCTCTCTTTTAAAAAGAAATTTGTTGTTTAAATCAACGAACCATGTAATTTCACATATCTCTGTTTATAATCTTGTTGGTTACACAACTTCCTCGTAACTAAAGAAAAGCACAAAGCACGTACGGAAGACGTGATACATATAATTTGTAGTGCATATAGCGGTTGCATAACATCAGGGAAACATGTTCCTGCATGAACCTGACGCAACATGCAATGGTGGATCTTATACATTTTTAACCGGGTTTAAATTTATTAACTTTAGTATATGAGAAATTGTGATATGCGATCACATCCCTTGTTGGAGTTAATTATCGTGCAGATAAATCCATCTTTTAAGTGTTGGAAGAAACTAACTCTTTTTGTCCTTTTAAGTTTTTACTTTTCTTTCTTTTTGTAATGGCATTTCCACATAACATCTTATCTCAGCTCACATCACATTATGTTTGTGTTTAGTGTGGAATTTATGTGAAAAAATAAACTAAAGGAATAAAAATAAGTACGAAGACTAGAGTCAATGTGTTTTTCAGTCAATGAAGCTGATGTGGCTGAGTATAAACGACAAGGTCTTCTCAGTCAACTTTTTGGTCGTCGGATCATGTCAAAACTCAAAAGGAGACGAAGTAAACTTACTAGTAAATTAAAACCTTGGATGAGCATTATCAGTCATAAGATTTTAACAAACGTTAATAACGTTACACTCTTTAGCGTTAGCAGATAAGAACGATTACAATGTTGTGTAAGCTATTCATAATGGGCCTCATTCATTTAGGCCCGGTATATCTTTTTGCCTTATTTATTTAAGCCCAGTATATATTTTTGCTTTCATTTATTTAGGCCCAATATAACTTCTTGTTTTTTTTTGGTTCGTACGCGCCAAAGAAAAGTGAAAACAAAATAAAAAATATGACTTTTTACACACAATCAAATCAAGGGATATATGACGGACGTCTCGGCTCCCACCGTGAATGAAGTAAATGAGCTGTTTTCACATTCAGTCAAGACTTGGAAGTTGGGTTTCCGGAAACTTAGTTTTTTTTTTCTTTTTGAGTTGCGGAAGAAGAAAGGCGGGCTTTTGCCATTTCCGTTTTCTAGGGGTTTATTTCCACCTGAGTATTGCGAGTAATGAGCAGCATCGAAATGCTGTTGAAGGATTGTGAGGTTGAAGTGTGTTCCGAAGAGGAAGGATTTGTAGGCGCCTGGTTTCGAGCCGTCTTAGAGGAGAAACCTACCAAATCCGGACGGAAGAAGCTCCGTGTCCGCTACATGACTTTGCTAAGCGACGACGGTTTCTCTCCTCTCACCGAAATGGTCGAGCAGAGATTCATTCGGTCGATCCCGCCGGAGGAGACTCAGAACAGCGTCGTTTTGGAGGAAGGAACGATGGTCGACGCATATCACAAAGATGGGTGGTGGACTGGTTTCATCTCGAAGAAGATATCAGAGGGTGACAAGTTTTTGGTTTACTTCGATTCACCACCGGACATAATCGAGTTCGAGAGGAACCAGTTGCGGGCTCATCTTGACTACACCGGTTGGAAATGGTCCATACCAGAAACTAAGGTACGAGGCTTTGGTTTTGAATTGAAGTGTTCCTCTGTTGAATCGGGTTATTTTGCTTTGAAAATTTTCGTAAAGTTTGCTGCTTTATTGCAAAATGTTGAAGCTTTGTCGTCTCTCTTTTGTTGCATGCTATGATTGAATAGTTAAAGGTCCTCTTTTTTTTCTTAAATCCGTTTCTCCTTTTACTTTCTTTGTTTTTGTTGCATCTGTAGTTAAAAATGGTTAAAAGATTTTAGCATCGGTTGTGAATCTTAAGAGCAGACTGTTTAACTCCTCTTTTTGTTGTCCTTGAAGAAATTGGATAAGTCCATGTTTTGTCCCGGAGCAATAGTGGAAGTTAGTGCTGTCAAAGGTGAAATGGAAACTGCGTGGTTCCCGGCATTGATGGTAACAGAGATTGAAGAAGACGATGAGAAGAAATTCGTTGTCAAGGACCTCAATGAGCAGTTGAGCTGCAATGGTGATGAGGCAACACCAACCAAAACTGTTGACCCCCACCGGGTTAGACCCGCACCTCCTCCTTCTTCGGTTGGAGAATATGAGTTGTTGGATTGTGTAGAGGCGTTGCATGGTTCTGGATGGTACCAAGGGTTGGTGAGGACGATTCTCTCTGAGAAACATTACTTGGTTTGTTTAGAGGCTACAAAGAAGGAATGCGTATTTAAACACTCGGAACTTCGACCCTTGATGGTGTGGGAACATGGGCGTTGGCGTAACGGACCTTTCCATTTTCAGCAAAAACCTGTAAAGGAGGCTTCTTCCAACATTCTAAACAAGAACCCAATACGCTCATGTGCTGGTGCAAAGCCACTCACTGAAGCTGAAACTGTGGCTGTGAGTAAGACACTCAGTGATTTCGTTTGTTTCCATTCATGTCTTCGAATCTTTTTTACAAATTTTGTAATCGAAAATAGGCCACTGGAGAATTGAGAAGGAAGAAGGCTGATGCTGTTATGAATGATAAAATTCCTCCGGTCACAACCCCACCAGTAACATCAATTGGTAATTGTGATCTTCTTTAGCTCGTTCAGTTTAGTTTCTGCTATATGCAACGATGGTGATGTTGATGAATCATCCTCTTTCTACTTGGATAGGAAATTTATCTACTAGTTCGGAAGATGGGGTTAGGCAAACCGGACAAAAGGTATAGTGGTCATTAATTTCTTTGCGTTTCTGTTTATTGGTATGAATCGAAGTAAATCTTCTTTCCACTTTTAGCAAAAACCTGTAAAAGAAACTCCAAAGAAGCCAATGCGCTCTTCTTCTGGTGCTAAGCCAATGGCTCCTGAAAAGGCCACACAGCATATGAAAAAGTCCCTGAATCCAGATGACAATGGCGAGACACTCACTCTGGCTGTGAGTTAGATTTCTTTTTCTCTCTCTCTAGCTGCGTCTTTGCGTTTCCGTTCATGTCTTTTTTTTTTTTGTCAAGTTCCTTTCATGTCTTAGATGTTGTTTTACAAACTTCGTTACCTGAAAATAGGCCACCGGAGGCTTGGGAAAGGAGAGGGCTGATACTGTGATGAGTGATAAACCTGCTTTGCTAATAACCCCGGAAGTAACGTCAATAGGTAAATCTGATATTCTTTGAATCCTTATGTTTAACTTCTGCGTCATGAACACTGATATGTGATGTCAATGTCTTGTAGCAAAAGAATCTGTAACCCCGTCGTCGGTCATAACTGCAACACCATTAAATCAATCAGAGGCCAAAACTGTAGGAAATACATCCCCAATGAAGACACGTGAGCCAATGATGAATCTGAATGATTTTGGAAATGATTCAACTCCACATAAGGTAAATTAGTTGTTTAAAACATAATCTGTCTCACTTTCTTGGTAGTTTGTTAGACTGTGCTTACAATATTAGCCTTCATGATTGTTAGTTATCTTTGATTTGAATGATGGTTTTTATGCAGACGCCTCAGGAGGAGAATAGCGAAGGTAGGAGTAGAAAGAGGAAAAGAGAACAAGAACAACACTCGAACCTGAATGAAGAAACTGGTATGTGTAAATCGGCATAAGCCATATTAGTTTTGGTATCTTTGTCTCTTGCCAAATTTCAATCATGTCATTGGTTGTAATTTGTAGATCGGACTAGCAACGGTGCAGCTGCTGAGATCAATGATACAACAAGTAAAAATATCTGCAACGATGGTGAAGTTGTTGATCAGCCTCTCTCTGCTTGGATAGGAAATTCATCTACTGGTACGGAAATCTTTCCAAGTACTTAAGCAGTTTCGTTTTTAAAGTAGCGTAGATGCATCAAAAAGTTGGTTTATATGCTAAAACAATTTTTTTTTTTCTTTCACACATGATCTATGCAGCTTTATCCTCTGATGAGAGCTTGAACGTAATGAATAATTCTGCCGCTGCTACTTGTGTTGAGGATACGCCGCCCAAAAACACCCTCATGGATCTGCCCTTTGCAAAGAAGTCGCCATATTGGAAGATCTGTGAGTCAACAGACGGTTTCAAGTCTGTTCCACAACGACCCCACTTCAGCACATTGCTTGAAACTAAAGACGATCTCCGGGAGTGGTCAGCGGTTGGCATGATGGTGACCTTTTACGGCTTACTAGACGAAGTGAAAGATCTGAAACTTGATGATTCCACCAGCAAGCTCAACGATCTCAGTGTTTCATTTGCCGAACTAGAGAAGCATGGCTTCGACGTTGAAGCTCCTCAGTCAGTAATCAGCAAAGTGTTGTCTCTCAAAGATGTGCGAGCTAAGAAAGCGGAGGAACGCAAATGTTTTGAGTACAACATTGGAGAGGAAGAGAGTGGAAGTCGCAAGTTAGAAGAAATGAGGGAGGATTTGAAACGCAGAATTTGTGAGCTGCAGAGACAAGATGCAGTTGCCAAAGAGAAAAAGGAAGCCGCTGAGAAAAAGATAGCTGACATGAAAGCACATGCGGAAATGATTAGCCAAGAAATTGAAGATGTGGAGCTTGAGTTTCAGAAAACAATGTCGGCTCCATGGTAATAAGCAATAACCTCTCCCTGTTTTGGTAAATGAAACGAGTAGACGATGGTAATTAAAAACATGTCTGAGATTGTTGGCTGGCTCTTATGGTTGTGTTTTAAACTCTTAAGGTTTAACCACCCTTTTGTAGATCTTTACGATACAGTAGCGTATCTTCTTAATGATGAACTGGTCTCAGTGACCAATTCGGCTTTTAGTTTACCATGTCGACTTTTTTCTTTCTTTCTAAAGTCGCAGTCATTAAAAATACATTACTTGTCACTAAATGCGCGGAGAGAAACAAAAATGAAAATTACTATAAGCGGCAGCGAACATCGGCGCGTTATACTGGTGACACGTGTGCAGCCAGTGTGGCATACTTTATCACCATTGGACCGTCTCGCAAAAAACTGCATACACACTACTGTATTTGTTTTTTCTTTTTATAAATCAAATCGAAATCCTCAAGAAATGAAATCCATAACTGAAATGAGTTCTTGACTTAATCTGAATCAGGTTTCTGTCTCGGCAATTCCCTCGTCTTCGTGGTCCATTTATGATCCTCTATGCGGGAAGTTACCTCTCTTGCACCAGTGGCACAAGCTACGTTCCACGCCTCCTGGCTGGATTCTATGGTAATGGTGAATATGAAGCTTTTGCAGAGACCTTTGCAAAGAACTCATGTAGAATGATACTGCCTGCGATGGATTTATCAGACGAGCATCAACCACCAGAATCTCTCTCGAGTCCTTCGTCATTTCTTACCAATATCAAGACGTCTTGCACGAAACATGGAGTCGTCATTTCAGGACAAAACTCTATACCAAACCAATCAATGGTGGGTTTGAGAGGATCACAGAGAGCCTAAGTGACGAGGATGCAGCGATAGATCTGTTTACGTACAAGAGAATGGGAGCATTTTTCTTTCCCCTAGATCATTTCCATGCCTTCACCGAGTTTGTCCGGAACCTTAGCCAGTTTAAGCTACCAGAAGTTGATGATCTTCGAGCAGAGGAAGAAGTGGTGAATTCTGCTGCCAATACGTCGAGCACAAGTATGCAAGCTACTCGACTCAATGTAGATTATATGTGTATATAAAGAAAGGTCAAAGCTTTAACTTTCCGGTGAAGTAAATCAAGAAGCTTTAAGAGAGAGATTACAGATCTTCTGTTCCAGAGTAAATTATTGTGTAAAATGATTTAGTAAAAAATTCTTAAGTTTATAGTATCCACACAAGAATCTATAACCTTCTCATATTTCTGGTAAGTTTCTTTTTTGCGTCAAATACATAGAAAAAAATATACAAGGTAGTGAAGAAATCCAGACAAAGCTATCAACGATCCTGATATTTTGGCACGAATATTTTACCATTTACAGACAACAACAATAAGTACATGGAGGTGTTTAAAGGTTTTATCTCTTCGTCATTCACAGGCGATTCTGGTCTCAAAACTGCTCAGGCAAATCGCAAATGCCTGAAACGCCGAAATCGGATATCCATAATCCATGGTGAACATGTCCTTCCCAACTTTCCCAAACTGGAGTATAATCCTCTCAGATGGCTGCTCTGTTACACAATCGCTGACCGCCACGAGCTGAAAGTTCTTGACCGAGGCCACTGTGACTCGACCATGGAAATTTAAGCACCAGCAACGTAGCTGCTCGTGCCATCGTGGAGTCTTATTGCTCAGCACCAATGGTGGGTCTCTCAAGTTGTTGTTGCCTGAGTCGCTGCAAGACGCGCTGTTGCTGCGTATTGGTTTTGAGTGAGAGCTAAAGAACGGTGATGACCGATTGGAAAAGGAGCTAATGGGTGTAAAAGCTGCTCCTCTGGGCTCTAAGACACTCATAGGTACTGTATCCATTATGCAACGCATTCTTCTTGGTCCCCTGTTTGCCATAATTATCAAGAGATTGTGTAAAGATGATAATGATCAAAAGACTTAACAGGCTTTCTTTTTCGAATGTGAAAATAATTTACCGGGAGCCCAAGACGTTTAACTCGTACGAAATGTGAGCGACGGGGTAACTTCCCTGAGGAACTCTAGGTGAAACTTTCATGATATTAGAAGAGCGGCTCTTCAGCATCTTCGCTCCTCTGGTCTGTGGCATCAGATTACCATCGTAGACCGTGAATTTTGTTCCAATGAAGTTCGATCTTGCGATAAACGACAAAAGAGTTTAGATAATTAACATGGAACGAAGAAAGATGGAAAGATGCATACTTCGCTATCATTAAACTATGTTCAAATTCAATACTTCACCATCTCTGAATATATCAACCCTTATAATCTAGTGCTCATAACCAGACTATTGATCTAACTCGTGAAGCTACAGCTCTTTTTCTTACTCTCTCAGACAAGTGGAAACTCCAATAAATACAAAGCATTAACAACTTTTTCAAACTAATGTGTTAAATCATATCAAACAGATTCACCACTCGATTTTCATGTGTGTGCACACTCTTAAGGTGAGCATAATCCTTCTTAATAAATGTAAACAAGGGGATACTGTTATTTGCATACCTCACTCTGCCGAGATATGCGTTGCTTCTCCTTGACATATCGTCTGAGCGCAAAGAGATGATGTAATCAGTGCAAGTGGCACGCTTCAGCTTACAAGCAGCTAGAAGAAACTTCCCGTTATCCGTCAAAGCTGCCAGAATTTTTTTTAAACGAGACCATTTTTTGTTAACAGTTAATTACATAACTCGGAAACGGCTAATCATTTTTCTTAGTAGAGATTTAAACACGGAAGAAGAACAGAGATGGCTTACAGTTGGTTAACCCGAGATAGAGATGATAAGATTGCGTATTCCGGTTACGTTTTATGAAGCATTGAACTAGAGAACCCCTTGGGCCAGGCTGCATAAACATTCAAAAGCACAATCATTCAGCTTCTTCTTTTTCGTTAACAAGTACATTAACTGAATAACAAAACCAATCGAATGACTCGAAACATTTCGCAATGTTCAATATCGTTGCTCTATGGCAACCAAGAAAGTGTTTTTATCTACCAAAGGGACTACAAAGCTTTTGGTTCCATGGTGGCTTTTAGCATAAGAACACTTAAACCGTTAAATGAGATCATGTCATCAATTTCTTACGCACAACGAGCAATCACGGTTTAAGAGCCACTACGCGTTTAACACAAAACGCAAACGCAAACGCTGCTGACTCTCATATGTTATGGGATAAGGGTTTTACACCCATCAGCAGATCCAGTTGCCCATTTTCTCTTAAATGGAATACATCAATTAAAAGGGTAAACTTTTCTTTCTACATATAGATAAAGAGACAGACTTTATGTTTTCTAATTCCATCACATATACTCAAAATAGACATATAGAGAGAAAAGAACCTGCTTGAGCGAGATTGGGAAAGTCAATCTAGAGGAGAGTTCAGGAACAGCTACGATCTCCTTCACGAGCAGCCGCCAGACACGACATACGCCGGCGCAAGCCACCACGCTTCGCCGAGACGGCCAATCGCCGTCGTCCGCCGACTCAACCCTGATCAATATCTCTCTGAGCAGCTCATCCGGGAGCTCCGACCAATTGAAAAGGTCCGAACCATGAGCGGTGGAAGCTGCGTCGTGGACCACACGGTGCGGCCTGGACCGCATTTCCTGGATCAAACTTCGGATGGTCATGCGATTCCGGGTGAGATCTAAAGGGGTTTTAAGAGATGTTGTTATTGATCATGGAAACATGAACTGGGTTTGAGGGTATTTTTACAGGAGAATCATTTGAGGGCAGAAGTTGTGGTGGAGAAGTTAGGAGAGGTGGTGGTGCTCTTGTTGTTGTTGAGAGACGCGAAGAAGATTCGGACAATAATGGAGGCGCTTTACCGCTTCTTAGAGAATTTGTACTTCCTTTTTATTATTTTCAGTGATTTTTTTTTCGGGAAGATGAATGCGTGAATGTGCTATATGATAGGGTAAGGATGATAAACCGGTCTGACTAAGAAAAATTGCTAAACCGGGCGAGTTTGGTAAGAGTATGAAATCAATTCACGCAATTTCCATATATGTATATCGCCTGGTTTTATTCATTACTTTGTTTTGGGTCAACTATATAGTACAAAATACATTGATAATTTGTTGAACAAAAACACTAGATAAATCCCCCTTCGTTATTAAGAAAAACTTGACAGTTCAATATTTAAGAAATATACATAAATTCAGAATAAGCATATATGTGTACCTAATTGGGCAGATGAATTTTTGGAGCTTAAGAGTAGAGACTCATGGAAGTTGGATTTGGAAAAGTATTTGTAAACTTAGATCCTTGGCTAGACCGATGATAGTGTGCGAAGTGGGAAGTGGAATAACAGCAAGTTTCTGGCAAGACAATTGGACTGGTTTAGGTCCTTTAATTAATTTGACAGGAGATAGAGGACCGGCTGTTTCAGGTTTACCATTAGAAGTGGTAGTGGCGGACGGAATAAGAAATGGAGAGTGGTGGTTGGCTGGTAGCAGAAGCAGAAACCAAATTCTTGTCCTCCTCAGACATTGTCTCCCAAACCCGGAAGAAATTATTTGTTCAGAAGCGGATGATAAATATTTGTGGAAAGCAGGGAATAATCCACCGGTTTCAAGATTTTCAGCCTCTCTTACATGGCGATGTTTGCATCCAGTTGAACAAACAGTGCAGTGGTCATCTCAAATTTGGTTTATGGGCAGGATTCCAAAACATGCCTTCTTAGCTTGGGTAATTGTCAGAAAACGTTTGCCGACCAAAGACAGGCTACGGATGTGGGGAATGAATGTCTTCTATGCAACGCGGAAGATGAATCCATCAAACACTTGTTTTTTTACTGTGGTTTTAGTAAGGAGGTATGGTCTTTCTTCTGTAATAAAGTCTCTCTATCACCTCCGTTGGATTTAGAGGCATGTGTTATATGGCTTAAAGACCACTCTCAGGATGGTAATTTATTACTCATCTTTAAGCTTGTGTTCCAAGCCTCTATGTATGCTATATGGAAAGAGAGGAATTCCCGCCTTCATACAGATAAATCACGACCAATTGAAGCTTTGTTAACGGACATTAAGCAGACTATTAAGTTCAGGTTAGACCCTATTGCTCGCACGCAGAGAATTTCTCCTACAGCACCTACAGTTCTGGAAACATGGCTCACCTATTTTAGCTAAGATTCACCTACTTCTCGGTTGTTTTTTATTTAAATTTGGTTTCTCTGAGCTTTTTCATTTTAAGTTAAATATGTAACTCTCACGTGTATTATGTATTATGAATGAACTCTTTTTAAAAAAAAAAAAAAAAGTTCAATATTTCAAATTCAGAATATTTGAGCTTAATTTGATCATCTTGACGTTTATTGCTACTAACCGACGTATGAAATACTACAATTTTAAATTCTATAGCAATCTATTCTCTATATATGTGTTCGGTTCCAAACGAAAAGATACTTTTGGCCGACCACAATTTGCAAGTCATTAATGTGTCTACACCATCATCATTCGTCACTTCCTCTCGATTCCTTTTCTTCCTCCTCCTAGCTCACACCAAAACAAAACACAGTAACTAATTAACTAGCTAATTATAGATTCGTTTGTAATTCCATCGTAGATACACATGTTATCTTTGGTTTATTATTATAAATACTTTGAAACTGTATCTATGATGTATTTTTTTGTAGTTGTCAACACAAATTCATGTTAGATATAATACGAATAAGCATGTTTGGCATCTCAAAAGAAAAGGGGGAATATAGTATAAATATAGATCGGAGGCACAAAACAAAAGTATAAGACCACGAGGCATTCAAGTTGCGCAAACGGACATGTTTGGCCCACTGCCATGGTTTTGCAATGTTTCAATTTCCATGGGGTGGTCCAGTAACATTTTTGACCAACCAGTTAAGCATCCTAATATATTGATGTAAAAATTACACGAAAACAGGATTCATATATATGATCATCATATGCTGTAATTAGGCTAGTATTGTCGGCCAATGGCGGACCTATGTTATGAGTAGTGGGTGCAATTGACACCCCTAAAATAATCAAAATGCAACTTTTTTCTTAAGATCAACTGGTAAATGATCATTCTTTTCTGTGTTTTGAACCCAGTAAAATTCATTTCTGGGTCCGCCACTGTTGTCGGCATGCTATAACGTATGTCCAAATCCGATGGTACCCGTGTTCGAGTTACATACGGGGAAAAAATGTAGAGATGTGTTACTGTGAGAACAAGGTAAAATAATTTCTTTAAAATGTCAATGCAACTGACCATTATTGCAAAACGTTTGGGGAATAAAATACTTGCATTTGAATGTTAGGACTCAAGTAAATAAATGCAACTACATGTGTGAGACAATGCATCGTGGGAGAAATGAACAAAGCTCTTATTTGCCAGTTATCGTGTTGCATTTCTATAAGAAACTGAGTATATAGTACGACTAGCATTATGGTCCTAGTCAATAAACCTTTTTAAAAGACATGGGAGTATATAATTTGTTAAAAAGTCCACATGATACTTAATGACTTTTCAATGTAGATTTAGTCTTCTACAGAAATGTATTATATACAAAATATATTGTTAATACAATCCCATTTAGAAATCCATTGTCATGTAAAACAACATTGAACTTTCAGTCTTGACTTTATAAGTTTTTCTGCTCAAATATATATATATAGCTACCTATTTTTTAAGGATTACTGTACATAATTTTCCACCTAATTAGAAATAGGATATCGGGAAATTATTCTCAAGCGAATTACATTTCTAGCGCACGAAAGAAGATTCTCAAAAAATAAAACGAAATAGTGAGAAGAAAGAAGTTCAGAAGGCTATGAAGATTAAAGAAATTTAGAGACGATGGAAGAAAAAAACGAAGACACAATGATGAAAATGACCCCAAAATGGGAACACCAAAATTGGCTTTTGCTCTCTCTGTAAGTGCAGAAACAAAGAGAAAAAAGAAACAAAAAAACACCTGGACAACCATTACTATCTTATTATTCAAAAAAAAAAAATCTTATTATTCAAATAACAAAAGCTGTATCCTTGCAATGATGACTAGTATTTTTTCACATCAAAGATTTTTGTTTTTGATTTTTTTTCCCCTCGTGAATCCAAGATTTTAGTCAAGATCCAAAATTCAGTACAGAGACAAAGATGTACATAAAGAAAAAGAAGATAGATTAGCAATGCATGATGATTCATATTAGTACAAAGGAAAATCGTTTATTAGTATTATATATTTGCTCACTAGAGATTCGTGAAAAGCTTATATATCATCTTAATAAATTATACTACAGTATTTTTATTAATCAGATGATCGAATATCCTCCTAATGTATAAAAAAAAAAGTAAACAAGCTATTAAATCATATAGGGTAAGCTCTACACAGATTCGAAAACATAAACATTCTATGGTGTCAAAAAGAATACAAACACTATGTTTCACTTTGTTCCTAAAAGGAGAATAATCCTAAGATTATTTCACTTGGTCGTCATAATATAAGATTCCAATAAAGGAAGGGTAAGCGTGTTCCCCTCCGTTGTTTTGATATATCTTTACACGACAACATCATAACCAATGAGGTAACTCCACCTTCAGAGGATCACAGCCGTCCTTTTGGAATAGTTTCTTGAGATGAAAATATTAGACGGCGGAGATTAGCTGATGTGAGATTTGAAAGGCGTTGACATCTCTCTCTATATATCTCTCCACTTGGCTTCCTGAGTCCTGACAATCTATAAATATATACGCCATCTTTGGCGGTGTCTTGTCTTCTTCGTCTTCGTCTCTTTGCTGTCCTTCTACGAACTCTCTCTGCCTGTCTAGGACTTGAGACAATCATTTCATCATCGGCCATAACTTTGCCAGGTACATGTCTGATGCTTGCTTAATCGATTTTTTTCTTTTTCTTTTTTTTCTTCTCGTGAATACATCTTTTTACTGTTCACATGAGTGTGAAAATAAAGCTTTCGGTGATGAAAGAGAGGCAGAAAGTAGATGACTAGATGTGTCGTGATGAGATTTCAAACTAGTTCGATAAATTAGTCAATTTCTTGATTTATGTTTTTCCTAAATGATTTAGGCTAAATCTATTAATCGGCTCTGGAATTTTCCAAGTTTTTTTCCTAGATTCTTGGGATTCATACTTCGAAATAAATGCTGATTCTTGTTGGAATGTCACATTTTGTTTTCGTAATTTCCTTTTATTTGAATTTTCCCGGCGGGTAAAGAGGGAAAAATAGCTTCCTTTTTAGATACTTCAATCAGAGACTTTTGAAATTCCACAAATCACGTTTCGTTTTTTCCTTGTACGAAAATATATACAACTATAAAAGCTGAGATTCGGAAATGGCAATGGGACTACTAAACACAATGTTGGAGAAATCAGAGACTCTGTTGGGATCAGATCATGCATCAGTCGTATCCATGAACTTGTTCGTGGCTCTGCTTTGCGCTTGCATCGTGCTCGGTCACTTACTTGAGGAGACTCGGTGGATGAACGAGTCAATCACCGCTCTTATCATTGTCAGCATTCTTTATTTTATTTTATTTTCTCACGTCAATCTTGAAAACAGCACAAGACGTTGATTAGAACAATGCTAAAATTCGATTACGGAATCTTGTAATCACAGGGTTCATGTACTGGCATTGTTATCTTACTTATAAGTGGAGGGAAGAGCTCGAGGATTCTAGTGTTTAGTGAAGACCTCTTCTTCATTTATCTTCTTCCACCGATTATATTCAATGCAGGGTAAGTTTTTTAAAAATTCATTAATACGGTTTATATTCAGTTGGCAAAAAATGGGTTATTGAAGTCAGATTTGACATAACACATTGGTTTTTTTGTTTTCTTTCAGGTTTCAGGTTAAGAAGAAGCAATTTTTCCGCAACTTCATGACCATTATGTTGTTTGGTGCTATTGGCACTCTCATTTCATTTGTTATCATATCGTTAGGTAAAAATCTTTATCAGCTTCCCTAATTTCAAAAATTAGTCTCATACGTTTTGTTGATATTTCCCAGTTGGATTTTTTGGCTAGGTGCTATACATTTTTTCGAGAAAATGAATATCGGAGATCTCACCATTTCGGATTATCTAGGTAAAGAAACCAAAACTTGCTCTGCTTTCTTGTTCATTAATTAGCACACCGCTTAATCTGTTTTGATTTGCAGCCATCGGAGCAATATTCTCTGCTACCGATTCTGTTTGCACATTGCAAGTAAGAGTTTTCTTATGCAACATCCGAAAATACTATTCTAATGCATTTGCTAATCCATAATTAGCTTTCTTCCTCATGGTTAAAAATCTAGGTGCTTAATCAAGAAGAGACGCCTCTCTTGTACAGTCTGGTCTTTGGAGAAGGTGTTGTAAACGATGCCACATCAGTCGTGCTCTTCAATGCGATACAAAGATTCGACCTCACACACATCAATTCAACCATAGCTTTGGAGTTTGCTGGAAACTTCCTTTATCTCTTCATCTTAAGCACAGCACTTGGTGTTGCAGTAAGCTTCTCTCTGCTTCTCATCCCAAAGTCCTGGAATAAACCTGAAAAAGTTATCACTCCTCTTCTTTCAGGCTGGATTGCTCAGTGCTTTCATTATCAAGAAGCTCTATTTCGGAAGGTATATATGAATAGTTATCCATAGATAAAATGCGATGTAAGACGTGATTATTTTTCAATCTCTTCTTGTAGAATCAAGCACTCTACTGATCGTGAGGTTGCATTTATGATGCTACTAGCATACTTGTCGTATATGTTGGCAGAGGTATAGAGAAACAAATACGAAACGTTTTTGCTACATGTTTCCAAGACAAAATGAAAACATGAATCATTTTTTCTTCCTTTGCAGCTATTCCACTTAAGCTCTATCTTGACTGTGTTCTTCTGTGGGATTGTTATGTCTCACTACACATGGCACAATATTACAAATAAATCAAAGGTCACTACAAAGTAAGTTTCTTTCTTCTCCTAATAATTAGAAAAATAACTCGATAAGTATGGTGATTTTGATAGACTAAAATGTCAAAACAAAAAAAAACTCTTTGGTGTAGACACACGTTTGCTGCATTGTCATTTCTAGCTGAGATCTTTATCTTTCTTTACGTTGGAATGGACGCTCTCGATATCGAAAAATGGGACGTAGTACGCAACAGGTGAGATTTATATTATATATAACAAAAACTTTGATAAACCAACAATGTTGTTTGTGTTTCATTCTCATGAATCGTGATCTTGTTTTAACAATTTCGGACAGTCCTGGCCAGTCGATTGGAGTAAGTGCGATACTCCTTGGCCTTATTCTACTAGGCCGCGCCGCGTTCGTGTTCCCTCTTTCGTTCTTGTCGAATTTGACAAGGTCTTCGCCGGATGAGAAAATCGATTGGAAGAAACAAGTAACCATTTGGTGGGCTGGTCTTATGCGTGGTGCAGTGTCAATGGCTCTTGCTTATAATCAGGTATGATCCGTGAGCTACAAGAAACAGAGAGAAAAAAAAACGACTATAATGGGATTTAAACAAATTTTCACTAACTTCTTTTCTATTACATCATAGTTCACGACTTCAGGACACACCAAGCTTCTTGGAAATGCTATCATGATCACCAGCACCATCACTGTTGTTCTTTTCAGTACTGTGGTACGTTTTTAACGCTTTTGAGCAAACCGGTTTCGCGTCCTGATTTATATTTTCGGCTAGGAATGTCCATTACGGTTTTAAAATAAATATTTATTTTAGTTTCTTCTAACTCTAGAACGTTTCTTTGCAGGTATTTGGATTGTTAACCAAACCGTTAGTCAAACACTTGCAGCCACCAACACACAGGTCCTCCACACCGAGGTCTTCATTCCACGAGCCGGTCCTCAATGGCGATGGC
The DNA here is from genome assembly GCA_010577795.1 of Isatis tinctoria. Lineage (NCBI taxonomy): Eukaryota > Viridiplantae > Streptophyta > Magnoliopsida > Brassicales > Brassicaceae > Isatis > Isatis tinctoria. The sequence continues at coordinate 32,098,568 of CM021246.1, forward strand.
GACAGCAGCTACATCGAATACCACGAGCCGCTGCTCCGTACCCAGGGCCAATCAGATTACATCATTGATCATCCGATAAGTCCGGGAATGCTCTGGAACACTCCATCCCGAGCCATTCATCATTATTGGAGGAGATTCGATAACGCAGTTATGCGTCGCATATTTGGCGGCCGAGGCATTTCACCGATAGTTCCTGGTTCACCGATTGATACTAGTGTTCGGCAGTGGAGTGACGACCTAGAAAACAAGGAACCAAACGCTGAACCTTGATCGTGACTTGGCTACGGTCTTTGACTTGTTGGCTCGCGTTTTCTGGCGGTTTTGGACCCAAACGCAACGTGGACGGGCTCTCATTTTTTTGCCCTCCGGTTTTGGTGCATTGATTTTTTGCTATCTGGGGTCACTTTTTGATATGAACTTTTTTTTTGGTCCCGTTTGATTTTGGTTTGTGGTGTGATTTTTTTAGAGCTGGTCCAACTTTTTGTGATTTGAATTTTGGCTTTTTGGTTTAGCTTTTGTTGTAAAATTGTAATTCTCCATGTAAATAAGGACTGATATAGGTGTTACTTGTGACAGTGATCTTTTACAGACATGTTTAATTTGCTATGCTGAGCTCAATCCAATATCAGGGATAATAAATCTAGGTGGTCGTCCTTTTGATCTACCGTGGCAACAAATTACGTGTATGTTACACATCTTTAATGCTTAATTATCTCTTATCATTATGTATATTAATGTATATTGATTTCGATGATGCGTGTTGATGTGCAGAGGCATGACTTTGATGTATGTCTTGCGTTTGGGTTACTTTTTTTGGTAGCGCTCTATGTGATTAATAACTCTTTAGTGCAGGGGACGTTTAATTTATCGGCTAGATGTACATTCATCGGTGTTGCTTGCTGCAACGTTTTGAAAACATTGTTACGTATGTTTCAATTGTAGTAGTAACTGGTAAGCCCTCTCGTGCTCTAACTGATAGATAAGTAAACTATTAATTCATTATTATTTTAAGCGTGAAACAATAGCAAACAATCTTGCAGGCAAAGAGCTTTAGAGTATGAGGTTTTTCAATACAAATTTTTTTAAAAAGATAAACATAAAATAATAAATAGTATTTTTTTTATTGTTTGAGGTTTTAAAATAAGAGATTTTTGGGTAATCATTAACGAATTTTATAACCTTTCACAATTAAAAAAATACTATTTATTATTTTATGTTATTTTTTTTTTAGAATTTGTATTGAAAAACCTCCAATGATGCTCTTAGGTACTTGCCGTTTTGGTTGTACTTCTTTAATTATTAGGTTAATCCACCGCTTAAGCTTTACCTTCTTGACAACTGATCTGAGTACTTCTCGACGAACTCGAGTTTATTAGAAATGAATATTATTATATAAATTAACTAGGGATTGTCCTCCCCTGGGTTGTGTTTGCATTTCCCCTGTTTCTAATTTTGTTTTGTTTTTTAAGTTACTTGTACAATTCGTTTCTAGGTTTTGTTGCATTATTTTAAGTTAATGTGTTTTTTTGTCTTTGTTAATATAATAGATTTGTCTAACTTCGACAAAAATTGACATATATGCCTAATTTGGTAGTATGTGAAGTCCACAATTTAATTCCAACTTTGTTCTTTAAAGATGCCGTTCATAAGAATTGCTTAAACCAATCAACTGATGTTTGTTAAACTTGTGAGATTCCAGCAAATTAAATGAACTGATGCTACAAAACTTACAAACGTCTTTAATATTCTTTTCTGAAAATATATTATCTTTTGCAATTATAGCTTATTTTATGTTTCTCGTGAATTTCATAATTGTGTGACCACTAAGGACAAAGTGAGTGGGTGTCAACCTTATAGTGTTACATGTACAATCTGTCACGCATAAAACCCTATGCGAAGATAAAGTAATATCCTTTTATATTCCTTTCCGACTATGTATAAATTTAACTATAGAAACTTTGGAGGTAATTATAAATAAACAAATAATATATAAGTTTTTTTGAAACTTTTTTTTAAACCTTCCAATAATCATGCTCTCACATGCATCGTCTCTCTAACCTTCTGGTATTTACGAACTAAGCTATATATTTAACTTTCTGGCTTACTTCAAGTCATAAATACCACTCTAATTAAACATTGAGACCGAAATAAAAATAATAATAATGAAAACTGGTTTTTTACTTATACTTTTCTGTTATCTATATAAATAATTAATTACTATGAAACTAGGAATTGATATTGTACTGTACCAATATATGTATGGCCAAAATTAGTAGTCGGAGTGTTATTAAATGCATTCATATGAACAGTTAGCTGTAAAGTTAATTTGATAATACGGAAAAGAACAATAAAATTGTAAAGCTAGTATGACACTTTAATTTGAAACGTGATTCAACTTTTTCAAAAGTTCCTTTCGCAAAAAAAAAAAAAAAAGACCTCGTGCGGAAACAAACAAATGAAGTCTCATGAACATCGAAACTCCTTACAAGTAATATATAAAAATTTTATGTAACTATGTAATGCACTTATGCATATATTGTGTGGTTCTGACGTGATAAGCTATTACCGATTTAAGCCTAAATTATATATTAACAAGAGATTCACAATACGAAGTGAAAAAAAAAATGTGAAATGGATGAAAAAAGAAATGTTTAATTTTATTCGAGATATAAAATGATTACTTTGGGACAATTAAACTGTGGAATACAAATACGTACGTGAGTATATAAATAAGCAACTACAAAGCTAAAACGGCAAGAAGCCGGAGCGAGAAACAAGAGATGGCCACGAATACGACGGAGAGGAGAGCTCCGGGAGCTTGAGAAGACGGAGTGGCAAGAGAAGAAGCTGGCGGAGAAGCGGAGGGAGCAAATGCGGGGTCAGGATCGGCCAAGACGTCGTCGGTTTCAGGATCGGGAAGGGTTGAATTAGTAGAAGGAATGGTTTGAGTGGAGGAGACGGAGGGAGAAGGGAGGAGAGGAGCTATCTCCGGCGATATCTGTTGTTCAAAGGGAGAGATGGTTGGAGAAGATGGGATTGTATTTGTCGTCGGCAAAGAGAAGGAAAGTGAGGAGAGAGATACGAAGGTGATGAGTGTTAAGATTAAAGATGAAGCCATTCCTTTTGTTACTGTAATGATGAACGAATCAAAGGTTAGCTTTTTTTCTTTTTTCCTGGGGCTGTCTCTCTCTCTCTCTCTAGCGCATTTTGTGTTGTAATGATTCTGTCTCTCTATAAAGAAGCTTTTAGCTTCAATAGTAAGAATTGAAATTCGATTAAAATATGAATTTTGTCTCACTTTCTTGATAATTAAACGAATGTGTTCGGTGGAAAAGTTTTTTTTTGTTTTTAAATAAAAAAAATATGTTGAAGAGGGCGTAGATCGAGATTTAACTTTTTAGTAGAAGTTGGGTACATATTGCACATATGATTAGATTTCCAAACGAAACAGACTATTTAGTTTGTTCGAGACTCGGTAATAGAATGCTAACTTATCATCCTTTTTCTTCTTCCTAGATAGGGTACTCGTTACAAGGGTGAGTTTTTTTTTTTTTTTTGTCAACCAAGGGTGAGTTACGTAACAAAAATCTAACCATTTTTTTTTTACTAATATATAAGTCGTACTTAATTGTAAGTACGAGTGGCTAAGTGTTTTTTATTTTATTTTGGACGTTCAAGCAAAAAGCGCACTTTAGCCATTTAAACGTAGAGATCTTTTAATTGGGACAACAAAAAGAAAAAACGATAATTTAAATATTAATCATTTTCCATTTTTCTTTCTCTATTTTTTCCATAATTGAAAATTAAATATCCAATCGACTTATACCATATTTTGTTTCCTTACGGCTACTACTTTTCTAAAAAACCAAAAAAAAAAAAAAAAACACCGAATCGAAATTGATCAAACTCCTCTTAAATTACTTTTACGGAAACGTCTTTATAAATCAAGAATAAGAGTTAGTGGAACTTTATGAACCAACGGCAAATTAGTAGTCTATATGTTAGTGTATGATTAATTGTGTGATAAGAGTAAAGTTAAAGTTACATTTCTGATTTTAATTTAGTTAGTTACTCCGAAGTAGATTTTATTAAGTTGGCGGCGATCGTAGTCAAGATCTTAAAAGCATAAAATTACGACTATAGTCAATTGATTACATAAATTTAGAAAATGCGATGTATGATCAAACGAGCCCAACAAGTCATAAAGCCCATTAATATGCTGCTATGGGCCCATTAGCCCACTACCGTAATGCAAAACATACCGAGCCCAACGAATGATATGTTACGGAGGTGTCTGTACTTGTGAAGTAATGATGAGTTAGGGAGACACAAGAAGAGAACTTGCTAGTATTTGCTAAACCCTCTCTATTTGTTTGACCGATTTTGCAATATCACTCATTTCCAACATTTCGGATTTTCTCTTGAAGATTTATAATCAAACATATATGAATCATGAAAGTTTTTTTCTTCTTTCTTTTTGGCGTTTTCGGCCTGACGAATGTCACCCCACCTATCCAAAGCCACCTACCGTTTTTGGGTTTAAGTGTATTATAAAAATGAAAAAGATACCACAAAGTTTTAGAATCTAAAAATTTGGAAAAGAGTTGTGAAAGAAAAGGCCCGCAAGGTCCGTTGTTTGACGACGCCTCAATGGCTTCTTCCTGTTCAACTAATGCTCGTCTCACCTACCCTCCTCATATCCTCTCCAACCCACGACCTTCACCAACCTCCGTCGCCAGACTCCGTCTTCCCGCCGCCGATTTCCCTCTCCGCTTCAAATCCGCCGAGTTCTCTTCCCTGCAAACCAGGAGTGTGCCGGTTCCGGTAGTATTTTCCGATCGACAGCGCCGTCGAAGCATGGTTACAAGCAATGTCTATGTTAGTGATTCTTTCCTCCCATTCTAGTTTTCATTTGGGGGTTATGTTCTGTTTCGGGGAGTGCTAGAAACGATGATGAGTTTGTTGTTTCGTGTTAAGACATGAGTTCGATATTTATTACTATTCTCCCTCATCGAATATTCTGAATTTTTGTTTAGTTCTGAGTAGTAGTTGAAGCTAATGGATTGTGGAATTTTATATCCTGTCTTGTGACCTCAGGTGGCTTCAAATTCCATGGAAACGGATATCGCAAGTCAAGAAATTGCGAAAAATCCGAGCTTGATCTGTGCCCCAGTGATGGCCGATTCGATAGACGAGATGGTGACTGAAACGTGCAAAGCCCAAGAATTGGGAGCAGATTTGGTGGAAATTCGATTAGATAGTCTCAAGGATTTCAACCCTCTGGAGGATCTCAAAACTATCATAAACAAATCTCCTCTTCCCACTCTATTCACCTACAGGTTTGCGTGTGTGTGTGTGTTCAAGCTTGAGACTTTTCTTGCCCACCTTGTGTCGAGCTTTCAAGCAGTGATCATGCCTTCTTTTCCTCCTACGTTATGCGCTACTTCTTGTGCTGCAGTATGAGTGATGTTATCGTGTTTGTGTGATGTCTGTTCTCTAGGCCGATATGGGAAGGTGGTCAATATGAAGGCGATGAAAATGAGCGTCTGGATGTCCTCCGCTTGGCCATGGAATTGGGAGCTGATTACATTGATGTTGAACTTCAGGTACCCATCTCAAAAACTGAATAATTTTGGTATTCACTGTCTTAGTGCTAATTAGTTTCTCCTTCTTCGTATTTGTATGTTGTAAGGTTGCAAGTGAGTTCATCAAATCGATCAAAGGAAAGAAGCCTGCAAATTTCAGATTAATTGTTTCGTCGCACAACTATCAGAATACCCCTTCGGTTGAGGATCTCAGTGAACTTGCTCTAAGAATACAACAGGCTGGAGCCGACATAGTGAAAATTGCTACTACTGCTGTGAACATCACAGATGTTGCTCGCATGTTCCATATAACCTCAAATGCTCAAGTAAGTTGCCTTGCGTGTTGCCATTTTGTAGAATCAACCGTTTTCTGCTTATCTCTCAATGTGATTCTCTGCTGTCACCGTTTAAACTTTTTTCACTCAAATTACAGGTTCCCACAATCGGACTTGTTATGGGCGAAAGAGGTCTGATGTCTCGGATTCTTTGTTCTAAATTTGGTGGATATTTGACCTTTGGCACCTTAGAATCTGGAATCGTTTCTGCGCCTGGTCAACCAACAATCAAGGATCTGTTGGATCTTTACAACTTTAGAAGAATTGGTCCTGACACTAAGGTCTATGGAATTATTGGCAAGCCTGTCAGTCACAGCAAATCACCTATTGTTCACAATCAAGCTTTCAAATCGGTTGATTTTAATGGAGTATACGTCCACCTGTTAGTTGATGATCTTGCAAGCTTTCTCAAAGCATACTCATCCTCTGATTTCGCTGGATTCAGGTAAGCAATCACGGTGACAAATAAGTTTTTCTCCAGGGTATAAAATTCCAGTATGCTCGTCCACGCTTTTTACGTTTTACGTTTTAGGGCTTGCGGGGCATAGAAGAATTTGATAGGGAATGATGTATAATCTTTTTTTTCACCTGCAGCTGTACGATTCCCCACAAAGAAGCTGCATTGAAATGTAGTGATGAGGTTGATCCATTGGCAAAGGTCTGGTTTGCAAACAACCACCAGATAGTTTAACCAAAAAGGCCATCCTGCTTCACCCTGAATGCTTGATTTATTATATTTTACAGTCTATAGGAGCTGTGAACACTCTACTGAGGAGACAAAGCGACGGTAAGTTGCTGGGTTACAACACGGATTGTATTGGTTCCATTTCTGCTATTGAGGATGGCCTTCGAAGTAAGTTCCAAGTTCAAAGCATTAATCCGTTGTTGCTCCTCGTGGAGAAATTTCGGTTTTACTCATGTAGCCTTTTCCTTTTCTTTTGTTAAGGCTCAAGTGATCCAAGCAATGTACCTTCTTCATCTTCGCCTTTGGCCGGTAAAACAGTGGTGGTTATTGGTGCTGGTGGAGCAGGCAAGGCACTCGCTTATGGTGCAAAAGAGAAGGGGGCCAAGGTTGTGATTGCTAATCGTACTTACGGTAAAACACATGTCCTAAATACTCTATTACCACGGCCATGCTCGGCCTTGACACTACTCTTCATCTCCTCATCTCTTTTAGGTTGTCATGTTGGCGGTAGTAACTGAATGTATGATTTTTTGTTCTTATGTTCCTGGTGTTGTGTTTTTGAAGAACGAGCACTAGAACTCGCAGAAGCAATTGGAGGCAGAGCGTTATCTCTGGTGGATTTAGATAACTTTCACCCGGAAGATAGCATGGTTTTGGCCAACACCACGTCTATGGGTATGCAACCAAATGTTGACGAGACCCCCATTTCCAAGGTTAGCTCTCCTTGTAACAAGTCTTTCCTTTTGCTTTCTCTCAGTAACGAAGGAGCCGTTCGATTATTGTCTGTTCATGTAATGAACAAAACCCGATCTTATCGCCTGCAAAATCTCTTGAAAAAATAAAAATTGCTTCTTTTTGTTTCCTCAGCATGCATTGAAGCACTACGCACTAGTCTTTGATGCGGTTTATACTCCGAGGATCACCCGACTGTTACGGGAAGCAGAAGAATGCGGAGCCATAACTGTGTCGGGCTCAGAGATGTTTGTGAGGCAGGCTTACGAGCAGTTTGAGATTTTCACCGGTTTGCCCGGTAAGTGTGACTCGTACCGAACACAAGCCATGTCTCTGGTTCCATAAAACTTAACAAAAGAAGCTGACATTTTACCACTCACCTCGACTATAACGAAAGTTTAATGTTCCATTGTTGTGCAGCTCCAAAGGAACTCTATTGGCAAGTCATGTCAAAGTATTGAGACCTCGCTTGTGTGTGTATGTTCTTCTTCCGTGGAAAGTCAAGTCAATAAACTTCAGAAACGACATTTTTATTCTCAGAGAATGACCTTTTGTGAGGCCACAGCTGTGTATTCTATAGACGATAAAGCTTGTTGAGTTGATGGAAAACTTGGATTTTGCAAAGTGTTACTGCTTGTGAAATCTGCACAACTCTTTCTTCTTCTCTTCTCTTAATGACAAAACAATAATACACTTGTATTATAAGACGTATACGAAATTACGAATTGTATCAAATCTTCAATTTTTGTAACACAAAGTGAGGGAGCCGTACGGTTGATCATCAGTTAATCTCACTAGCAATTAACTACTTTCGACTCCCACCACTTTATTTTCTTATTAAAGACGAAAAAAGAAATTGCACTCCGCATCGGAGCTCGAGATTTCCTAAGCGCACGATTTGTTTCCCGCCAAAAAGAATTTGGAAATGAAAATTTTCCCACGCGAAAAGAGATTAAAAACCTCGCAAACAAGTTTTGTTTTCCGCCACATCTCTTTTTCTCCGACGTCTCGTCTCCTCAGCGAAAAAAGTAAGCTTCCTTATTATTATCTTCCTGATTTTATGTTTCCATTATCTGATTCGGAATCTGTTCGTCTCTCTGATCTTACTGCTTGTCCGAATCTGAATCTGGTTTTTGTTTGTTTCTCCTCCCTCTCGTATGACCGTAATCCTAAAGTCATAATTCTAATTAAAATTGAAGGGCTGTTCTGCAATTAATTCAGAATACGTCGTCATCTTTGAAATAAACCCCAAGTTAAAAAAAACAAAAACACAAATTTACTAGGAAAACCAAAATCATAACCATCAGAAAAAGGTGAGATAGCTTTTTAGCCGGAGAGTCCTTCCTCTCCGCCGAATGGCTCCTGCCTTCCGGTGACCTCTTGAAATTTCTCTCATTTTTCTCTTCCTAAACCTCCAATTCCTTAAAATTCGGATCGTAGTTTGATTTTAATTTGGAGGATTCTACTCTGTTTTCGCTCGCTACACGATTCGCTTCTGTATCGGAGAAATTCGTCGTCGGGTGTTTGTATGAATTTCAATTTTTTTTTTTTTTAATTTCGTATAGCTTCGGGAAATGTTTTGTTGGGGTTCATTAATTTTTGGGTTTTAAATCCTCTTATGCATTTAATCACATCTGACTTGGGTATTTGCAGAGAACACATGGCTAGGGTTTTTGATTTTCGATTTGAATTTTTTTCAAAGTTTTGCCTTTTTCATTAGGCTCCAAAGGTCACCACGGGCCCAGATCACTAGTACTAGTACCTAAAAGATGCATCTGTACACAATTGGTTCATATACGTGTACATTTTGCCTTAGCGGTTTAGAGTTTGTACCACACTCATTTAACTTACAGAAGCTTTGTCTATCTGTCGCAGGATCCAAGCCTAGGTGGAACTGGACAAAAGGGCGTTGTATATACCTTTCTCTGGTTTTTGGGGGTTCTATGATACTTGTGTTAGATTGAGTATGAGTATCATCGACAACAGAGATGAGGCTCTTAGAGCCAAAGATAAAGCGGAGGAATTCATGAAAAAATCTGATTTCACCTCTGCTCGTAAGTTTGCAATGATAGCTTCCAAAAGGGATCCCAGCCTTGAGAACATATCTCACATGACAATGGTGTGTGATGTTCACTGCGCTGCAACGGAGAAGCTGTTCGGGAATGACATGGATTGGTACGGCATACTTCAGGTTGACCTGAATGCTAATGATATCATCATCAAGAAACAGTACAAAAGGCTGGCGCTTCTTCTCCACCCCGACAAAAACAAGCTCCCGGGTGCTGAGTCCGCTTTCAAACTCATTGGTGAAGCCCAGAGAATACTTTTGGATAAAGAGAAAAGGACGCTTCATGACGTCAAACGCAAAACTTGGAGAAGGTCTGCTGCACCAGTACCACCGTCTAAAACCCAACATGTACCGAGCCATCGCACACAGCAGGCAAACGTTAACATGAGGAATGTCTTCAACGAGTTGAGACCCGAGTATAGGAATCCCCAGCAGAAAGCTCAAGCTCAACCAGCCGCTTTCAGTCACCCTCCAACCTTTTGGACCTCTTGTCCCTTCTGCCGGTGCAATTACGAGTATAGTAGGGAACATATCAAGAAAGTAATTACATGTCAGGCTTGCAAGAAACAGTTCACTGCTTTTGAAATCCCTTCCCAGAGTGTACCAATGGCAAAAAGCTCGTGTCAGCCTACTTCTTTCCCACAACAGAACAAGGTTCCCGGCCAAAAGGCTTGCAATGAACCGCACAAGCGTCCAGATGATCCTACCACTGTTTCCTCTGGAAAGGCGAGTTTTCATATGCCGGCTTCTACTGCAAGAAATAATAATGAAAAGAGGAAGAGAAAGAATATGGTTGAATCTAGTGAAAGCTCTGACAGTGAAAGTAGTAGCGAGTCAGATGATGATGTAAATGGTGATACTATGGCAGCGCGAGATTTGGGTTCCAATGGAGGACAGCAGCCTCGGAGGTCAGTCCGTAGTAAGCGTCAGGTTGTTTATAATGAGAATTTGAGCGACGACGATGTGGAAGGGTCTGGGAAAAATATAGATACTGGAAAGGAAGAAGAGGCAGAAGACGAAAAGCAGACACACGGGGATCACCACTCGACTGAAACCTTGCCGAATGGCATAAACCCAAAGGAGAAGATAAAAGAAGACTTAGATGATTCGGAGGACGATTCATGTTTAGGGAGTGAAGCAGAACCAAATCTTATCAACTATGACGATCCTGATTTCAATGACTTCGATACGCTGAGGGAAAAAAGCTGTTTTCATGACGGCCAGATCTGGGCTTTATATGATGAAGAAGAGGGAATGCCTAGGTTTTATGCGCTCATAAAAAAAGTTACAACTCCAGATTTCTCGGTAAAGTACGTATGGTTAGAGGCAGAAGAAGATGAAACACGAAATTTGCCTGTCTCTGTTGGTAACTACGAACGCGGGGAAGAGCAAAAGACAAAAAACTGTGCCGTTTTCTCTCATTTGGTCCAAAGCAAAACAAGAAGGGGAGGCCGGCACTTTAAGGTATTCCCAAGGCAGGGAGAAACGTGGGCACTTTACAAGAACTGGAAGATGGACTTGTCCTCCGACTCAGATTCTCCTCGTGAGTATGAGTTTGTTGAGATCCTGTCTGATAATGCAGAGGGATCCACGATATCAATCAGGTTCTTGTCGAAAGTGAAAGGCTATAAGTATGTTTTCTGTCCAGTGCCAGAGGACGGAGCAGACACCTGTAAGATTCCACCTCAAGAGTTCTGTAGATTCTCACATATGATTCCGTCGTTCAAATTGAAGGGAACGGAAGGAAGAGGCGTAACCGAAGGTTGGTACGAGCTTGATCCAGCTGCTTTACCAGCCCCTGGCTCTCAAAGTATATCAGGAGAAGACGAAGTTCAAGACCAAGACCATCAATCTCCACCTTCAGGATCTACCTGTTGATATTATCTCACTGAGAGGCTGGTTGTGTCCATGACTTTCGCAAGTCACATTTCGTGGAGCCGGTTTATTCAGTTTGGGCGTACAGGTTTACTGACGAAGAAAAACCAGAGCTCCCCAGATGCCTTTTGTTAAGCTCGATACCTCTGTGTTGCCCCGTAACATGCTCAAGTCATGGTTGGGAGATTGTTTTGTTGTTTGTCGCTAGCCCTTGCGTTTTCTGTTTCTTGGTTACTCAGACTTGTAGCTCAATCAGCACTTCAAACCACATTATTGCTACAGTAAGAGTCCGGTTCTATTTTTCACTAGTAAAATAGCATTAGTTTCAACTTCTGTCGTGGAGTTTGGTCATGTCGACAAGGAATCTATTAACGATGACGATAATGAAAGACATTCTTACCAGTTGTAGACAAGAGGGCATTTGGTCTAGTGGTATGATTCTCGCTTTGGGTGCGAGAGGTCCCGAGTTCGATTCTCGGAATGCCCCTTTTAAAATATTTTTATTTACCAATGGTCACACCTACAGTTTGTATCTTCAGAAAACGGCAAAAAGTCAGAAATCCCGTACAAGAAAACAGGAAAGCGTTGTCGAACCTTACCATTTTATTTTTTATTTTTTAAATTCAGAACTCAGAAAGAGAAGAAACAGATCACATTCATAAAACTTTCTTCACCTGATACAAGAATTCTCTTTTACAAATTATCATCGTGCCCTAAAAAAGAGAGACTAAAGGGGCACAAAAAGAGGAAGATTGAGTAACATGTTCGAAGAAGAGTGGATATATATACATTTTACATGTCACTGCTGGATCAGACGAACCCCTTCTTCGTTTCTTCTTCTTCTTCCATAGTACAAACACAACGAAGAACAGAGAAACCACAGGAAAAGAGATTTCATACTGGAGTTGAATTTTGTGCAAAACGTACACGCCAAGCGAAATAATGAAGGTACAAGGAGTTTAGGCACACGGCTATTCCAAAACCAAGAATCCCTGCAAAAAGTATAGAATAGATCGCAGGTAGTCTCACCTGAAACAGAGAGATTGAGAAATTGTTTTGATTTCCATTTTTACCAGTTATCAAATGTGGGAAAACTGATTTAAGTGAGAGTATTGCTTACTGTAGCATATAATACATGAACCAACATCCCCACAAGCGCAAACTCAAGTGCTGCGTATGTCCATATGTATTCTCTTATAGCTGCAGAGTCAGATTGTAATAACAAAACTCTTAAAATTTTGTTGGCGAACAAAGGAACGAGGGAGACTTTGGAGGTCTCTGAGGCAGGATGGTTGTGTTTACCTAGGACAATGGCAAAAACGGATGCTAAGATGCCCAACGTTAATGAAAACGGCGCTGCTATGTAGATAGCTTGCGTGTTCAAGTCCCGAATCTACAAAAGAAACATATAACAACCTTGTCAATATCTTCTTGCAACAAAGTATCAACCAAAACAAATAATTCGTATCGGTGGCTACCAGTAACTGCTCGAGGAAGAAGAAGTAACAGACTGTGCTGATTAGAACTAGCACCACAAACTCTTGCCAAGCACTGCACCAATCCATTCAGTTCTCAGTTGTGTTATTTCGAAGAATGGTGAAAAAAAGAAAGAATAATATATTGAAGTTACCTAGCGGTTTGTGACTGCATATTCTGTTGACTGCGATCACGCCTGTTGTTTGGTTGATTAGTTGTAGGCATGCGAAGCAATGTAACTGGTAGGTTCTGGACTTCTTGTCTACAGACGTCACAGGTTCTTGTTCCCTTTGTACTAAACCACTTAATGGCACATGCTTCATGAACAAGTCTGAGATCACCTTTGCAGCTGCACTCCATTTTCAGAGTATTGCCTTCTTCGCACACGTCCAGACAGATCCTGCACACCGCTTCTTCTTCTGGAATTTCTTCATCGGTTTCTTCCGTAGGAACGGGAGAGATTTGATCTGCCAAATAAGGAAGAAGTGGCAAACACAATATATAAAAATGAAACCATAATCATAATCAGTATGCTAAAGCAAGCATGCGACTGCCAAAATAAGCTCTACAATTCAGATGATCACTTCGGAAAATATTTGAAGTTAACAGCTGTTAGAAACATGTACCTGCATTTGTTTCAGACGTAACACGAGCTTTGTGGTTATCAAAAGAGACGGATCGCACGATCACTTTGTTTCTCCCTGGCATGGACAAGGACCTTGGAACTGCTGGATAAACAAAATCTTTCTGCAACAGAACACAAAATTTTCAGCTAGATTTTGGACAAGAATAGAAAATCCTTGAGTGAAATATATTTCTAGACATAGCAATAGTAAGATAGCAAAAACTCACATTAGGCGGTTCACCGGGCACACCAACTGGAACCTGTGCAGATACCACAGGAGACAACTTTGCGGGCTGTCTAGATGGAAGCGACAAGCATCGTTTCCAATAAGGCGAAGTTGTTGAAGCGGAAGTATTGTGCTTTTTAGCTGTTTCCATGAGACCGGGAGATAGTAGAGAGCTTCTTTCGCTTTCAGGTTGAGCTACAAGTTTCTTTTTCAAGCTTAGATTACGCAAGATTCCTCTTGGTGAGGATGTGCTGCCACTTTTGAATGAACTTGTGGACTTTAGTGAACTCTTTGTGTTACGGCCGCCAATAAATGGAATTGGTCTTGGGGGTATTTGTATAGAGAGATCCACGTGGGTTTCGCTCGGCACATCTTCAGTAGATGTTTCTTTGAGCTGATGTTCAACCTATATAAGTAGTAATACATGTCAAGTTCGGGCCTTTCTCATGCACATGTTCAATAAAAACCGAAAATGATTACAAGATTTTCTCACATGGAGAGAAATCCAGCATTTTCAATTCGAATCAATGACATCGTTAGTCCTTGGGATTCTCTAAGTCAGTGATACTTGGAACTAATAAAAAACATAAGCTTGCTATCTTTTACAACAATACTAACTTTGCAATGGCACACATATGCAAACTAGACCTGGGGATCAAATGAACAATCCTTGTCCATGCCCAAACTCTAAGAAAACGTGGTAAAAGGTCAACAGATATGAACTTGTCATTTCACTTTTTTTCCTCAGAAAAGCTATAAACTTCTTCTATGTATAAAACAATCCCAAGTGGCTCAGTTTTTTTATTATTTATTATCAAACAGAGACATAAATAAATCAAAAGGAGATTCTATGGCTAGTCAGTGAATCAGATAGATCAAACCCAGATGCCAGACGAACAGAGGAAGATAAAAGATCCCAAATATAACGTCTAGCCAATATAAACCCTAAAAAAAAAACCTTACAGGAAAATTCATTGATAATCCAACGTTAACAATCAGACGAACAAAAAAAAAAAAAAATTGACAAGAAAGAAAACCCAGATAACGTTTTCAAGCGGCTCTTCAAATTACCCATAAGGAAAAGCTACCAGATTTACCTTTACAAAGCAAGTTTGAAAAGGAAGAGACAAAGATGAGATTTTTTTTCTTTGTTTGGAAATATGCACCTGAGAAGAAGAATGAGGCAGAGGAGGAGAAGAGGAATCCCCCACGATTATAGCAATTTGGGGTTGTTGAGCTGCCGAATCTCCCATCATCGTCGAACCAAGAGTTAAACCGGATTATATAAATTACTTAGTACGAAATCAAAGCTGCTCGACAGATATTCTGAGAGAGAGAGAGAGAGAGAGACGCAATCTATTTGATGAAATAATTCGAGGGTTTTTTTTTCCTACATACATTGAATTTAAGCTGAATCCACGACTGACAAATTATACGGAAAGGCTTTTACTTTTTTGTTCACTTACGCTGCTGCCACTGACACTCCTTTATTACTCTTTTTTTAATTTCCTATAGTAATAAATATATTTGAATATAATACAAAGATAGTACTATTATATATTTAAATTATCGACATAAGAAAACAAAGTGAATCATATTCTTGTCGTTCGTTTCGACGAAGATGACGAGGAAAATTCAACGTTACAAGTTTCGAGTCTCATGTTCTTGTCGATTATTTATGTCACTTTCCAAGATAAAAATCATTCTCCTTCCTTCTTACGCATCGAAGAATTTTTTAAGTATGTGGTTTTGGAAACTAAGTATATTGGTCTTACAAGTTTTACCTAAAATATTTGGGTTTAAAAGCATAAATAAAAAGCTACTTTTAAAAAGAAAAAAACCATCATCTTCTATATAGGTTGATGAACTTTATTAGTGGCTTTATCTATATAGACTTTCAATTTCAAATACACAATCACAAGTCACGATGATCTTTTTTTAAAAAAAAAATCGTCGTCTTTAATCCTCACCAGAATTTCTTGTATAAACTACTCTATCCCCCAGGTATTATACCACGTGCTACAATTATACTCTCCAAGGAGTACTAATATAGTTTTTCTGAAGAGTGAGACCATTAAGAAAAATAACTACTTTTGAAAGTACACAAAAAAAAAACATATCGTCAATTAATTTAGGTTGATCAACTTTATACTCGGATTTGTACTATTTTTCCCAAGTAACATACCACGTCCTACGATTATAAACCCTAAAAACAAAATTAATACTGATGTAGCGAAAATGATTTTTTGCCAAAAAATGTAATGAAAAAGAGAAATTAGCCATTTAAAATAAGAAATTCATATTTTTTTTTGGTAGGAAACGGGGACAGAGTCACCCAAAATTATTGAACAAGTAAAAGAAAGTTTACATCGAAATCAAACGTGGGTGTGGAACCCCCCTAATATCATGAGTGACAAACTCCGGGCAAGAATGAAAGAGAGAAACACCTAAAGGCTGGGAGAAGGCATGATCTGCTAACGCATCTGCGAGCTGGTTAGCCTCTCGATACACATGTGAGATCCGGACTGTCCAGTCCTTCTTAAGGAAGTCATAGCACATACGTACTAGGGGCGACAGCGGGTGCGTGTCCCGAACCCCTCTCTTCAAAAGATCAACCACTGATCGGGAGTCCACCTCTAACTCCAATCTCGAAATTCCCATATCCGAAGCAATACATAAGCCATAATATACGCCCTAAAGTTCTGCAAGTTGCACCGAACAGAAGCCAATATTAAAACTGAATCCACGCATCCACTTACCTTCCCCATTCTAATTTTGATATATAGTTTTATGTTTGTTATGTTTCGAGGTAATATTAAACTAGTCATTTTAAGCCTTGTACCACTTGTGTTCAAACACGTTTCCTATTAAACAAGAATATGTTACGGGTTATTCCATTTGGTTGAAATCAATGATCAATCATGATTTCTTTTGTTGCTGGCGAGGATAAATTTTAGGTTAATGAGAAATTCAGCCTACTGGTCCTATTAATATAGAATAATATGCACAGTCGTAAAAACATGTCACTTTCACCACACTGGTTAAACTATTCGTAAATCAGGATAGTAGTCAATTGAGATGTGTGGGTTAAGTCAAGTTGTGATCCTCTATTGTGGAAGAATCGAACAAAAAATAAGTCAAGATTCATAACACATAACACATAACCATAAGCGAACTGATTCATGTTTTTTATTAGTTATTTAATTTTCTACAGTTTTATAGCAGAAAGTTCAATTTGGAGATTTTTTCAATAAAGTTTGATATCTTCAACCGGTTGAACCCAATACTACTGGCCAGTCTACTAGAATCAAACGATTATCACAAGCAAAATATAATGGTAAATAATATCATTTTTTTTTTAAATTGGTTGCCTCGCCGAAACTATCCACATTCCATTCTTCGCTACTTTCACGACTGGACACATCACTATCCTCCTCATCACTGGTATAATCCGAGTACTCGACATCCATGGACTCTTCAAGATATAGAGAAAAAAAATATGGATTTGTTAACAGAGCAGAAACATGAACAAGTGACAGACTAATAGTGGTTTTACATGAGTTCCCATGTTCATTTTTTTTCTAAGATCCTTGCATGAGGAGTTAAAGGGATTTTTGTGGGTTTCAAAATGTACGACCTAAACACAAACATTATAAAAAATATATATCAATCAAAGAATATGTAACTTGGGAACCAAGTCACGGCATGAGATGAAACGATACTTAAATGAATATCGATCTAACCATATTCTAGGATCTATTCTACAATAAATCTGAGTATACCTTTAGGTTCTGGAGTTGGCGTGAGCTTTCTTTTGCCAAATTCTCTTGTCTGTCTTAATTTGCTAGATACTCCACAAGAGACTCTCTTGCCATAAAGGTAATGTAGCATTTGAGTCCAGATACCAAACCAACGATAGCCCTCACAAAACAATCCTCAGCCGGTCAGATCTTCTTCATGATCGGAGTCTCGAAGAAATCATTCGCCACTATCAGGTTTTGAGAATGGCTGCTTGGTAGATGATTTCCAGCAGCCATCTAGCCAAACTTGGATTCTCATGTTTTTGTAGACGCTCTCCATCTTCTCAATCGCCTAGCTCTTGATTCCCTTATGCACATGAAGCAGCTGAAAGAATGTCTTCGGCTATAGCACCTTCTCTCCGAGACAAGCCCGTATTTTCTCAACATGATTCTCCAAGGTAGACAGCATGATAACTCACCATATCTTGCAAGTTTATTATTTTCTTTCAGGGGAAATCACGATTACCATCCTGAGAAACTTTATCATTACCAAATAGGAGTATGAGCGTATCTACCTTTAACTTTAATGGTTTCATGAATTTTTTTCTGCTACTACTAGCCTGTGAAATTATGCTTATTTCTCTTGCAGCTTTATCTTTAGTGCTCTTGCAACAAATCTGCTTTTCTCTATTTGGCTTAATGTGTGTTAAAACTGCTCTTGATGTTTTATCCTTGCACAGTTCGTTCCATATAATTTTATATTTTTAAAATTGGTCTACTACATGTTTTCAAATTTAAATTTTGTTAAGCACCAAATAGAAGAAGGAAAATGCCAAAAGGAAGCTGACAAAACGTTGAAATCCGTTTGTTGCCATATTGATGTAATGTGCACATATAGCATGAAGTCAACCCAAGGTAAGGTTGTCAATGTCATAGTGAAAAAAGTAGCCCATGTATATACAAACAATGCACCTATATATGACCTACGTATTTCGGGGAGTTGGGCGTGGATATTCGTGTAAATGTGTTACCTTCTGTATGGTTGCTATTGTTTTGGGGTCTTCAACGGACTTGATGAAAGTGTGTAACCACCAAAAACAATAGTATCAACTTTCTGACTTGTAATCAAATGATATCATTTTCCCATACAAAACACACACAACACTTGTAATCAAATGACAGTGTCAAGTGTCAACACTCTTTTTCTTATTCACTTTCTCTACTAGCTAGTAGTTGTTTGTCAAGGATTCCTTAATTAATTTATTATGATAATAGAATAGAAATGCGAAGTCGCCATTGTCAACTTGTATATTACTCTTTTTGGTCTTAATTAGTGTATGTTATTGGTTGACTGCATACAATTTAAGAAACTATATCGAATAAGATTTTAGTTGTCTACTTATAATTAATTAATAGTACAACCACCAGTTAAAAATGGTAACAATTAATTTAGAGAGAGAAAAATAACATTGTCAGACCATCTTTTTTGTTTTTAACCATCTTATAAACTAAAATAAAACGGAAGCAGTGCTATTTATCAGAAAATATTAATAACATGTCATACACATGTTACGAATTGATTTCTCGAAACTGGGAATGCAAAAGTTGAAACGAATTGGAAAGGCTCTCAGTTAGTTAATCTAATATAACTTTTCCAAAACAAAATTTATATGAAGAGTAATGGTTTTTGCAATGATTAACATATGTATTTGCATGCACATCAAAAAATTAGAAGAAGAAATTTAACAAATAAAACTCCACACTACAAAAAAAAGGTCATGTTAGATCGTTTTTTTTGTTTGGTTGGATCACTTTTAAATGATGCAAACAATCTTTAAATCATTTGGTAAAACGTCTTAATATCTGGTGATGTAAATTTGCTACGTCATTTGAAACAAATGCTGTTTTTATGAATCAGATATAAAAAGCGATGTTACTTATTTGTGTCGGTTTGATTAAATGATGCATAATTTAAATCAGTTTATGAGAAACGATTTGAACAATTGCAGCAGTTGTTAAAATGACTTTATTTTTTACTTCGGTTCCCTTAAATGATTTGAAACTTTTAAATCAATTGGATGTAATTGACGTATCATTTGGATCACATTATTTAAACGATTCAGACATTAACATCAGTTAATAAGAATGTTGTTTTTTTTGAATCAGTAATGCCTAAATGATTTGAAAAATAGTATCACTTTGCTAAATGATTTAATGCCTAAATGATTTGAAAAATAGTATCACTTTGCTAAATGATTCAAAAAACGAAAACATTTTCAGTAAGCGATTTACGATTGTACAGCAGTATTTTCAAATGATTTATAAAATTAAATCATTTGCCGTAATCGACTTAATTCGTTACATCATTTATGTTATGTCATTTGCTAACCTACTTATAAACGATTTCTATATAATATTTAAAATAAATACTAAATGAATCGTAAAATAAAATAAAAACACCAATTAAAACAACCATAATAATGTATTAAATTTATAAAACGAAAATTACATAATAGTTAAAGTAGATAAATGCATAGAAACTTAAATAAAATAGTCAACTTGCTAATGTCATTGCGTAAACCACAAATAAACTAGGTAATAAACTTCCTAAAGTCTTCATCAACTGATCCTAAACGTTCAGATTCCCATTTGTCCCATTACCAATTTCCTGTAAAACAAATTAAACACAGAGAATAAAAACATAATCTTAATTTGGAAGTTTATGAAGCTTGATTATAAATGCATTAACCTGAGGAGAAGTAGTCGCCGTTTGTATGTTTGCAATGGCTGCAGATAGAATTGATGCCCATGTACTTGCCTACATTAATTGGTAGTTTGAAATATCAACATTATATCACAATCAATATAACAGAAAAGAATTTATATGTTGTAGATACCTATACGTTATAGAATTTATAAGGTATACTTATAGCTAATTACCTGTTCATTTGTTGCAGAACCAACAATCTGCTGGCTTAATGTTGCAAAAGCTTTAACTTGATCTTGCAATGTTTTCACCTGTGTCCTCAGTTCAACGGTTTCAGAATTTACTATCTCCTGCCTAATTGTTGTAGTATGTCTCATCAACTTCGACGGTGTAGGTCCACGACCGACACCACGAACACGTCCTGGAGGCTCTGGACCAAACACTTGAGCGTATTCATCATCCAAAGTAGCCGGAACTTGGCTACTTACCTGCGGGTTTGGGTTTTGAGTCATTAACGTGGTGAGTGATTCCTGAAAAATCAAGTGTTTGATAAATGATTAGGTTCATCCCTAACGCAGATTAAGAATGTGGATAAAAAAAAAACTAACCACGCGTGTTCGAGCCTCTTCAGATACGAAGCTTCCATCAGGCTTTGTGCGAGTTGCGATGAACAATTCTGCACGACTTGGCGTTTTTCCGGTCTTGATTTTCTGTCATAATTAAAAGCATAGTTATTTACAATATCAGTTCTGACCAATATACTATTACATTAATATATGAAAACTGTATAAATGAATGTTATAAAATGATGGAGGAATTGCTTACAATGTCATTTCTTCTTCTTGCTATACTCTTTCTTCCACATAAGCTACGGGTCTTATTGTTACTTTGGCTTCTTACATTGTTGTCTCGCATTTTCTGTACACTCATGTGTTGATATCACATACAATTTTCTATATATATAAAGAGAGAGATGCAGATACTCAGTATATAAACATTACCTTCCACTTTTCAGTGAATCTCATATCAACGAAATAACACCACTGATCTTCAGGAACACTTTTGGGACGATTCTGCATTGTTTCAACTCTGCCGTCCTTTTTGTACTCTTTCCAGAGACGGCCCTTCACATCCTTGCATCGGCTCCCAAGGTTAGAAATAACATAAGCTTTTCTTAACTCCGGATCATCAAACCGAAATTTTGCCTGAAATGTAGCCAAGTGAACAAGTTCATTTTGGTAGACAAAATAAACAGCCCCAAATATGATCGGAAATTATGTAACCATAACGTAGTACATGTATTACATCCCATGCCCGATCTTTTATGTGTGAAGGCACCTTTCTCCAATCATCATAGTTAATAGGTATCAAGTTAAAATCCTTACTTAATTTACCTAACCATGATCCAAGCAAACCTCCAGAATGGTCAATTGGTTGACCAGTATTCTCATCAATATGAACGATGACTTTTTGATTTTTCAATTTCCAGACATCGTTTGTTGTCATCATTTTTCCTTCAATATTTCCATCATCACCTTCAAAGCAAAAAAACTGTCTTACTATATGAATATGAAATCGGCAGCAGAAAGTAGTGTCAAGGATTCTATGTAGATTAAAGTCTAGTACTACTACTCCTACTCTAAAATATACTATTAGCTTCTTACCAATGAGTTGTACTTTCCATTTGAAGCCGTTACATTCCGCATCTGGTGAAGCAGGTGAAGTGAAAGCCATCTCCAAGCTTTGAAGATCATCCGGTTCTTCTGTCTCTGATGCCATAAAATTCATCGCCTATAACAAAGTAACGAAACCAAAACTTATACGCAATAACAGAAAAGAAGAAAACTTTATTAATATTTTGGAATTCAGATCTAAAAGAAAAGAAGAAGACTATATATAAACACCATTTTTTTGTATTTCTTAACCCTTGTAGATTTCTTATTTTTCTTAATCTCTGCCGTCCTCTTCACTTGATATCGCTATTAACCCTAATGACTTGTTAAACCGTTCTGCCACGTTTATATAAGTAAGAAAAGGAAGTAATGGGAAAAAAAAAATCAACTCCCGCTTGAAAAGAAAGAAGCGGGACTTCAAAAGATTTGTCCAAATCTTTTCCGTATATTCCCGTAATATATACTATCCGAAGAAATCCCTAAATGCCGGTTACTCTCTATGTACACAATAAAAAAAAAAGCACGAGAGAAGTTCTTACCGTATAAAGATCATGACAATTCTGAAAGTAGAGGAAGATGAAATCTTGTGTGATGTGAAAGCTGAGAATTCGAGGATCAAATTTGTCCATGATTTCGACCTCAACAAACTCCCCAAGGAAGATGATCTACTAGTGAGGAAGAAAGACGAAATTGAAATTGAAGTCATTCCCAAATTTGTCCATGATTTCGATCTAAACAAGCCAAGCAAGGAAGAAGAAAAACCAGAACATGGTAAGGAGATTGATGAATCTATTGCAAGGTTTATTAAATTGTATTGTCCTTTTTGGAATCCTAAGTAGCACTCCTTTTCTTATTTTCAATGTTCTTATGTCCTATTCCAAATCTTTTAAGTTTTGTATCAACACATGTGCGTGTCCAGAACAGAACACAATGCTGTTGCTATTGCTAAGTTAATGCACTATTAAGTCTACGGCAGTTGTTTACTATACATACCTTGATCGTATGAGTGGATTTGTTCACATGAATATGCAAGTATTTCTTTTTCCGGCTACGTTTTGAATGACCGAGTCTCATTTCCATATCACCCTCTGTTTCTCATTTCCTCTCTCTGTTTCGCTTTGTCTCACATCACGAAATTGTTATGTTTATAATCTATTTTTTTCGGTTTCATCTCATTATGTGATTATGCATTCATGGTGGTGATGTAAATGGCACGCGCATCAGGTGTTGTAACGGAAAACTATAAATATAACTTGCAAGCTTAAACAAAACATAGTTTAAAACAAGAAATTTAAAAGAGTAGACAAAACAAGAGGACATAGTTTAACATATAGGGTCATAAAATAGACGAAATAAGAACACAACAACGAACTGTCGACGGCCACACCATGCCATCTCATGTGAGTAGATGTTTTTGATGACAAAAATAAACGCTGCAACCGTGGTTTCAAAGGAAAATAGCGCAAAACCTTTGCAGGAGTTTGTTTTTTCCCTATCTCTGATCCGGATACTGTACTCTCACCAACAACATTTGTTTTCCATCGAGATGATTTGCAAACTTTGCAACTTTCTCGCTCAGCGTCTTCTCCCCAATACAACATGCAGTCATTCGGACAAGCATGAATTGATTCATACGTCAGGCGCAGCTTGGCAATAACTTTTTCATATCATTCAATGACCCTGGAAGCTTTGCATTTGTAAATGCTTCTTTAAGCAAATCAAGCACCATAGACATTCCTTTATCGCTGATCCCACACATGCATTTGATATGATACAATTTCAAAATAAAAGAAAGATTGGAGAAGTTAGTGCATCCTGGATATAGTTCTTGATTAACATCAGCAAGCAACTCATCAAAACCGTCTCCTCTTCCATGATTTTCACTTGAGCTTGATGGTATATCGCTGTCCATGGGCTGTTCAGACGAAACAAATTCAGCGGACGCATTTATGTTAGGAAAAAGATCATCCAAGAGATTCATAGTTGAATCAAATGACTCGACATTAGCATCTGAAGCTGTTTCTGTTGCATCCACTGTGACACTAATATTCTCTCCATGCAATACCCAACTTGTGTAAGAAGATAAGAAGCCGAAACACATTAAATCGCCTTCGATATCCTCCCTCGACTTAAATTTGGCAAGAGAACAACGATTACACGGACACTTCATCATGTCTGCCTTTGATTGACCAAATGCAAAATCCAAAAAACTTGTAACCCCAATTATATATTCTTGACATAATCGTGGTTTGTTTATCCATGATTTATCCATGAGAACCTGATTTAGAAAACACATATGTATTTATATTACTTATGACTTAGATACTTTAATCTGAGTACCATACATGAGTAAATAAGGAGAAACACCAATAATTAACCATTCAAGTCAGTAAAATCAACTGCTGACAATCACGACTTTTAGAAGCTAAAGAAGGAAAAAACATCAATAAATCAAACACTTGCTAATATCTCTTGTTGTGTTTCGATGATACTAGATTGACATCTAAAACTAAAGAATATATAGCTGTAGCACTTAATGATAATTGGAATTCAAATTCAAATTACCTTTGAAGTTGCAGAATCGATGTTGATCAATGGAACAGGGGTTGAAAACAGAGACGGAGGAAGGGCAGTCCTAGCCCGAAGCAAAATATGCACCCGAGGTGGGGTTGAAGTTGTCGTCGACGTCGCTTCTGAATTTGAAAGAATCGTATAAACAAATTAAAACCTTGTTTTAAGTTAATATGGATTTGAATCATTTAGAAGCAAATGATGTTAAAAAAAAATAATTTTAGCATCACTTTAAGTAAATGATGTTAAGTTACTAAGCTTGCATCATTTATAGAAAAATAATTTAAAAAAAAATCATTTATTTTTCTGATGTATTTTAGTTAATTGTTTGCATAGTTTGCAAATGGCGTAAATTATTATATCACTTACAAGAAGTGATCTTAACATTATTCCAAAATACATTACTTACGAAATTGATGTAAACTTATATTTTGTATCACAAGTTTATAAGTGATTCAAATTAATATATAATTACATCAGTTACAATAAAATGATGTATAACATGTAAATATTAACATCAATTATCATAACTGATGTTAATCCACTTATTTTAGATCACTCACTAATAAGTAATTTAATAATGCATCACTTACCTTTTTGATGTTTTTTAAGTGCTTTATTATGACCTTTTTTTTGTAGTGCCAGGAGCCAAGAAGGTGTGTATATGATACTATTGCTGGCAAACTCTATAGAGTTTTTGGTTACTCGGCTGATGGTGGGAAAGACTTGACCGTACAAAGGTAAAAAGTGAGCAATCAAATAACGTTTTCTTTTTTTTGGACGAAAAGCTGTCAAATAACGTTAATTACAACAATTTGCAATAGCCTCTTTTTGTCGTTACTTACTAGTATGAGAGAGAAGCAAACCATGATGACGCTCAGCAACGAAATGATGCAGATTTTTATGACATATTTATTAATGGGTAAGCCATTTCTTACATTATAATTAACATTGTTTCTCTCGTCATACTCCATCACAAAAAAAAAGATCTGATAGAAAATTTATGGGGAGTCTGAAATTTGATTTGATGTGTAATGTTATCGATTGGGTATCAGATTTTATTTATTTATTTATTTATTTTTGAAGCTAGGTATCAGATTTTTTTTTTTTTTTTCACTAGCTAGGTATCAGATTTTTATATTTGAGTCTAAGTTCATATTTTTATAAATAATATTTTTTTATGACTGCATTTCTAAACATTTAAAGGAAATTGACGATTGTGTATATAACAAACACGTACCGAATTTTTTTAAAACTTATTTGTGAATACTGAATATATATAAATACTTCCTCATTTCCTCAATTAATTTATTTATACCTACTACGTGTCTAGACATAGTGCTCGTATATGCTAACAAACCGGTGAATGTCAATATATAATTTAAGGAAATAAAAAAGGGAAATTTTTAAAAGAACAGCGGATATAGGAATATTGAAGTTAGATTTATGATTTTACCTTTTTTTTTTATCATTAACGTAAGAGAACAATATTGATGCGCATGAATAATTGAATATTCATGCACTATAAAACTAAAAGTGTTACATGATATACAGAAAAGCACCTATGATGAAATGACAAACATATGCGAGATAGATTTATGTAATTGTTTATCCAGTATATCTAGAGCTTTAGTATAAGACCAATAAAAAGCTTAAATTGAGAGAGAAAACGACATGGATATAACAAGGGGGAATATCAATAAATCATCGTGAGTAGTAGTACAAAAAAAAACTCGTGCATTTTAGCTATTTTCTGAGATAATGTACGGATTATTCAGTGCTTACTTTCTCTCTTGTATAAATCAGATTAGTTAGGACTAATTAACTACTATTAGTAAATTAGTAACAAGCAAACATATTATTACTTCGAAAAGGGAACAAATATGACGAGGAACATCTGCTTTAGGGTTTTGACCAGCTTCTCTTTTTCCTCATTTCCTTTCAGAAAAAATGCCTTTGTTTTCTCCTCTCTCTGGGTTGATGTGGATCTTGTTTTAGGGTTTTGACCAGCTGCTCTTTTTCCTCATTTCCTTTCTTCTTCCTCCTTTCTTTTCAGAAAAAATGCCTTTGTTTTCTCCTCTCTCTGGGTTGATGTGGATCTTGTTTTAGGGTTTTGACCAGCTTCTCTTTTTCCTCGTTTCCTTTCTTCTTCCTCATTTCCTTTCAGAAAAAATGCCTTTGTTTTCTCCTCTCTCTGGGTTGATGTGGATCTTGTTTTAGGGTTTTGACCAGCTTCTCTTTTTCCTCATAATTTCCTTTCTTCTTCCTCATTTCCTTTCAGAAAAAATGCCTTTGCTTTCTCCTCTCTCTGGGTTGATGTGGATCTTGTTTCGAGGCGTTGGTAAGTTTTTCTTGCACTTTTTTCCACTATTTTCTTTTCTACCCAAAATTTGTGTGGAACCAATCTCTAGACTTTATTTTTTTTGTTTGCCTTAGGTTTTTGACCTTATTTATTTTGCAGTGATGGGGGTAAACATTGGAGCTCGCCCTAGACACCAGAGAAGAGCTCAAAATCAACCTGTTGGTGGAGGTCAAGAGCAAGGACAGCAAGAGGAACAAAATCAACCTGTTGGGGGAGTAAGAACTTTTTTTTTTTTTTGAACTTTGAGTAAGAACTTTTTATCAACTGTTTTATACATATAAATCAACCCATTGGTGGTAATTTATTGGGCTTGTTTTCAGGAATTTGGAGATGAAAGTGTCATACAATCTGATTGGAGAACTATCCCAGGAGTAATCGGAGGCGTTTTACGTCAGCAAGCTGGTACATGTTCCCATTTTTGAAATTCAATTTGTGTTTTGTGTTTGTGATATTCTATCTTGTAGCTAAACTTTAATTTATTTCTTGATTCTGTAGCCATTTGCTGGGCTATTGTTATAGCTCGGCTCATAGAAGCGGCTTATAAAATAAGCAACATGGAAGACCCTACAGACTTTTTGGAGATTTCTTATCAGCATTTGGTGAAGCGGGTTAAGAACAATACAAAGGCAATGGAAATCCTTTCCTTCAAGAAATGCTTCAAATTGATTAAAAAGGAGGGGATAGCAAAACGATCACCAACCGCTGTGGTAAACACATCGATATATATATATTTTATTTACATTTTGTTTTTTTTGTTTGTTTTTGTCTAATTTTCTTTGTTATTTTGCAGCAAAATGATGACTTAGCTCACAAGATACATTGGGAATTTGATTCAGAAGAAAATGCTGACTTGAACTTTATTGAAAACAAGTTAAGCACCACTCCTGTAGGCATCGTGATTGACATTGATCAGGAATTCAGAGCATTGCACCAGGTACAATAAAAAAATGTTTATTAGCAAATTTATTGAACTTCAATTACTCATTTTGATTTTTTTGTTCTGTTGGGGTTACGTAGGGAATTTACACGGTACGAAAGCCATCGCAACTCAATGCAAGTGTTAAACACGCTTTGTTGATTGTGGGTCGTGGACACACTCCAAACGGGCAACAGTTTCTGATTGTTCAGAACTCGTGGGATGCCGTTTGGGGTGTGAATGGATATGGCAGAATTGCGTTAGGAGGAGACACTCGATGCTTGGTGTTTTATCCTTTATTATTAGGTATGTCAAATTCACATATGTTTTTTTTTTTTTGTATGAAATTTTCACATATGTTTGACATATAAACTAAATCCGATCTGCATTAATCGAGATAACATTATTCTTAAATGCAGATTGAAGATCCTTACAGCATGCGACGTTGATTTGTTTTGAAGTTCTGAATCACATCAAGTTGTGATGAACGGGAAAGTTATCTTCGGGAGAGGATGAACCTATGCAATAACTAAGTCTTGATTTTTAATTAGACTCAAATCTAGAAATGAAAATGTTTCCTTTTTTCTGAATTTTATTTAATGATGCGGGTCTTTTGTGTCTTTATTAACCTGGATTCGTCAAAAACACATCAATTAGTGAAACTTTGAAATTAAAATTGTCAAATGTTAACCTAAAGAACCTCGGAACAATATTGTAGTTCTATTTGGACCAGACTAGTCTTTAGCTAGAGTATCAGCCCAACGAAATGTTATGGACACGACCAAGCCGTGTTCTAATCTACACAGACCATGCGGGTCTTCTGATATGTTTAGCATGATTGACATATCCCTAAACTAGCTAGAGTGCTCTCAACCCAAAATTACGAACGTATTGTTGATTGGTAACCCCTTCCAAAAACAATCCCAAGTTGTGCTTGCACTTATTAATAACAAATGTATATTTACGGTCTCTCTTTGATTTTTTTATTTTGTGTCAAGTCGCAATAGGCTACATTAACAAGCACCCACGGGGAGGGTTAGAATCATCAATTAGGTTCAATTGTGACTACAACACAAACTTACAGCGTTTCCCTTGAACGTTCAAATACGACTAAAGTAGCAAATTATTCTTACCCTAAACTGGGTCTGATTAACAACCAAGACAGATTTAATACATAAAAGGTGGTTTATCCTCTCCGGGAGCCATCACCACCACTCACAAGCTTAGCAACATCATCAATCTGCGATTCAGAAAATAAAACGAACCAATTACCATAAGAACCTAATTACTATTTAACCAAAGCTCAGGAAAATGCATGCATTAGCCAATAATTACAATAACTGACCTTTTGATTTAGGAGTTGGCCTGCAAAGGATAGCATGATATTTCCTTTGCCAATTCTTCCTCTCCGTCTTAGCTTGATACTCCACAAGATTTCCACCCGGAACCTCTCTAGCCATAAACGTGATGTATGACTTGTTTCCATTCACCTGACTCAGATTAGCCCTCACAATGTATTCTAATGTCACACTGGATCCCTGCACAAGGAAAAAAAAAAAAAAAAAATCGTCGACCAAATATTGGCAAGTCAAGTCTAAATAAGATGATTTAACCATATATTGCTTAGCCAACCTTCATCTCGTTGTATTTATCCAGAGCCACATGTACCATCTTTTCCATGTACTGACGACCTGTAATCCTCGTCGGCCATAATTCTTTATCAAGATCAACAGGGGTAAAGTAGCGCCTGGGCCCAGGGTAGCACTCTCCATCCACAAGGAAACCCTGACCATGAGCACAATCATTTTAAAAGGTTCACGTTTACAAATTTTGTTACTGTCTAATGCATAGTGGTTGATTCATGAAATCAACCAAAGGGATGTAGTTTTATTTTCGTTTAGAATCTACAGAAATACCTTGCTCTTGTACATGTGAGGTCTGTATAGTCGCATTTTTTCAATAACGTCATCGGGGGGAGTGTTTTTCGTTGGGGTTTTGAAATTGGTTCCCTCGTCGAAACTATCCACATCCCATTCTTGGCTACTTCCACTACGACTGGACCCATCACTTTCCTCCCCATCAGTGGTAGAATCCGTGTACTCAACCTCCATGGGCTCTTCTATGGACATAGCAGAAACATGAGACTAATAGTGGTGAATCTCAGCAGACAAGTCTAAAGGGTATACCTTGGGGTTCTGGAGTAGGCCTGCAAAAGATGACGTGGATTTTTTTTTGCCAAACTCTCTTCTCTGTTTTTGCTTGATACTCCACAAGATCACCATCCGGAGACTCTCTTGCCATAAAGGTAATGTAGCATTTGATCCCAGACACCAAACCAATGATAGCCCTCACAATAGAGACGCATGTCACCGTAAATCCCTAGAAGAAAATAAAATAAATCAAGCAAAGTCTTCAGGGTAATTAGTGATGATTAATTGGATTAACCAACCTTGACCTTGTTGTATCTTTCGAGAGCCAAATCAACCATGCCTTTCATGTACTCCCGGCCTGTAAGTCCAATACCAATAGTATTCATATGACTAAATGGTTCATCAAGATCAATGGGCAAAAGAGATCGGTAGGCCACAGGCCCCGGGAAGTTCTCTGCATCAACCTCGAACCCCTGAACCCAGAAAACGTCCAAATTTGATCAAGTTTACCAAAACATATATATATATGTGTCGACTTGTGAAGAAATCAAATACCTTGCTTTTGTACATCTGAGATCTATACCGATGCATCTTTTGACCTGTCTCATCGTTGGGGTCCAGATTTCTTATGGGTCTGTAAACGATTCCATCGTCGAAACTATCCACGTCCCATTCTTGGCCCTCCTCGCGGCTCGATGCCTCGCTTTCCTCGCTTTCCTCGCTTTTTCCACCTTGTTCTTCGATGTCTCCATCTTCGGGCTGCAAAAACTCATCCGCCTTGCGCTTCCCCGTAACCCTAGCTCGTGTTTCCTCACAGAGCTCCATGGGTTTCGTCATCAAA
Source organism: Isatis tinctoria (assembly GCA_010577795.1). Classification (NCBI taxonomy): domain Eukaryota; kingdom Viridiplantae; phylum Streptophyta; class Magnoliopsida; order Brassicales; family Brassicaceae; genus Isatis; species Isatis tinctoria. The sequence goes on from CM021246.1 coordinate 32,129,135, forward strand.
TCAGAACTTCGAGTAAACCCTAGATCTACGAGTTGGGATCTAAAGTTTTTTTTTTTTTTTTTGTCAAAAGAGCTTGGATCTAAAGTTCTTTTTTTCTTTTTTTAATGTGACCGTGTCAGATATTTTATCCCAACAAACCAAGATATTCATTCTTATTACCGTTGTGCCATTAATATTTTCTCAATTCCTTTCATGAACAAGAAAAAATGCATCGCACTCGTTGTTGCTAATTGCTACTGCGAGCTTTGCCTTGAGCTCAGCTAGTGGCGTTTGGGTACCCCGTTCGAGTTTATTATAATGATAAAGACCCTTCTTCTAACTCGTTTTGTTTAATGCAAAATCCGAATATGTAATAATAGCTCTGCGAAAACGATCACATTTATAGACAGAAACAAGAAAATAAAGAGACGTTCATCAACAGAAACAAGAAAATGACAAAACAAAGCTCGATCAATTTAAATAAACTTAATGGTACAAGAGAAGTGAACTCTTTAACAAGCTTTACAGCTACGCCTGCAATTTCCAGGGAGCTCTGCAGTTCCCACCATATACTCTGGGTTCTTAGCGCATTCTCCAAGCACTGCCCATCTTTCACAGCTCTCGTTTACATCCGTACAGTTACCGTCATGTGTCACAATCTTATCGAATGAGTCCACGTGGATCCACTTAGTTGCTGACCATTTCTCTCCTTCAATCACAGGACATCCTCCGTGAAGGCTCAATGGATCTGGGATTGCGTCTTGGTGGAGGTTGAAGAACAACAGTGCATCTCCTTTCTTCGGTTTCACTAAATAACGTTACCCATACATGAAAAGATGTTTTAGAACATTCTCAGAGATAACAAGGAAAAGAGTAACTTATGATAACTTCTCTAGTAGCTCACCAGCAATTCCTTTCTTTGCACACTCAGAAAGATCATCTTTGTTTTGAGAAAGTTTGCGGCGAGAAGATTCCTGCGCACAAAATTTTCATCACAGAGAACCAAAATTTTTTTATCCTTATGTATGTCCCATATAAATATAGAACCACTACAGAGTAGCGATTGTAAGTGGGAAAGTGATGGTTTTGTATGAATACAAACCACTGCATCAGGGAAAACAGTTTCTCCACCCTTTGTGACATTGGATAGATACATGAGAACCGTTGCTATGCGGTGTCCACCACGGGCGATGTTGACTTTGTCGTGAAAGTAATCAAAGTGAGCGTCATATTTCTGACCGGGCTCATATCTCAATACCTGGAGATCCTCCCCGTTTTCTGTCACCAGAGAGTGTTAAGTACTTGGAAACAATAATAAACTATCTTCTGAAAAGCCTTTCAAGAAACTCGAGAAGAGTTGAGGCTCGTTTTGTTACCTTTTGGGAGGAATGTCCATGTGGAGAGTTTGTCCTCTATACCAGAAACAATAGGATCCTGTGATCACGCAAAGAAAGCTTTATATGAAGATAGTAGAAATCATTGCAAAAACCACTAGCACCAACCATATAATCCATGATTGAAACATCACAGACACGCAAAAGCAATTTTGTTGACTAACAACTAGCTCTGAAACTGAAACCTTTTTGTAGTAGCAAGCAGCAATGACAAATTAATACAGTTTTGGGTTAATTTGCCAGGTTTATCATTAAAGATTCACGAACAAGATCAGTGTTAACTCAAAATTCAATCCTATATATGTGTGAACTATTGGGTTGGATTAAAGATCTAATTCATCAGACATTTTGACTTTTTCAGATCCGTTATTATCAGGATCAACATGAGAGATTCAAAGTCATTTAAGTCGATTTTCATATATCAGAATCAAAGATCAGTGCCAACTAGAGAAATTCAGTGAGATCTGTTATGCAACCAAAATAAGTTTATCGGGGGAGTAAGAAATGGAAGCGGAAAAGAAGGAATTTTCACCTTTCCTTTGGAGATAAACGTGCCGGAGCTGGTCCGAACGTCACTGACTTGACTCTCTCCATTATCGTTGTCAGCAACCGCAGATCTCTGCAGATTCTCTTTGGCCTAATTTTCGAAAAATCAAAATCAGAAATTAGCACATTTCATTCCAAAGGGGAAGTTTTTCCAAATTGAGCTCAGAGCCACCCAAAGATTAAATTGAATAATCTGCACTTACCAGGGAGATCAGATGATCACACTCCAGGTCTGTCAGAAAACCTTCATATACAAATGCCCTGATCGAAGAAAACATCGAAATATTTTCATCAGAAAATACACAAATTTGAAGCTCAAAGTTTCCAAAATTACTTCACGGTTTCGATTCAGTTCTTCTCACTAATCGAAATCAGATAATAGACGAAGAGAGAGAGAAGAAAATCAAACCTGGGTTTTGAAGAAACCTGTTTGACTTTAGAAGGGTTGATGATAGAACTGGGAGAACTAATCAGAGAAGTGGAAGACTGAAGCAAGACGAGGAAGACGGTGACGAGCAGCAACAACAACAATCCGCGGCGAGACATCGACGTTAGCATCGCTGTCGCTTGGATCCAGAGAAAACGTAGAGAGATCGAAAACTGGGAATAATTTACTCTCTTTTTTCTCCAGGAAAATAAAGAGGGAAAATTTTATTGCTCTCTTCTCCGGAAAATGTCAACGGTCATGAAAAGTTGATGCTCTACCTAAAAGAGATGGCGACGACATGCGCACGTCGTTTTGCAATCCGCTTCTTCGACCGAACATTCAATAAACAATTATTTCTTTCGTGGCAAATATCCCCATGATAAAGCCCAAAGAGTCAAAGGCCCAATTGTAACTTTAAAGCCCAGTTGTAATTTAAAAGCCCAATTATAAATGAAAAGCCCAGTAGGAAATCTCGCTCGGTCAAATTCGAAACCAGGAAAGCGACGTCGTATATTTGAAAGGGAAAATCATCCTCGCCGGAGAGGCGTGAGCAGAACAGAAAATTCGATTTTGTCTGGGTTCGACTTCAGCCGGCGACGAATGTGAGCAAAGGTCGAAGAAGAATAAAGAAGAAGAGAAGCGGTGGCAAAAGTTAAGGAAAATAAAAAGAGATGGCTTTTAAGCCTTTCGGAAAAGATGTAGGACCGGCGATGAGCTCCAAGCCGTCGCCGTTTACAACGTTTGGTGCTGCTGCTGCTACTCAACCCAACAGGTGTGCTTTTTCTATTCCGTATGGATGTGTTTGCATAGCTATGCCATGATCGTACTTTCATTCCGTTTTTTTTTTTCTAGAGGTTTTAAAATTGTTTCCACGCTATGGATCTATTATGCTCTAGAAATTTTCCCGGTTCAGTTGAAGTGTTTAGGATCACGCGAAAGTGAGAAGTATCTTGAATTTTCTGTGAAATTGTTTTATAATATCAATTGGGCAGCTCAGTTGCTTATTGCGAATGTAATTTGTAAGGTTTTCTTGCAATTTCCTTCTGCTGGTGTGGTTTATCTTGCCTTTTTTTTTTTGTTCTTTTCCTTAAATTCTAACCTTCGAATTGGGTATTTTTCTTCTAGTGATCCTCCACCGGCGTTTCAAAACCATTCAGGCCATGCAGGACAACCTTTTGGACCGGGTGGAATTCAAAGGTCAGATAACATCCAGCTCTACAGCTCCGGTTTTCTTACTATGCGAGAGTGTTTTGGTTGTGTTGTGAGCCGTGAACCTCCTTATGGCGAGCTCGTTTTCGTAACTTCTTTGAATTTTTATGTCATACTAACCTGCGTATCGGAAATTTTGCTTGTAGTGGTCCTCCAATTCAGCGACCACCGCCTCCTTCGGCTTCTCAAAACCCTTCACCCTTTATAGGGCAACCTTACCGACCAGGTGGGGTACAAAGGTTAGATCTTCGTCCATTGATCTTTCAGCTTTTATGTGCCTGATGATGATGATGTCAGGGTGGTTACTTGTTTAATTAATTTTTCCTTGTACTCTGTGGTTTTCTTCTTCGTTTAGATTCTAGCCTAAATTATTATGGTTTTTGCTTGCAGTAGTCCTCCAATGAACCGAACACCACCTCCTTTGGCTTTTCAAAACCCCTCACTCTCCTCAGGACAACCTTACAGACCTGGTGGAACTCAAAGGTTAGAGAAAGTTACTATTATGGCTCTCCTTTCTTTTTTCCCCTCCTTAAATGCGTGTACAGGATGTTTGAGAAAGGTCTAATCCGAAACAGCTAGTTAGATTAAATCACTTTAATGCTGTGTTTGTCAGGAGTCCAGGACCTGTCAATGGGACACCATGGGGTTCAGATGGTTTTCCACGTCCAAACCCCTCTCTGAGACCTTACCAATTTCCTGGAGCTCAGAGGTAAAAGTCTTCGTGTGATATTTTTCACTTAGAAGAGTGTCATATTCGACAGCTTGGCAGCAGTGTTAATCTCACAATTCAATTGATTTCATTTTTCTGCAATAGAAAATATAGCAGTAGGAAGAGAGAGCAGGGTGTGGCGTAGTCTTATTGGTTTCTCTGCCCATATGTATGCCTAATACATAATACATAAGGGCTTACTATGGCAGCGGCTTTGAAATTCCAACGAGATTACTGTCACCGGATTTGGCTTATAGACTCTAGCAACAAGCTGTTGGATTGTTCTTGACGAGTTCCCTGAATTTCACCTGCTTCATTTTTCCTCGCAGGCCCGCTACAAACCCTCAGTTTGGGAATGATGAATCAAGGAATTTCGTGAAGGATCATGGTGAACATAGTCTAGCGACGTCTCCAGCTAGTACATCACACACTCTTTCCAGAAGTGGTACTGATGTTGTTGAGATTGGGCGATCACAAGATTCAAAAAGGAAAAGGTCGTTTTTGCCATTTCCTTTAAATGAAGGCCATTTATGACAGCGGGATCTTTCTTCTGCAGTAGACATTCTGTCTGTTCTGTAGCACTATCATCTCCCTGGCTTTCTTAACACTTGTCCGTTTGCGAAAGTTTGTACACCCTTGTGTTCTACGTCACGTACTGTTCTCTTTCAGATTTCAAAAGTTTGTTGTGTGGTCTTGGTGATAGACATTCGTGAGCTGCCATACTCTTTGCTGTGATGTTTAGTGATATAATCGTTTTCGACGTAACTAAATTTTCTTAAACATCCTCAATTTTTGTTGCAGTCGGTCAGATCTTCTTCCTGATCGGAGTCCGGGGTTCTCTAGAAATCATTCGCCAGTATCAGGTTTTGAGAATGGCAGCTTGGTAGATGATTTCCATCAGCCATCTAGCCAAACTTGGATGTAAGCTCTCTATCCTCTTGTCAGTGTCATAAATGTTTTGGTCTCTCCCTCCCTTTCTTGATGTTTGTAAAAAAATGTCATGAAATATCTCACTTGTTATTATAGATAGTAATTTTAACCATGCATGTGCCTTTTCTTTCTTGAATTTTTTACTGATTGTTAGTCTGTCGTGTCACTGACTTTTGAAACTTGCGTCCTGGTACTTTTTCTCTCGTTTTTGTAGACGCTCTCCATCTTCTACGGACAATAATCCCGTGAGATCGAGGAGCAATCCCAATCGGTTGATTTATCAAGAACAATCGCCTAGCTCTTCATTCCCTTATGCACATGAAGCAGCTGAAATTCAGGAAGCTACAAAAAAAATGTCTTCGGCTATAGCACCTTCTGATAAATCTCTCCGAGACAACCCCGTATTTTCTCAACATGATTCTCGAAGGTAGACAGCATGATAACTCACCATATTTTTGTAAGCTTGTTATTTTCTTTTGGTCCTCCTCTGTCCTATGTGTACTTATGAATGGAAGGGGAAATCACGATTTAGAATAGAGTTACGATCCTGAGAAACTTTATCATTAGCAAAGAGGAGTATGAGTGTATCTACCTTTAACTTTAATGGTTTCATGAGTTTTTTTCTGCTACTAGCCTGTGAAATCCTGCTTATTTCTCTTGCAGCTTTATCTTTAGTGCCCTTGCAACAAATTTGCTTTTCTCTATCTGGCTCGATGTGTGTTAAACTTGCTCTTAGTTAAGCATGCTGTTTGTATGATAGGTTTTCGACATCTCCTCCTGCATCAGGCACAAAGTCATTTATGCTTTCAAGAAGCTCAGAATCCCAGTTTCCTGGGCAGCCCTCCTCTGTAAATAATTCCAATAATGCGGGTAAGACAACCAGTTCACCTGCAACAAAAAGGACGAGATCTCCACCTTTATATCCAGTGGAAGAGAATATCCAGGGAAACTCTTTTCCTTCTCAAGATTGTACTGAAGGGTAATTTAAACCACATAGTACTGACTCTTTATATTAATATGTGGACCAGTTCTTAAGTTTTCTGAAGTGTGTGCATTTTGTACAGAGAAGAGCAAGCCAGGGCAAAGAGACTGGCCCGCTTCAAGGGTGAACTGGACCCTATTGCATCCCGACCTGTTGATACTCAACTTACTAAATCATCTGTAAATAAAACTCCGAAGCATCTGGAAAACAATCAAACATTCAATTCACTGGATCCAAGTAGGGATGCCCTTAAGGGCGATGCCTTGTCTGATTATGAAAGCTCGGAGCATCCCTCTCTTATCGTTGGATTATGCCCTGACATGTGTCCTGGTAAGCTTAAGCCTGAGACATGCTTATAAAACGACAACTGAGTGTGTAATCTTTGGTTTATGTTATCTGATTAGAAAAGAATCGCGTTGCGAACAATATTGATTTTTCCCATAACAGATTAGTTCTAGTGAGTAATGTGATTGTAAAACAAATAAATCGAGGTTTTTTTTGTTCATTTTCTCAGAGTCAGAACGAGGGGAGCGTGAAAGGAAGGGTGACTTGGACCATCATGAGCGTGTGGATGGAGATAGGAACCAGACGAGCAAATCCCTTGCTGTGAAGAAAGTAAGTTTACCTTTTCCATATCAATTAAGCGTCAGATTCTTTCTTAAGATGACATATGCTAGACTACCGATTCACTCTGATGACTACTTATATATCTTCCTTTGAGTAGTATACCAGGACGGCGGAGCGAGAAGCAATTTTGATACGACCAATGCCAATCCTGCAGAATACAATGGAATATTTGCTAAGTTTGCTAGACCGGCCTTACAATGAAAATTTTCTGGGCATGTACAATTTCTTATGGGATAGGATGAGAGCTATTCGAATGGATCTCAGAATGCAACATATTTTCAACCGAGAAGCTATTACTTTGCTGGAGCAAATGGTTTGTGTTTTCTGATCTTAAATAATGCCCCATTAAACACGATGATAGCGACATTCTGTTTTGGCTGCGTGTTTTTTACTATTGATTTCCTTGTTACAGATACGGCTTCACATCATTGCAATGCATGAGCTATGTGAATATACTAAAGGAGAGGGCTTTTCGGAGGGGTTTGATGCTCACCTGAATATTGAGCAGATGAACAAGACATCTGTTGAGTTGTTTCAAATGTATGATGATCATAGGAAGAAAGGAATAACTATTCCTACAGAAAAAGAGTTTCGTGGCTATTATGCTCTTCTCAAACTCGACAAGCACCCTGGCTATAAGGTAAGTATTTTTGGGTGAAATTTGCTGTCTGAATTTTTTGCTAACTTCTTAATCTGACTTTAAATTCTTCCTGTTAGGTTGAACCTTCTGAGCTTTCTCTTGATCTTGCCAACATGACTCCAGAAATAAGGCAAACTTCAGAAGTTCTCTTTGCCCGCAATGTAGCCAGGTAGTTCCTTGAACCTTTTTTTGGGTGTTAATTTTTTTAATGTGATCTAAGTATTGAAACCAGTTGTGCAATTACAGAGCTTGTAGAACTGGCAACTTCATCGCCTTCTTTCGCCTCGCAAGAAAAGCAAGCTATCTTCAAGCATGTCTAATGCATGCTCATTTTTCGAAGGTAAGCGCTTATTTGTGTAGGTTTAAGAGCTATCATTCTTATCCATATTGATCTAAGCTTTATTCTGTTTCATCAGCTAAGAACTCAGGCACTTGCTTCTCTGCACTCGGGTCTCCTAAATAATCAGGGTATCCCAGTTTCAGATACGTCAAAGTGGATAGGGATGGAGGTAATTTTCCATCGATTCGTTACTTGGTGTATCCCTTTTGTGGTCTGTCACAGAGAAATTGCTAGAGGTCTTACATTTTTCTTTCGGTGATGGGATTCAGGAAGAGGACATAGAAGCCCTGTTGGAGTACCATGGATTTTCAATAAAAGTGTATGAAGAGCCATACATGGTAAAGGATGATCTATTTCTCCATGCTGATAAGGACTTCAAAACAAAATGCTCAAAACTTGTTCACATGAAAAAGTCAAGAACCATTGTGGAAGATGTTTCTGCTCCCTCGATAGAGGATGATGTTTCTGCTCCCTGCCCGTTGTCATCCTTGCCGACAGAAGCAAACAAAGGATTTCAACCGCATATTACTTCCCATAAACAGGAAAGGCCGCCTGCTCAAAGTCTTAAGAAACAAACATCAGTGCGCCTAGTTGATAAAGAACTGACCGACTCTAAGACTTCCCTCCTACTGGAGGAGGACAAGCCTGTGAGGACATCTGTTATAAATCCAGTGTGGCCATCTTTTGTAAATCCAGCAGTCGATCAACAGAACCAAAATGCCCTTACGCCGGCTGCTGGATTTCATTCTCCCCTGAAGTTCAAATCTCCTTTTGGTTCTCCTGGATTTCCTCAAACTAAATCCTCGAATTCGAAGAAACTACCTAATGACGACGACACTAGTATGTCTCCTGCGGAAGTTAAAGTTCCATTTGCAGGGCATATGCAAACGAATCTTGTTCCTGGACCTACTTTTCAACAAAGTCCGAAGTCTATGCCAATGGAGAGTGTGCCTGTAACTACCATTACAGAGTCCCCGACGACTATAGAAAACATATCTGCTTTGGAAGAATCAGTACCTGAAGCTGCGATGACTAGTACCTTGGAAATGGGCTTCCATGACGTTGATCAGGAAGACGAGGATGGGAATGGGGACATCACGAATCAGTATGACGAGGAAGTGGCGAAGGCAAAACTCAAGTTGATCATAAGGTCTACCAGGCCCTCATGCAAGTTGATAATTGGTTTAGGTTGGTTTTTTTAACTTTTCTTTTCTAATCTCCACAGATTGTGGAAGCGGTGGTCTTCACGTCAAAGTGAATTGCGGGAGCGTCGACAGTTAGCTGCAGCTGCTGCACTGAATTCTCTATCCCTGGGCACTCCTATCCGTTTCAGCAAAACTGATGTAAGTTTCAGTCTTTTTGTCAAGGAAGCAATAAAAGTTTTAAAGGCAGTTTACTATTGAGGTTGGTAGTCTAATTTCGGTTCGCTCTTCATACACAGCAATCGAGGGCGTGTGGTGAGTTTGACATTGATCAAGCGATGAAGAGGAGATTTGAAGAACGTGAAAAATCATGGTCAAGGCTGAATATTTCAGATGTGATATCTGATATACTAGTCGGAAGGAATCCAGACTCAAAATGCATATGCTGGAAGGTCATCTTATGTACTCAGATTAAATCAGTTAACCCATCAAGTCAGGATACACATTCAGCAGCCAGTCGATGGTTATTATCAAAGCTTATCCCCCACACAGAACATAGTGTATCCGATGATAATCTGCTGTTTTCAGCTCCCGGTGTGTCGGTATGGAATAAATGGGTTGCAAGTGGGTCTGATTCAGATTTCAGATGCTGTCTCTCAGTAACGAGGGATGTGGAAGCTGATAATGATCTGTGTGAAACAACACGTGGTGCAAGTGCAGTTCTTTTCCTTGCATCCAAAGGCCTCCCTCCGAATCTCCAGAGAGAACAGCTCAGCCGCATTCTTGAATTAGTACCTAACGGTTCACTCCTTCCCCTTCTAGTACTAATCAGCTCAAGCAATGGGGAAAGCATGGATCCTGATACAAATCTCGTCTCTGAATTAGGCCTCCATGATATTGACAAATCAAAAATAGCAAGCTTCACCATCATTTCTATTGCTAATAAGTCCCAGAAGGGACAGGAAGTTCATTTTTTCAGCGATTCACGGCTACGGGACGGGCTTAAATGGCTTGCGGGCAATTCACCTCTCCAACCAAATCTTCAGCATGTTAAACCGCGGGAACTTGTTCTGACGCATTTCAGTTTTTCGCTGGAGTTGCTTAAGCAGATGCCAGATCAGGATGTTGGTCCTAACATCTGCATATCAGCCTTTAATGACGCATTGGTAACATCACAAAGAAACATCACTTCTGCTGCTAAAGCAAATCCGAATTGTTGGCCTGGCGCTGAGACAATGTTGCTCGACAATAATAGAAAAGAGCATTTAATGGTGAAGCGGTATCTACCCAACCTGGATTGGAGCAGTGCAGAGAGCATCGAACCACTCAACTCCGTGCTCGAGAACTGTAAGCTTCCACAGTTTGAAGATGATTTAACATGGTTAACCCTAGGATGTGCTTCTGGTGCTGAGATAGAGAATCATACGCAACGGCTGGAGGGATGCTTAGTTGATTACTTGACACAGACAAGCAATCTTATGGGAGTCTCATTAGCCAGCAAAGAAGCAGGAGTGATGCTACAAAGAAACACTAAGCTCGAACTCCATAACTCAAGCTACTACCATATCATCCCGAGATGGATCGGGATCTTCCAGAGGATCTTCAACTGGCGGATAATGGGTGTGCTAGATTCAACGTCTTCCTCAGCTTATGTACTGAAGTCCGATCTCACCATGTCAGCTTCAAGCTATGCTGATAAGTTCTTGTCCGAAGATGCCTCATACCAATCTTCTCGTCCAAATCTTCCATTGCTTCACGAGATGGTCCAAATCAGCTGCAGCCCCTTGAAGTCGTCTCCTCCATGTGATCACAAATCCCAGGGAGATGTAGAAGTAGAACCGGTTCAGACAGAGAGGCTTATCGATGGTCATAGAGACATAGATGAGTCGATGTTGGAGAAGAGTAGAGAAGCTTCTAGAAGGATTGATATGATGATAACTGAGGATGATGAGTTAGATGATGAAACAGAGAGATCCTGTAGGAGTAAAGGAAAAGAAGCGGCGGAGAGGAAGACGGTGAAGGATAGAGAGAGTGAGAGATTAGATGAACTGTTGGAGAAATGTAACTTGGTACAGAATAGCATAGCCGAGAAGCTGTGCATTTACTTTTGAATTTTCTTCATCCCTTATTTGTTAATGTTAATGTTGTTGTTCCATGTCAGTTTAGTCGAGTTAGAGGGATTGACCCAAAGACGCTGCTATTATGATTAACGATTTAGTATTCCCTTAATTAAAGAAAAATAAATAGAGCTTTTCTATCAATCAAATCAAATATTATTTAAATCGAAATCAGATCTTGTAGAAATCTAAGGAAAGACGCGTCATCTGTTTACTAAAAAGTCCTGTACTTCGTCTGAACGCTGAACGCATATATCAATGTTCCACCTCACGCACTCTCGGCGCGTGAACAGGACGCGCGGAATTGTATTTCTTTTTCTCAAAGGCGCTTTCGATTTGTAATACGAAGAGGTCTCTATAGCTTCTTCTCTGCAATAAGAACGCTCTGGAGCAAGTAGCGTATTAAACACGCATTTAAATTCGGTAAAAGAAGCTCTCATACACATGAGAGAGCATTACTTTAACTTGCTATATATATGATGAATCTGTGACATAGAAAGAGTACAGAAGAAACAAACAAAGGGGGCAAATAGAATCATGCCATCATCATATCATTCATTAGACAAGTTTTTTATCTGTACAATGATAATTGTGATATCATCTGTCCTATTCTCATGCTCCAACCACAGTTTGTATGATTCCGCTGCAGCTGCTGCACATCCATCGCGCGGATCAGCGTATCTCCCCACCTGCAAACACACACATTTCTCACTCACATTCTACAGATTAACACATGCAAATATCTTCAAAAGACTTGTGCTTTATCCTTCATTACCAAATCAACAACAGCTTGGCTCGGAAGAAACTCGAAAATCCCATCGCTCGCAACAACAAAGAACAAATGGTTGGGTGAAAGATGAACCATCGACACTTCTGGTTCTGCGGTAACACCAATGCTCTCAGCTGTACAATCTCCAACGCTTCTCGTGAACGCGGTTCCCGGGTACATCCCGTTCTGTACCCAGAGTCTCGGTGGGTCACCTCCTTCGCTCTCTTCGTCTGCCCATGTTTGTACATTCGGATCTTTCAACCCTTCGACTTGATCCACACTCAGAACTCTAGCTCCACACGCTTTCACCCTCTCGCATTCATCTTTCCTAAAAGGCGTTTGGTCGTAAGACAGATCCTCTGCTAGAATCCGGTTCCTGTCTTTTACGGCAAGCACCGCCCTCGAATCCCCTACATTGGCAACATAAATCTTGTCCCCGACAACAAGAACCGTGATCGCAGTAGTGCCACTCATGGAGTCGTCGATGTCGCTTTCGTGTAACTCCTCGTTCACCCTGAGGAAAGCAGACTTGTAAGCCTTGTCTGGGTCCTGAAGCAGAGTCGGGTCTTCAGACAACATCTCGACAACCCTCTCCTTGACGAAATTGGAGCACTGGGTACCGAAGACGCCGTGGCCGTCGAAGACGCCGAAGAAGTGAACATTTGGGTTGCCTTGGAGCTCGGTTTTGATGCAGTAAGTGTCTTGGTTCTCCTTGTCGGGTGAATCCGGATAATAGCCTCGTTGAGAGAGCACAGAGTAAACCATTTCGAAATTGGGAGAAGGAACCTGGATTGATGATACGAGAGGTTTCTGAACGACGCCGTCTTTGCCTTTGAACTCCTTGGCGTCTCCATGTCCCCGAGAATCTCCTTCTGATGATGAGGATGGATATCGGCTACAACATTTGCATTGAACACAGCCCATCTCTACGTTTCGATGATCAAAAAAAGAAAAAGAAAAAAAAGAAGAAAGAAGAGAGATTTCCTCAAAGGCTACGAAAGCCTGTGGCTTGGCTAGAAGAAGCAATCTCGAGGAAAAGGAAGGGAATGGTGTTGGTCAATGGCGTCTTGCAGAGTGAAGGGTTTTGCAGATGTCATGTTGAAGAAAAGGGAAAGACGAAATTCACGCCCAAAGCCAGAATCTTTTGTTGGTCCCAGAAATTATTGGAATAATCCCGAGAAGAAGAAACTGAGGAAGCAAAAAAAGGAACAAAATGGTTAAGGATGGGGGAATTCAATTCTTTGTCTTGTCCGTCTCTTGTTTGTTGTTCGAATTCTTCTTCTTCTTCTTCTTCTTCTTCTTCTTCTTCTTCAACCTCTTTTCTTTCCTTCGTGTCTTCCTCAACCTTCCCCTTAAAGGGTCATTCCGTCAACCCTTTCAAGAGAAAGCGTCAAAAATTCGAGAAACCCTAGAAAAGCCGAGCAGAGGAATTTTGTTCTAAAGAAAAGAATAAAACAGAGAGAGAGAGAGAGAAAAATGAATTTGGTCGATCCGACGGATGGAGTACACGGGTGGGTTTGGCCTCTGCACAGCCGCGCACGAATTCCCACAACAAACAAACAACAAACAACAAACAAATCTTTCATTATTTTGTTTCTCCCCCATTAAAAAATCCTTTCTTTTCTCCCTTCATTTCATTTTCCCCACCCGATAAGCTCTATCGTTTCGGTTATTAAATGGCCTAATGGGCCCTGGCGTTTTTATTGGGCCTTTACCTTTAAATGGTCTAATATAACTGTGAAATATTATTCGAGGATAAAAATTCTTTGGTCAAAGAGGTAAACGGATAATTAATTAACAACTGACTAAAAATAACAAAAATGATTGGCTTGTGATTTATGTCTACTTTTTTTTAGTCATGGTTTACTTTATATGAAAGCTCATTTACATTTTGTTTGGAACCGATTCTATCTCAAACTGTTTCCAATATTATTTTTAGGACAAGACCAATTAGACCAGAATGAATTAGACGATTTATAAAACCAAATTAGTGATACTAGCTTAAAACACGAGTGAAATACATAGGTGGTAGCGCTGGGCATTTTAACCGAAAACCGAAAACCGAACCGAAACCGAACCGAAATAACCGAAACCGAAACCGAACCGAATATTATGAAACACCCATTGGATATTGAATTGAGATAACCGAAATAACCGAACCGAAACCGAACCGAACCGAAACCGAATGGATAACCGAACGGATAACCGAATATCCGAAATACGAAACATATACTTAAAAATATTATTTATATTGATATTTAAAATAACTAAATAATTAAAATTAACCAAATATTAGTAAAAAAACCGAATTATCCAAAATTATCCAAAATTATCCAAATGTTTTTATCCAAAATATCCGAAATTATCCGAATTATCCGAAGTTATCCGGTTTTTTTATCCAAATTATCCAAAATATATAAGAAAAACCGGAACCGAAACCGAAATAACCGAACCGAAACCGAACCGAATTTTATGATTAACCGAACGGTTATTAAATCTCTATAACCGAAAAAACCGAACCGAAACCGAACCGAATTTTATGATTAACCGAACGGTTACTAAATCTTTATAACCGAAAAAACCGAAAACTGAAAAAACCGAACCGAACCGAACCGAAAAACCGAACGCCCAGGCCTAATAGGTGGTAACTTATGAGTTCTTTTGTTACACTTTAGTAACAATTTGACACTTGGTAACTTCTATGGAGAGAAATGTCAATATAGTCCTCAAACCAAAAGAGAGATACCTTTTCTTTTTCTTTCTTTCTCTGACACGTTTCTCTTTCTCTCTCTGACACATTTTCTCTCTCTCTGTCTCTTTTTCTCTTTCTCTCTCTCCCGTGAAACACTTTTCTTTTTTTTCTTCCTTCTTTCTCTTTCTTCTTTCTTATCTCGTGAACCTGTTTTTTTTTAAAAAAACTCAGTTTCTCACACTCTCTCTCTCTGACTCTTTCTCTCTCTCTCCCTCTCTCTCTCTCACTCTCTCCCTCTCTCTCTCTCACTCTCTCCCTCTCTCTCTCTCCCTCTCCCTCTCTCAGTTTCTCACTCTCTCTCTCTCTCGAGAGAGAGAGAGAGAACCCATATTTTTTTCTGTGGACGAAAGTGGTTGTGGACAAAAAAACCGTTATTAAAGAAGCCGTGGATAAGGAAGACGTAGGTGAGTTAGTGGATAAGGATGTTCTGGATAAGGAAAACGTTGACAACGAAGTTGTGCATAACGAGATGGTGGACAAGAATGTAGTGGATAAGGATGTTGTGGACAAGGTAGTAGTAGATAAGGATGTTGTGGACAAGGTAGTAGTGGACAAGTGAACATTGTCGCACTGTCCACGCGGCATAATATCCACATCATTATATCCACGATATCGTAATCCTATTGTCTTGTCCACAATGTATCGTGGACAATGAGTTATATCCACGTCATTATATCCATGCTATTTTGTTCATTTTATTGTGTCCATGCTGATATATCCACGCCACCAAGTCAACAATTGTGTCCATACCGCTATTGCCACGCTGCCATGTCCAGACCACTATGTCCACGCCACCATGTCCATGTCACAAATTTTATGGACATGCTTTCATGGATATAAATATGTTGTCCACGCTATTACGTTTATTTCATAGTGTCCATGCTGATATGTCCATGTCGCTATTTCCACGCAACCATGTCCACTCTATTATGTTTATTTTATTGTGTCCATGCTGATATGTCCATGCGACCAAGTCTTCGCCACCATGTCCACGCCATCAAAGTACTCACGCCATTTCCACGCCACCAAGTTTTCACCGCCTATCCACGCCACCAAGTGCTAGTCACCATGTCCACGCTACCATATCTTCGTCATTGTGTCTTTACCATCATGTCCACCGTTTTTTGAAGATTTTTTTAAGGATTTAGAGATTTGAATGAAAGATTAAGAGAGAGAGAGAGAAAAAGAGAGAGAGAGAGAGAGATTTTCATAAAAGAGAGAGAGTAAAAAAAAGAGAAGAGCAGAGAGAGAGAGATTTTCGTGAGAGAGAGAATGAAAAAAAATAAAGAAGAGAAATGAGAGAGAGTGATTTTCGTGAGAGAGAGAGAAAGAAAAAAAGAGAAGAGAAAAAAGAAAATGAAGATCCAGAAAAAAAATCTTCGTTGGAAGAGGAGAGAGAGCGAGAGAGGGAGAAGAATTTTTCGTTTGGAGAAGAGAGAAAGAGAGAGAAAATGAGAAAAAGAGAAAAAGAAAAAAGAGAGAGCCAGGAGTAGAAATGGAAAACATTGTTCAGCAAAAAGGGAAAAAGTTACCAATATTCAAGAAGTTACCAAACATGATATATCTAACTCAATAAGTTACTTCTTCTATGTAATTATCTCTTAAAACATTTTGGTATGTGGGGGACCTACAGAGTAGACCAAGAGGAAGGCATTGTAGGACCACCCAGCTAAAGACAGTGGCCCCACATCCGTCACTCCTTTGGGTGACAGCTACGTTTCTCCTGTTTGGGTACTATCTATTTTTCATTTATTTTCATATATAGATAGTGTTATTACTAAATGAAGCAACTTGTCTTTAGCCGCCATTAGCACTTGCACGCGCCAAATTCTTGCACTGCACACAAGTACTACACATCACACGAATGCCCTTTTGCTATTTCTCTAGTCCTTTTTTGCTATTTCTCACATCACACAAACCCCCTTTGTTTCATCGTTTACGTTATCCTTTCGATATTTGTATTTAAAGAATAAAACTTTTGTTTTTGTTCAACCAAATGAAACTAATATTTTAGACCCCAATCCCATACACAATCTTTCTAGCAGCTTGAGTCAGATTTTATGTCAGACTTTTCATCTTTCCAACCAATGTTTTTATGTTGTCAAACCGATGTTTGGACTTTAAGAATTTGCTACAATAATTAACGAGTAGTGTTGGCGTAAGCATGCATCTCTGATCTCCTTGTCGCTTTTTTTGCAAAAACTATTTGAAACACTTGTGTAATCGGAGACTCTCGAAAGATTGGAGTAACATGCACATGTTTATTGATTTTTGGAATGTGGAGTGACTACTACACACTTTTTTTCTAACTACTCGAGATTGTGTGATGTTAGCACAAGATGGTAACCAAATAAAGAGACGTGACTCATTTAGCTCTATTTTGAGATGGATTTGCATAAGAACATTTTTCCCCCTCAAACAGCCCAAACTACATGAAAATCATATGCAATACATTATAGCATCAAGCTGTTATTCTAATTTTAGAACTTTCTAAAAACTGCCGCCGGCGCAATCAACTAAAAGAAACGACAGCAAAGCAAATTGATAACAACATTAATTTCCGTCCTAAAATAAGCAATAATTTTTATTACCAAAAAAAAAACATATACCAGTTTCGAAGAATCTAAGGAAAGAAGAAAGAAAATCTAAAAAAAAAAAAAAATCCCCGATTTCATTGGACTGTTGTCTTCTTCCTATTTCACAGGGAAATGGATTTTTTTGAGACAAAGATTGTGTGGGAAACAGTCCGAACTTCAATCTCTTCCTCACATTACGACTGCTAATAAAACAAGCCTCTCGCCAAATCCTTTATTCTAGCCATCCCTAACAATGGCTCTATTAAGTATTCATCCTTTTTAATTTGTAATTAACCTTTTTTATTAAAAAACAAAAAAGTAAAAATAAAATAAAAGACTTAACCTGAGAATTAGGTTCAGGATGGCCTCAAGGAGCCGCTCCTATACACAACTCCTAGGCCTCCTGTCCTTTATCCTCCTCTTGGTCACAAGCTCCACAATGGCGGTTCGTGTTGGAGTCATTCTTCACAAGCCTTCTGCTCCAACCCTTCCTGTGTTCAGAGAAGCCCCGGCTTTCAGAAACGGTGATCAATGCGGAACCCGTGAGGCTGATCACATTCACATCGCCATGACTCTCGACACAAACTACCTCCGCGGAACAATGGCCGCCGTCTTGTCTCTCCTACAACATTCCACTTGCCCTGAGAACCTCTCTTTTCATTTCCTCTCCCTTCCTCATTTCGAGAACGACCTCTTCTCCAGCATCAAATCTACTTTTCCTTACCTTAACTTCAAGATTTATCAGTTCGATCCTAACCTCGTCCGCAGCAAAATCTCCAAATCTATCAGGCAAGCCCTCGACCAGCCGCTCAACTACGCGAGAATCTACCTCGCGGATATCATTCCCAGCAGCGTCGACCGGATCATCTACTTAGACTCGGACCTCGTTGTGGTGGACGACATAGAGAAGCTGTGGCTTGTGGAGATGGAAGGTAAAGTCGTGGCTGCTCCCGAGTACTGCCACGCAAACTTCACCTATTATTTCACGAAAGCGTTCTGGTCGGACCCGGTCCTGGTCAAAGTGCTCGAAGGAAAGCGCCCGTGTTATTTCAACACGGGGGTCATGGTCGTGGATGTCAACAAGTGGAGGAAAGGATTGTACACGCAGAAGGTAGAAGAGTGGATGACGGTTCAGAAGCAGAAGAGGATATACCATTTGGGATCATTGCCTCCTTTTTTGCTGATATTCGCCGGAGATATAAAAGCGGTTAACCACAGGTGGAACCAGCACGGTCTCGGAGGGGATAACTTCGAAGGGAGATGCAGAACGTTGCATCCGGGTCCGATAAGTCTTCTTCATTGGAGCGGGAAAGGGAAGCCATGGTTGAGACTAGATTCAAGGAAGCCTTGTATCGTTGATCATCTCTGGGCTCCATATGATCTGTACCGTTCGTCAAGACATTCATTAGAAGAGTAGAGGCAAAAAAAAAAAAAAGACATAAGAAGATGGCACATATATATACTAGGAGACGGAGAAGATCCAAGCAGGGTTTCTTTAGCGATCAAAAATAGCCAAATCTTTCATTTGGGAAACCCAAAAAACAAGTGTAGCCAAAACAGAGAAACCAAGAGAGAACTAATTTTCTTTAAAACACACTCGTGCATTGAGCTAAGTAGTGGGATGGTATCATCATCATTCTTTTTTTTTCTCTCCCTCTCTTTGCTTCAACGTGTAACATATATAGGTAGTATTAATCTGCAAAAATGGAGGATTACATTCATTCTTTTTAATTCAAATGTCTGATATCTGATTCTGTTAAAAGCCGTTAGGGCCGCCATTTATAATCTGCCTCTCCTTCTCAAACCCTAGAAGAAATTTTACCAGGATAAGAAACGTCTCGATTATCCAAGATTCTCCTAGCTAGGAGCGATTGTAAGAGGCTCGAGCCTGCTCTGCTACTCCACAGAATGAAATCATGAAGAAAACAAAAAGATTCGAATTAAAATCACTCAAAAGACAATTGATTGCTCTTCTTGATGTAAACCGTTTTATTTTGTCCTCTCTCTGTACATCCTTAAAGTTATAAAAAAAATTACATTTAGTTTAACCCGGTTTAGTGGTATATATGGTTTATTAAACTAGAAAGGTTAAACCAAGAAAGATCTTAGAGCGGCTCACGTATTTGGGGTGTAGTTTATGGCGCCGGCAACTCCCGACGATAAGCTTCCACCGCCGATCAAAGAGATTCCGGCGAGTGGAAGGGAGATAGGTGGATGAGCTCTGTTCATGGCGAATCAGTAGCTACGGATTCTCTGATTCGTTCGCCTTCAAGTCCAGGGTTCTTTTTTGCCTTTGTTTTCAAATAAAAGTCTTTCCCTTTTTACAAAAATGTAAACTTTACAAGAAAAAAAAACTCCTTTCTTTTTATTAAATGAGTTGGAGTCCATGTACTGTGGTTGTCCTTTAGAAAGTTAATAAATAAACTTATCGAAAATTAGTTTATTTAATCAAATCTTAAATTTGGTCAAATTGACGGATAAAAAAAAGGGGCTTTGCTTGCTTCTTCTCTTCTCTCTCTCTCTCCTCTGTATCTCTCTGTCTATATCTATCTTCTTCTTCCTTGCAATCCCTAAATCGTTGTTCTTATCTCCGTCAATCACCCCTTCCAAGGAGAATGGCAACGGTCGAGAATTGAGACTCCCAAGTGAAGTCGAATCGGCACACAAACTGAACCCTTTCGAGCTTCCTCTCGCAAACTCCGTCGGATTAAAAGAGCTTAGTGCTTTCGGTGTGGTCTCTGTTCGCTTCGATGGATATGGAGAGGTAATCTTCGAATAAATATATTGATTTTCTGTTTCTTTTTTCCCTCGAATTTATTTCAGTGTTATGGCTTCGATTGGGTTAGATGTGGGTTTCGATGCAGCTACAAAATTATATTTTTATCATTGTTTCTTCGTTTGGAGTTTCTCAATCCATCTCCATTTTAGCGTTTTTATGGGTTATTACATCACAAAAGGAATGCTGAGACGATTAGAGAGATCTAAGTACTTGTGTCGAACATTGATTGGTTCTCATTTCGGGAATTTCTGTAGTATTCTCTGTTACACACATGTCAATTAGGACCAATAATTGTTCCTACAAGAATATCTTGTTTTGTTTTAGCATCATTGACATTGGTCGAATATGACAGTTGGATAACTGTCGTGTACTTTTTTTGTTTTCTTTCTTTTTTTGCCTTCTTTGGTTTGATGCAGCGCAGATACTGAGCCTACCAGTTTGAATTGTGGGAACAACATGGTTGTGAAAGCTTACCCATTAGGAATGGTACGGATTATGAATAACAACGGCATTGGTGAAGACGAAGGAGACTCTGGAGTTGAACCATATGTCGGACTAGAGTTCGATACTGCAGAGGAAGCGCGTGAATTCTACAACTCTTTTGCTACGCGAACTGGTTTTAAGGTCAGGACGGGTCAGCTGTATAGATCGAGGACCGATGGTACGGTTTCATCAAGGAGGTTCGTTTGCTCAAAGGAAGGTTTCCAGCTAAATTCAAGAACCGGATGTCCTGCGTTTATCCGAGTGCAGCGACGAGACACTGGGAAATGGGTTCTTGACCAGATTCAGAAGGAGCACAACCACGAGCTTGGAGGTCATATGGAGGAGACTACTCCACGTCCCTCGGTACAACCGAGAGCACCTGCTCCTACGAAGCTAGCCATATCGGTTCCACATAGACCCAAGATGAAAGTCGTCGACGAGGCTGATAAAGGACGGTCATGCCCTTCTGGTGTCATCTCTTTTAAGCGTTTCAAAGGAGCTGAAGAGAGTGATGGCCAAGCGCAGCCCAGGGCTACTGAACCATATGCAGGGTTGGAGTTCGGTTCAGCTAATGAAGCGTGCCAGTTTTACCAAGCGTATGCAGAAGTTGTAGGTTTTAGAGTTCGGATAGGTCAGTTGTTTCGGTCAAAAGTCGACGGATCGATCACATCCAGAAGATTTGTCTGCTCAAAAGAAGGGTTTCAGCATCCTTCGAGGATGGGATGTGGAGCTTACATGAGGATCAAAAGGCAAGATTCCGGAGGATGGATAGTTGATCGTCTCAATAAAGATCATAATCACGATCTTGAACCGGGAAAGAAAAACGCTGGCATGAAAAAGATAACAGAGGATGTGACAGGAGGGTTGGACTCAGTGGATCTTATCGAGCTAAACGACTTCAGCAGTCACGTCGACAGAAGACGAGAGAACACCATAGGTAAGGAATGGTATCCAGTGCTTCTTGACTATTTTCAGTCTAAACAGGCAGAAGACATGGGATTCTTTTACGCGGTCGA
The DNA here is from genome assembly GCA_010577795.1 of Isatis tinctoria. NCBI lineage: Eukaryota > Viridiplantae > Streptophyta > Magnoliopsida > Brassicales > Brassicaceae > Isatis > Isatis tinctoria. Next base: position 32,150,552 of record CM021246.1, read on the forward strand.
GCTTGATAGCAACGGAAGCTGTATGAGCATTTTCTGGGCAGATAGTCGGTCAAGATTCGCCTGCAGTCAGTTTGGTGATGCTGTAGTTTTCGATACTTCATATAGAAAAGGAGACTACTCTGTTCCGTTTGCAATGTTCATCGGCTTTAATCACCACAGGCAACCCGTTCTTCTCGGGGGTGCCTTAGTTGCTGACGAATCCAAAGAGGCTTTCTCGTGGTTGTTTCAGACTTGGCTTCGTGCTATGTCAGGTCGTCGTCCGAGATCTATTGTCGCTGATCAAGACTCACCTATCCAGCAAGCCGTGGCTCAAGTCTTTCCCGGCACTCATCACCGGTTCTCGGCATGGCAAATAAGGTCCAAGGAACGTGAAAATCTCAGGTCGTTTCCCAATGAATTCAAGTACGAATTCGAGAAGTGTTTATACCAGACGCAGACAACAGTCGAGTTTGACACCGTGTGGAGTGCTCTTGTCAACAAATACGGCCTTAGGGATAACATGTGGCTCAGAGAAATATATGAAAAGCGCGAGAACTGGGTACCGGCGTATCTAAGAGCCAGTTTCTTTGGTGGAATCCCAGCAAACGGCACATTCGAACCGTTTTATGGCAATTCTCTGAATCCTTTGACGTCTCTCAGGGAGTTCATCTCGCGGTATGAGCAAGGACTCGAGCAGCGGCGTGAAGAGGAAAGAAAAGAGGATTTCAATTCTTATAACTTGCAGCCGTTTTTGCAGACGAAAGAACCTGTTGAAGAGCAGTGCAGAAGGCTGTACACGCTCACCATCTTCAGAATCTTCCAGGGCGAGCTCGCGCAGTCTTATAATTACATCGGTGTGAAGACGTATGAGGAAGGCGCCATCATCAGATTCCTGGTGAACAAATGTGGGAACGAGAACGACAAGCATGCAGTGACTTTCAGTGCGTCGAATCTCAATGCGAGTTGCAGTTGTCAAATGTTTGAGTATGAAGGACTTCTCTGCAGACATATCTTGAAAGTGTTCAACCTCTTAGACATTCGAGAACTCCCATCTCGGTATATACTGCACCGCTGGACCAAGAACGCGGAGTTTGGGTTTGTGCGCGATGTGGAATCAGGTGTAACTTCTCAGGATCTCAAGGCCTTGATGATCTGGAGCTTGAGAGAAGCAGCTTCAAAGTATATAGAGTTTGGAACATCGTCTCTGGAGAAGTATAAGCTTGCATATGAGATTATGCGCGAGGGTGGGAAGAAACTGTGTTGGCAGAGATAAACAAACCAAAGTAAGGTCATTATCCTGATTATTCTCTCTGTTTCTCGAGTTTTATAATCCAAAATATCTAAATCTTCAAAAAGCGTGTTGTTGCCTCATTGGCTTCAGGCTTTCCCATCTGTTCTGCCTCCTTATGAATAACAGTCTCATTACTCGTACACATGTCTGAAAAGCTCTTGGGTCGATTCTCCACATGATGCAGTTTATAGTTTTAGCTGTTAACGAGCCTCGTTCCTTCCACCCTCTGTTACAGATTAAAGACAAGAGGTTCTGTTTTGCTGTTGTAAGCCTGTTGGGGTAATTTTGTCCTCTGCGTTTGAGGAAAAGATGAAGCCTTGTTCATGGCCACCGCCCATGTAAATCCTAACTCTTTTGTTGACTTAAGTCACCGCAAAAGGTGGTTGTGGAGGTGGCAGATGATGAAGTGGTGGGTTTAATGACAACTCGTCTCTTCTCTCTCGTTGCTTTGTTTATGTTGTTTTCATAATTTAGAGTTTTTGGAAAGATTCGAACATTTTAGAGGGATCTAATGCGCCTTCTATGGAATGTTTTCGGCGGCTTGGGAAGTTTATATGCAAATAGTAGAAAACAAAGGATGTAATGTATTATATTATCAACTTCTTTTCAATTCTTACTAATCATTCATGGGACGAATGTTTCAAGCACAAATATTGCTTTGCTTTGCTTTGCTTTCTGGATATGGTGTTGTTCATTAATATAATATAGAGAATACACAACATTTTTCTAGTTCGACTTGTACATCATGAATAAGAACATAAGAACCATGATGAGCCACACATAACCAAAGTGTTTCTTCAGTTCTATGCAACACCATATGAGTTGGGTGATATGAGGCTCTCTACGTACGTAAAGGCCTCGAACCCGTCACTGAGCTTGACCCCGCGAATTCCGAGATTGGTAGATGCATTGGTCTCGAAATTGTACAAGACCATATCTCCATCAAGCTCCAGAAGAACCTCCTCACTGTTCTTAGTCGGACACAGCGGTTTCATCGACCTGTAGGACAAGCTGATCCGGATCCTGGTCCAGGAACTGGGTAAGCCGTACTCCTTCATCACCCATATATCATCGTGCACGTCGTAGCAACAATTGATCACACAGAGACGTCCGTTGAGATTCCCGACGACAAAGTTTTTGAAGCTATGAGGACAATCCTCAGCTCCATCAGGCAATGGCATGTGTCGAAACTCCTCGGTTGTGATATCAAACGCTAAGACCACTCTCTGGTTCTTGTTGCCCTCATGAAGAGTGAACACCCAGTGGCTCGCACCGTTGAGATACACACCGGAGTTGAAGCCATCGTTGTGTTCGTAATTCAACTCACGGACCCTTCTCCACGAGCCTGCCTTCAAGGAGTAGACGCTAGCGTAGAGAAGGTAGTCACCATCAGCAGTAAGCTTGACTACTTTGTAATCATGGGTCAGATCATCGAAGCCAAATCCATAAGTCTGGTATCGTTCTTCTCCCTCTTCTATGGATTCGGGAGGCATAATCTCAGGTAATCTCTTGGATTCTGCGGTGGTTGGGTTATACAAGAAAATAGCGCCCTCACCTGGAGAAATACACAATAAACCGTTGGAAGATCCGACGATCTCAACCCAATTTCTTCGATAACATGTTTCAGTGAGCTTAAGCATGACGCGACGATCATCTTCGTTGACCTCGGATCCACCTCCGTACAGATAGTTTTTGACGTAATTATTTAGTATCTCATTGAAAACACTCGGGCCGTCTTTGAGCGGATAATTGAGCTCCACAGCTACAATTCCTTGGCAGCATCCGTCGCCGATGGAATCGAAGTCCAACGCGAACAGGTTGTGTGAAGACACGATGATTTTCCGGTGAACCGGTCGCGCGGAATCCTTTCGAATGGTCAGATCCAGCTGGCTCTTTGCGAACCCTTGATCCGACGACAGAGAGCGAAACAGCTTTGACACGCACCTGAATCTCCCGATTGGTTTGGCCGGCAGTCGAATTAGAATTTCCCTGATGATCTCTGGAGGAAGTTCGAACGATTCCGGTGAGGCTTCCTCCTTCGTCGCCTCCATCACTGCGTCTCCCAGGAAATGGATAGCTCTCGGCGTTTGCTACCTCCTTTACTTACGACCCGGATGAACTTTAATTACCCCCGGTAAAACCGATTTTAATCCTAATTTGCCGGTTAAATAGTCAAACCGAGTATAAACAGTTCACGTGTTGTTTGCTTTGCTCCTGTCCGTATCCTAAGAGCATGATTAATGGAAGATAACTCCACTAAAAGCTCTGAAATATTATTTGAGTAGTTTTTTTTATTTAATAGTTTTTGTTTTTTTATTCAACCAATCAAAATTCATATGGGTTTAGAGACAGCTTATAAAACCTCTTGTTTTAGAATCTGCCTCTGTAATCATTACCCTTTTTAATTTATTTTAATGTTTCAAACCTCACTTTATAGTTCTAATAAAACACAAGCCAGGTCATTGTTGTTCTTTTTCTTTTTTTTTTTAAATGAATATAATACCCCTTTGGGCTAAACATCCTTTTAGATACGACAATATAATAAGAAAGATATCTTTTATCCTGGATTAGTATTGCTCTGTTACCATTTATTTATACCACTTCAGCATTTAAGAAAATAGTTCATCTATTTTGTTTCTGCAGTTAATTCAAGAAGAAAATTACTTAAGATCAACTTTAGTTTGGCTGACCAAAAACGGAGCTTATAAATAGACTTTATATTTATTTTTTATCATTTCTCTATTAAAAAAAAACTACAGCCAAATATAAATAAACTATAAATGTATATGAGTATATCATAACGAGGATAAACATAAGACTGGTTTGCATGATGTCTTGAGGTACAAGAAGTCGATTACAAAGGAAACTAATCTTGAGGTACAGAATTGCAAATAGTATTTAAGAGTAATTTCGCATATCTAACCATTCAACAAGTTTTGGTTAGTGTTGAGAATTTGCTCACACACTAATAGTGCATAATTAGAGAAGCAAGACATAATTAAATATTTTCAAAAAGCAAGAGAATATAAACTGGCAATATTGAGTAATTAGAGTAGCTCCTCAAAAACTTGAGCTTTTCTTCTGATCTTGAATATGTTTGTTTATCAAAGACTGTTTTATTCAACATATGATTTTGCGCACACCTTTATGACCATATATAGTAAGTCTTCTTCAGCGCTCTCTATACCGTATACGTTTGGTGAGATGAGGCTCTCCGTTTACTTATTCGCCTCGAACTTCACTCCGGGATTAGCACCGCGGATTTCCAGATTCCTCGACGTATTGCACATAAAGCTGTACAAGACCAGGTTCCTATCAAGCATTAGAAGAACCTCCTCATCGTTCTTGGTCGAACAGACTGGTTGATGGCTATGTACGGCATGCTGATTCGAATCTTACTCCATAATCTTTGAAAGGCATACTCCATATAAAACATCATGTATCTCATAGAAACAACCACACAAAGACCCCCTTTGAGAATCTCGACCTCGAATTTCATGAACATATGGCCACAATCCTCGGCGGCTCGGCCTCACCAGGCAATGACATCTTCTTTACTAGAGATTTACTTTAAAACGTCGGTGTGTCTTTTGATCTCTCTGAATCACTCAAGAGTCTCTTCAATTCTTATTATTCAAACACAAGATCTTCATAGATATATCCATAACTCTAATCTTGCTGGAGAAGAAAAGGGTGGCTAAGAAGCTGTGAAGCTGTCCATCTCTCACTCGGTTTCTTGCGTAAACAACAATCAATGAATCCCTTAAACTCGTCAGAGCATTCCTCTGGGGCTTTCGGTGGTTCTCCAAAGCACACAGCGCACATCAGCGTGGCCCAATCTGGTTTCTGTTCAGGAAGAAGCAGCGGGAAGTAACCCACCAAGACCTCGAGCATCGTAAGACCAAAACTCCATATATCTCCGGCGTACAAATAATCAGCAGCTTCACTGTCGAATCTCTCGGGGCTCATGTAGGCGCACGTGCTGGTGAACGTGTTGCACTTGTCTAACGACTTGACCATGATCTTGCTCACTCCAAAGTCTGCGATTTTCAACTCTTCTTTAGAGTTACGAAGCAGATTCGCTGGTTTGATGTCTCTATGAACGATCTTGAGGCCGTGCAAGTAATTTAACCCTTTCAAAACTTGACGAGCGATCAAAGCGAGTTGATCCTCTGTGACGACCTTGCCGCGTAGAGACTCGAGTGTGCCGAGGTCCATGTATTCCATCAGAATAGATACCTCTCCAGAAGATGTTTCGAATATTTCGTGACACTTTACGACGTGAGGAGAATCGACGAGACGGAGGATTTCGATCTCGCGGAGGAGTTGGTGTTGGGAAGTAGAATCCATGTCTTCTTTGACTTTCTTCAAAGCGTAGATCGCTGAGGTTGTCTTGTGGCTAACTTTGTAGACGGTTCCGCCGTTTCCGCAGCCGAGAACGTTGATTCTCTCCAAATCAGAAGCAGAGATGTTGTTGTTTCTGCAGCAAGTAACTGTTGTGGAGGCTGTTGCGACGGGGAAGGAGGGGAGGGAAGTAGTAGAAGCTTGTGGAAGAGAAAGCTTGAGATTGAGGAACCGCTGCTTTCTAACCAAAGCCATCGTCTTCCTGTTGTTGAAGGATCGATCTTCAAGAGGCTAGGGCTTTTTAGAGAGTGGAGGCTTTGTAACTGAGAGTCTCTCTTAATTAATTAATGTATACAAATATATTTCCTTTGTCTGGTCTAGTTTGGATTTTTATTTCCTTCTACAATAAATGTTTTTTGACATACGGAGCATATAATCAGATTTTATTAATTACATTTTACTAAATTCTGGTTTAATTTACCACAAAAAGATTAGATTTCTCCAGATTATTAGAATTCCCGAAAGCTAAAAACACACGTAAAAAGATAGTAAGTTTTGTTGCGATATATTTTAATTTAATCATGAAGATTAAGAGGCTATGATATCCTAACAATATAAATCTTTAATATAATCTGTGGACATTCTTTTTCTTTGTCACAACTGGACAAATGTTTTCTTTTTTTTGGCATAAATACAAAATTATTGAATGTAATTTATCATAGTCTTATCCTTACATCAACTCCATTAAAAAAACTTAGAGAATATTCTATCAACAAAGGAAAAGGAAAGAACAAAAATAGAAACCAATAAAGCATCAGCTTCATCAGGCAATGTAATTTTTGGAGCTCCTATGTATTAAGATCAAATGCAGCCACTACCACTCGATTGTTGGTCTGACCCTTGCAAAGTCTGACGATGCATACCAGAAGTGCCACCAACGTGCTTATAACGCAGACCGCGCGCTGATCAGTCTCCAGGAGTCTTTCTTCAAGGAGTAGACATTAGCGTTATTATAACTAGAGAAAATTTGGGAAAATACCTTAATAAGAGTTTTTGTTTTGAAAAATACCTTAGTTTTTTGGATTTTGAAAACTACACTTTTTCTGAAATGAAATGACAAAATTATCATAGAATGGAATTTATAATTAAGTTAAATAGAATGAATTTTAAATAATAAAAAGTAAAAAATTAAAATTTTATTTTGATTTTGTTTCATATAAAATGATAAAAGCTCTTTTATTCATTTTTGTAAATATTAATTTCTCTTTTTTCTTGAACCAAAATATTATTTATAACCTTCCATACATGGTGATTAATTAGATTTTATGATCTTAATATTTTTTCATCACAAAACTTTATTTCAAAATTATTGTCAATTGTTTGATGAAGTTAGATTATAAGTAGGATATTAAAGATTTTTTTATATAAGGTTCCAAAAATAATTCTGTTTGTTTAGATATAAATTTTAAAATTGAAAATATGCTAATCTATTTCAAAATTAATAATTAAATAATTAAGATAATTTTTATATATCGGCAAAAAAAAAATATTAATCTTAACAATATTATTTTCGAATTTTATATTTAATTTATAATGATCTAATAATGTTTTGTTTAAAATATGGTCAAAATAGTCTTTTAACATATAAAAAGTGTATTTTTCAAAATCCAAAAAAACTGAGGTATTTTTCAAATATTAATTCTTAAATAAGGCATTTTGCAAAATCCCCCTTATAACTAACAACCTTTGACCACTTTGTAATCATGGCTATCTTAGCCAGACCCGAGTTATGATAATTCACTGTAATCCGGGTCTAAATCTCGGTTTTATAGAACCGGTTATTATATTCGGTTATTTATTCTTAACCATGGTTTCAAGGAAAATGGATTAAAATGATAACTTTCATTTTGTAGGGGCAGATTTAGTAATTTCTCGGGAATTTACATCTCTTCTTCGTTAGGCTTAGGCACACAAGCAACATAAGAAGATTATCAAAAACAACACAAAAACTTGTAGCTGCAACTATGTCGTGCTTAGCTTCGTGTTGTGCGTCGTTGACTTGTGGGTTATGCTCCTCGGTGGCTTCCGGGATCACCAGGAAATCGGCGAGGATCGCTTATTGTGGTCTCTTTGGTGCCTCCCTTGTCGTCTCTTGGATTCTTCGCGAGACCGGTGCTCCGCTCCTCGAGAAATTCCCTTGTACGCTCTCTGATCCGTTTCATATTCCATCTGGGTTTGTAGAAATTAGGTTCCTTTTAGTTTAAGAGAGATTTGATGATTGGGATTGAAACCATCCATTTCGAAATTGGGTTTTCTCTGTTCTTGTCAATTGAATTTTCATCCCGTGGTTGATGCGATAGATTTGGGCGATGGATTTTTCTAGAACGCTCTCTCTTTCTGCTCAAGCTCTTTAATTTACGAGCTCTTTCTATTGGGTCAGTAGAAATTTTGTTTCTCTGTAGCTGCAACAGATTGATAATTCCACTACAACTTCAGAAACCATTTGGAGCGTTGGAAAAAGAATCATTGCCTGATGACGTAACTCTCTGTTATTGATTTTGCTTAACAAACAGGGATAAACACTTCTGATACATATACCAAAGAATGGTATCAGCAGCAAGCTGTTCTTCGTGTGAGCTTTGGGAATTTCCTCTTCTTTGCGATTTACGCTTTGGTCATGATTGGTGTGAAAGACCAGAACGATAGGCGTGACTCGTGGCACCATGGCGGATGGCCTGTGAAGATGATCGTCTGGTTTCTGCTTCTTGTCCTCATGTTTTTTGTTCCAAATGTTATCGTCTCCATCTATGGTAAGTTTATTTTGCCTCTCACAATTTCACACATATGGTGTTATCTCATCAGATTTTTAGTTTATGAGCTGAGGAATTGATAATATGTGTGATTATCTGCTAAAAAGATTGAGAAGTAAAGTTGTGCATTCGTCATCTTGTTTTTATATATAGAGCAATGCCATATATGCGTTTAATCTTGGTGCTTGTACATTCTTTCAGGAACTTTATCAAAATTTGGTGCTGGAGCATTTCTGTTGGTACAAGTGATCTTGTTGTTAGATGCTACACATAACTGGAACGATTCTTGGGTCGCGAAGGATGAAAGGAAGTGGTATGCTCAACATCTTTTCGGTGCATCTGCCCTGTGTTTTGTGCCATTGCTCTTTTTTGGGCTTCTCCTTTGGAAGTTTGATCAAGGATAATTTTCTGACCTACTGGGTTCTGTATATAGGTATGTCGCTCTGCTTGTCATATCTGTCGTGTGTTACCTTGCCACATACGCCTTCTCAGGGATCCTATTCATGTGGTTCAACCCATCTGGTCATGATTGTGGGCTAAATGTTTTCTTCATCGTCATGACGATGATCCTTGCCTTTGTTTTCGCCATTGTTGCTTTACATCCTGCGGTGAATGGCAGCCTTTTACCGGCATCGGTTATATCGGTTTACTGTGCTTATGTCTGTTACACGGGTCTCTCAAGCGAACCACATGACTACGTGTGCAATGGACTTAACAGATCCAAGGCAGTGACCGCTAGTACTCTCATACTTGGAATGCTCACTACAGTTCTCTCGGTTCTCTATTCCGCCCTCCGAGCCGGTTCTTCTACCACATTCCTCTCACCACCGTCTTCTCCCAGATCAGGTACTTCTCCAAACGCATGTTTTTTCGGTTTTGTGAATAGGAAGTCTGAACTCGACTTGGAGTTTTGTACGTTGTTTCCAGGTGGGGAGGCATTGTTAGAAGACCCTGAGGATGGGAAGAAGAAGAAGGGTGAAGCCGAGGCACGGCCTGTGAGTTACTCATACTCTTTCTTCCATATAATATTTGCGCTAGCTAGCATGTACGCGGCAATGCTTCTCTCGGGATGGACTGACTCGTCGGAGAGTGCGTCTCTGATCGATGTGGGATGGACCTCGGTCTGGGTCAAGATTTGCACCGGTTGGGTCACGGCCGGACTCTACATCTGGACACTCATCGCACCACTCATCCTTCCGGATCGCGAGTTCTACTAAAGGGGGATATCGATGCATTAGTGGGCAGCTCTTATATAGTCCGGTGAATGTAAGTATATGTTATGTAGTAGCCACTTCAAAGTGGGTATAGTCTTTGTAATGGTAATGGATGTTGTAGCTCTTGTCATGTTCTAGACTTGTAATTAAAACCTGAAGTGAAAGACCTTGAGTGTTGGTAGTGTTGTTGGACTCTTTATCTTATATAGTGAATTGTTGTGTTGTATTTATGATTGCTGTAATATTACCATATAATTATTTGTTGTGTTAGTTTTACTTGATTTTTTTCTAGAGAAAAGGCTAAGTGTTGGATAAGCTTGAAGAATAAGGAAATCCTAAGTGAGTTAGGAGTTAGAAAGATTTAGGAGTTATCTAAATCTAGGAGAGAATATTGTAGGAGTTATCTACAAGTAAGGAAAAAGGAAAGTTTGTATTTACGTTTGTTATATAAGGACATACCGAGCTTGTGGTATGACTTAAGAGTTTGTGAGTTTGAGAAGTTTTGAGTGAGTTTCTTCATATTAATAAGAGAGGTATTCTTATTATTGTTTGAGTATTCTAGCCGATATCAGTTCTATATTTGGTATCAGAGCCAAAGAAGAGCCATGGGAGACGAGAAAAGCGATGCTACCGATCACAAATCAAAGGGGCTTGGACCGTCATCCATCAAGTGTCCAATGTTGACTTCATCAAATTACACTGTTTGGGCTATGCGTATGAAGGTTGCTCTCAGAGTAAACAAGGTGTGGGAGACAATCAACTCTGAAGACGATGACGAAGGAAAAAACGACACAGCAATAGCTCTGTTATTTCAATCCATACCAGAAGCGCTGATCTTGCAAATTGGAGACGTTGATACAGCAAAAGCGGTGTGGGACGCAATCAAAGCAAGGCATGTTGGAGCTGAACGAGTGAGAGAGGCGAGACTTCAGACGCTAATGGCAGATTCGATCGATGAGTTTGTAGGCAAACTATCCGAAATTTCATCTCAGTCAGCTTCACTTGGTGAAACAATTGAGGAAACGAAACTCGTCAAGAAGTTTCTGAAAAGTTTACCACGGAAGAAGTACATTCATATTGTTGCTGCCTTGGAACAAGTCCTTGACTTGAATAAAACAGGTTTTGAAGACATTGTTGGTCGATTGAAAGCATATGAAGAACGAATCTGTGAAGAAGAAGAAGAAGAACAGATGGAACAGGACAAGCTAATGTATGCTAGTGGTGATGATGGGTACGGTGGTGGTCGAGGAAGAGGTCGCGGCGGTCGTTTTGGTGGAAGAAACAGAGGTCGAGGACGTTTTGGTAATAATTCCTATCGAGATAAGGAGAGAGAGACGACCATAACCTGTTTTCGGTGTGACAAACTGGGGCACTATGCCTCGAATTGTCCTGAACGACTGTTGAAACTTCAGGAAACCACAATCACTTGCTTCAGATGCGACAAGCAGGGTCACTATGCCTCGGCATGTCCTGATCGATTACTGAAGCTTCAAGAGACAGTCGAGAAGAGAGATATTGATACACAAGAGGCGGATACCTTGATGATGCACGAGGTGGTGTATCTCAATGAAAACAAGGTGAAACCAAGCCTGTTTGAGACAGGTTCGGATACAAAGAACATCTGGTATCTTGATAATGGCGCAAGCAACCACATGTGTGGAAATCGTGAATTTTTCTTCACCATGGACAACAATATCACGGGTAAGGTGAAATTTGGAGATGATTCTCGTGTTGATATTGTTGGGAAGGGATCCATTTGCTTTCTATTCACGAATGGTAAGAAGAAAATATTACACGATGTGTATTATATACCAGATTTGAAAAGCAATATAATTAGTTTGGGACAAGCTACAGAAGCAGGCTGTGAGGTGCGGATGAAAGGAGCAGTGTTAATACTTTACGATCAACTTGGCCGAGTAATGGTAACGACAACAAGATCAAGAAATAGGTTATACAAAGTCTCGCTCGAGGTTGATAGTATCAGTTGTCTTCAACTATCGATTTCTAGTGAGTCTGAGAAGTGGCATGCTCGCCTTGGTCATGTTAACATGGAAACAATGAGGACGATGATCAACAAAGCGTTGGTATATGGCATACCCAACATTGGCATTGAAAAGGAAACTTGCGAATCATGTCTTCGGGGAAAACAAACGAGGAGGTCGTTTCCAAAGGAAACAACATTTAGAGCAACACAACCTCTTCAGCTTATTCATGGAGACCTTTGCGGACCTATTACTCCACCAACACCAGGTCAGAAGAGGTATGTGTTCGTTCTTATTGATGACTACTCGCGGTATATGTGGACCATACTGATGAAAGAGAAGAGCGAGGCACTCGAGAAGTTCAAAAAATTCCGAATGGTGACTGAACAAGAGTCTCAAACTGCGATCAAGACTCTGCGTACGGATAGGGGAGGAGAGTTCACATCCCATGACTTTCAAGGTTACTGTGATCAACATGGGATTCAGAGACACCTGACGGCTCCATATTCACCACAACAAAACGGAGTGGTGGAGAGGCGGAATAGAACATTACTTGAGATGACAAGAAGTATTCTCAAGCATATGGACTTGCCTAATCATCTATGGGGAGAGGCAGTAAGACACGCTACTTATTTAATCAATCGAGTGGCAACGAGGACGTTGGTAGATAAAACGCCATACGAGATGTTTAAAGGAAGAAAGCCAAACGTTGATCATCTCCGAGTGTTTGGGTGCGTTAGCTATGTGAGAACAGAGGCAGCTGGAAGAAAGAAGCTTGATGACAGGTCGAGGGTCTTGGTTCATTTGGGAACTGAACCAGGATCTAAGGCATATCGATTGTTTGATCCGAATACTCAGAAGATTGTGGTAAGTAGAGATGTTATCTTTGATGAAGATAAAAAATGGAGTTGGAACAAAGGTGAGAAGAAACAAACCGAACATGTAGGAGAAATCTACATAGAGTTAAATGCATCCGGTGGTGATAACAGTTCTTCTCCCCGAGCAATGGGGGAAGATGAGATGAGTAATATACAGGGCGAAGGACACGGTACTGATAACGAAGACACTGATGATGGAAGTGATAATGAACAGCCTACTCTGAGAAGATCGAGTAGGCCTCATGTAAGACCATCGTATCTTGATGACTACATTCTGTATTGGTCTGAGGTTGAGCGTCTTCTCTTGACGTTGGACGATGAACCTTGGGATTATGAAGAAGCAAGTGCACTAAAAGTATGGGTAGAAGCATGTGAGGATGAGATCACGTCGATCGAGAAAAACAGAACGTGGAAGCTGGTTGATCTTCCCGTAGGAGCAAAGCCGATTGGGCTTAAATGGGTATTCAAGATCAAACGTAACGCTGATGGAAGCCTCAACAAGTACAAGGCCAGATTAGTGGCAAAGGGGTACATTCAGAGATACGGAATTGACTACGACGAAGTGTTTGCACCGGTAGCACGCATAGAGACAATCCGTCTTATTATTGCATTGGCTGCTCTGAACTCCTGGGAAATACATCATCTTGATGTAAAAACTGCATTTCTTCACGGGGACCTAAAAGAAGATGTGTATGTGAGTCAACCGGAGGGATTTGTTGTGAAGGGATTTGAGGATAAGGTGTACAAGCTTAACAAAGCTCTTTATGGCTTGAAACAAGCTCCTAGGGCATGGAACGATAAGCTAAAAAAGGTTCTGAAGGAGCTTAAATTTTAGAAGTGTACGAAAGAACCATCGTTATATCAGAGGCGAATCAAAAAGGACTTGTTAATTGTAGCCGTATATGTTGACGATCTACTTATTACTGGCTCATCCGCAGATATGATCGATGGGTTCAAGAAAGAGATGGGAACTAAGTTTGACATGAGTGACCTTGGCAAGTTAACATATTATCTTGGAATTGAAGTGCAACAGTCTGAGAACGATATCATCTTGACGCAGGAGAGATATGCTTGTAAAATATTGGAAGAAACAGGTATGGACGATTGTAATGCAACACAGACTCCGATGGATATGAACCTGAAGTTATCAAAGGCTTCGAAGGAGAAAAACATCGATGAGAAAGAATATAGGAGAACCATCGGATGTTTAAGGTACTTGCTCCACACTCGACCTGACTTATCATATAGTGTTGGTGTTTTGAGCAGATACATGCATGAGCCCAAAGAATCCCATGGAGCTGCTTTGAAACAAGTTTTGAGATATTTGCGTGGAACAACGTCGTTTGGTCTACGGTTCGGAAGAGCAAGTAAAACGGACTTGGTTGGGTACAGTGATAGCTCACACAATGTCGATATGGATGATGGCAAGAGTACAACCGGTCACATCTTCTATCTTGGTGATTGTCCGATCACGTGGTGTTCGCAGAAGCAAGAAACCGTGGCTTTGTCATCATGTGAGGCCGAGTTTATGGCAGCCACGGAGACAGCTAAGCAAGCGATTTGGCTTCAAGAATTGCTTGGTGAAATTCTCGGGAAGACATGTGAGAAAGTTACAATAAGAGTGGACAATAAGTCAGCCATAGCACTCACCAAGAACCCGGTATTTCATGGTCGCAGTAAGCACATTCATACAAGGTATCACTTTATAAGAGAATGTGTTGAAAATGAACAAGTAGAAGTGGAGCATGTTTCAGGCACGGTACAGAAGGCTGATATCTTAACAAAAGCGCTTGGAAGAATCAGGTTTCAAGAAATAAGGAATCTCATGGGAATACAAGACTTGAAGGACTTCAAGCTTAAGGGGGAGAATGTTGGATAAGCTTGAAGAATAAGGAAATCCTAAGTGAGTTAGGAGTTAAAAAGATTTAGGAGTTATCTAAATCTAGGAGAGAATATTGTAGGAGTTATCTACAAGTAAGGAAAAAGGAAAGTTTGTATTTACGTTTGTTATATAAGGACATACCGAGCTTGTGGTATGACTTAAGAGTTTGTGAGTTTGAGAAGTTTTGAGTGAGTTTCTTCATATTAATAAGAGAGGTATTCTTATTATTGTTTGAGTATTCTAGCCGATATCAGTTCTATACTAAGTTTATTGTATTAGTTGAAAATTGTAAATATATTAACATATACATTTCGATCTCCCTCATCTGCTTCTTCTCTCTTCACTGCAAAGCTCGACGACGTCTCGGAACTCCTCGGATGTGCTGTCTTCTCTAGTACGGGACCATTTACCGTCTCGCAAAGAGCGGTGGTTCAGTCTACTTGTGTGTGATTGTGGAGAGAATATTCTGCAAAAATGTGCAGAGAGGCGTGTTGAGAAGCTGCAGCCTTATGCACAGGAATAAAAAGCTGTGAACATGGAAGACAAGTTCTCTCGACGTTTTTTAACTACAGAACTCGATTAAGCAGGCAATCCCTTCCATTGATAGACTGAGCTAATATAGTTTAGCTATGAACTTTTCAAACGCTTAAAAGTTTGGTGAAGTTCTGACCTGAACCGGGGGTTTCAACTCATCACATGGTACATGTGGAATTAATTATCTCGATATGTTCACTAATCTTAACTCACTTTCTTGTTATTCTGAAATGAATCATCTCTTTTTTTTAATTAACTCTTCCATAATCTTCTTCTCTATCTTTAATATCATCATCTCTTTATATGGATCACCTTCTTATCCAACATTAATTACAATTTTTTTTATTTGATCATTGGACCTTTTTGTTGCTTACCGTCTAGTATTATTCAATTAAGAAGGTAATATACATTATTTAAAAATTACTTCTATATGACTTTAATTGTGTTACAATCTATTCATTATAATTATTTTGTAAAGTAAATATGTGACATTAAAAATTGAAAATATAAATACTATAATAAAAAAAATTATTTTATTATTTTTCACCGTATTTTACACTATTTCACTTTTGAGAAATCTCTCTGTCCCTCCCGGTTAGAGAAATGTTTTAAAAATGTTTTGGGGATTATTACCAAATGTATAGATACATAGAGGCTTATATGTAAAGGAGCCACCGTCGTGGTCCTCCTAACATGCTCCATCTCGTCCTTGTCTCCGACGAAGAATCCACCAGCATGCCCCCTTCCCACGGCGCGTCTAGATCCGCTTCCAATCAGAGCTCGTCGTCGTCGTCATCTCTCCAACCGTGCAAGCACTCGCCGTCGGCGACTCTGGACCTTCTGATCCTGATCCTGGTCCTATTCTCCGGCGCTTTCCTCGTCTCCTCCTACTTCTCCTATCTATTCCACTCCTTCTCTCTCCTCTCCTCTCACTTCCCTTCCCTCTCCTCTCTTGTCCCCTTGATCTACGACGACGACGATCTATCTGGAATCCCTCCGGCATCCTACTTGTTCGCCTTCGCCGTATTCTTCGCCGCGTCGATTGCTTTCCTGGACATATGCTGCGGGGCGAGATCGAGGAAATGCCAGAACCCGAAGTGCAAGGGTTTGAAGAAGGCCATGGAGTTCGATTTGCAGCTGCAGACTGAGGAATGCGTTAGATCGGGAGCTACTAAAGAGATGGATCGTTTGCCCTGGAAAGGAGGCAGCGAGACCAATCCCGATTACGAATGTCTCAGGGCTGAGCTCAGGAGGATGGCTCCGCCTAATGGCCGCGCCGTCTTGCTTTTCCGGTCTAGATGCGGCTGCCCCGTCGCTAAGCTCCAAGGCTGGGGACCTAAGCGTGGCCGCCGTCATAAAAAGTAACTCTAACCTTCTTTCGCCAATTCTCTTCTCGTCTCTTTGTTTTGTCTCCATTAGGAGTTTAGCTTTCTTAAGGGAATCCTTAGCTTCTGATTCTTGCTTGTGATTGATTATAGTGTGTTTCCTTCTCTTTTAGCCATTGATGATAACGACAGTAAAACAGTAGCTTCATGGTTGTGCTGATCACATCCGTTGCGAATCATAGCTGATTGAATATTCTCACCAAATAATAATGATGGCTCTTGTAATATTCATCTCGTCATATCCATTTTTAAGTCCTTGGAAACGATTCAATATACACAGACGCCCATTATCATGGAAAATATGCATCCTGTATAGCGAATTTAAGGAAAGAATGTCCATTCAGATTTGAAGAACATATGGGAAAATTGATTCTTCTGCCTTAGATTGTTCTAACTAGGAATCATGTTCCTTTTTGAGATCTAGAGTACATTGAAGCCATTGTCTTGTCTCATGTTGTTCGAAGTGGTTGTTCCACGGTTTAGGCTTATTTTATTATACTATAATATAACATAAGAGGCGAGGAATAGCAGCTTCTCTCCAGTTGGTTGCTCTTACCAATGGGAAACTCCATTTTTGCTGCAACTCTTATTTTGCAAAGTCTCTTGGTGCTTTGCTTTACCATATTTTCTGTTTAAAACTTTGCTTTACTAATGATTCTCTATGTAACAAAGCTTTGAGATTCCACTTTGATATCATGTGCCTACAACATGGTTCTCGATGTACATTTCTGGCTCACTCGATGTATTGTAGTGGCTACTTAGCCCAAACAAGATTAATTAGAGACTTTTCTTGATATGCATGCTTTTATAATGCCCAATACATGGTGCTACGTAGTCAACTGCCGACAACCTTTAGTTGATCAGTATCTTCTTTTATTGAGCTCTAGGTAGCTTGTAATATTATCGACACATCTACTATGACTAAGGTCATTGGTTGGTTACTCATCAGAAGTTTTTGTGATTTCTCTCGTGTTTGGTCTCTTTGTTAATCTGCCTCATGTCTCTCATTTGATCTATAACTATATTTATTCGTTCTTAGAGAACATTTTACTTTCGACTCATTCGATTTCTTCGCATTGTATCCTGATTCATTTCATGCCTTTTACCTTGTGCAGATCGCAAGCGAACTTGGCTCTAAAGGGAGGGATAGACAATCGCTGATCAGGTCTATAGGAACTCTTCAATCTATCATTATAGATTTTGTCACATTCAATGTTTGCGGAGTTCGATCGTGGAAACTAGAGAAATCCGTACAGCTTCCTTGAAGGATTTTTTAAATTTCTTTTACCGTAGAAATGTCCCAATATTACAATTTGAACACTTTTGACTCTCTTTCTTTTTAATTGAACTACATCACATACCACGGCAAACTAAAGAAGAGGCAATCTAATTGCGAATAATTAAATAACAAAATGGTTGATATAACCTCCAAGATCTTTGTTCCTTGTCTTCCTTCATTCTAATGAATGTTTAGATGAGACACTAAAGATATAAACTTTTGAGATAAAACTTGTTTAATACGGCAATCAGACTCCAGTTGTTCGCTTTATTGTCTGTATTACTTCAAACGAGAGATTAGTAACCTTGTACTCGAACATTTTAGAACCAACCCAAGTCCTCGATTTGATCACTTAGTCGCATGAAACTTTTTCTTGAGAGAAGCGGTTTTGGTCATAGAATCTTTGGAAAAAGAAAATACAAAACAACATTTTCACTCTACTTGCTGGACAACACAGATCAATCACTAATCCTTTTACAAATGACAAATGCACAAATCTCGACTCTTCTACAATTCTGTTTACCAAATGTCTGCAACATCAGTCTCTCACCCTCAGAGTTAGTTACTTAGTGTAACCGCTGCTTCACTCGTCTCCCATTCACGTCACAACCATCAGCATATAACTCCTTCCGATGCCCTGATGATACTAAAGAATGCTCACTCAGCCTAGCCACATACTCCAGCAACTCACTTAGTAAGGACGGGCAGCTTTCCTTCAGATAATCAAACCCATCCGTTTCCATCACAGCTAAAGAAATTACAAAAATTTACAGACAAATGGCGGTTTCAGATTTCAAATATGATTTCATCAAAGTGATTCAAGCCAAAAAGAAAAATCTTCTCTTTCTTAGTTTCTTTCTTTTTTACCTTTGAGGTTTTCTGGCAAAGCTATGAATTTGAGGCATGCAGCTTTCAGCTGGAAACAATGATGCTGCTCTCCCAGAGCCAAGGTAGTCGCAACCGTGTTTATGCTGATTCCTTCACAGAGTTGCGACTCGCAGATTGTTCTAAGCCGCTCAAGAGCATAACGGTCTGCAGCCGCAAGCAGATGCTGAGCCACAAGAGTCGATGCCCATTTCAAGTCTGTGCCCATTAACTCTTGCATATCAGGCAATTCGTCCCAGTATATAAAATGGAGGAACATCTGCAAACAAAGCATAATATAACAAAAGGAAAAGGAAAAGGGATTTTATATCATACACTTCAACATTAAATTTTCAGGATCTGAAACTTGCACATAGACTAAAGATCAATCGTAACAAACAAAACCCGAGATGCAAAGCAGAAAAAGGTTCATACTTGGCTCTACTATGAAGCTTCTGCAGTCAAGTGTAACTAAGGAATGTAACAGCAAACATAGGGAATTTTTTTTTTTTTTGACATAACCATGTATTTTACTGCACACGATAAATGACGACATTGCAGCAATGAATAAAATGCAGACATTCATGCAATCAGAGGAGAAGCAGAAAGATAAAACCTTATCCCGGGTGAGCAATATTTGAGAACAAGAGCAGCGCCCCAGGAGAAGGTCCCGGATTGTACACTCGTAAACAGAAAATCCTGTATCACACCACAATCACTCACCCGAGAAAAGGCTAGAAACCAAGAACGCTATCTCTTCCTATAATGACCACCTGGGACTTAAACCAACTGCCTCAAAATGTAAAGCTACAAATTTCAAAATTCTACTAAGACATTTCAAGGAACAAACAGATATAAACAAGAAAGAGAGTTAAAAGGAGGACCTTGAAAATGGGGGCTTCCATGTCTTCTATGTTTATGCGTTTGGTATTTTGGCTTTTCAACGGGCCAAAGAGCTGTGCCCTGAAAACTGGAGAACGAGCTGCAAGAACCAATTTGTGAGCAGGAAACGTTTCTCCATCAACTCGGAAAGTAACATCAGCTCCTTTCCCACTTTCCAAAAGCTTTCCGAACTGATGACCCAAGTCAGAAACCGGCACCGGGATATTGTAACTCCTCGGTCCCTCTGTGCGTGACTTCACCACGCCCACACAGCACCGGACCAGGAGGCAATTGTCCTTGAGATAGTCCGATGACTCCAGAAGAGACCTCTTGTAAAACCGTTTGTATCCCCTAAATCAAGCAAACATCAATAAACAAATCAACACGTGAAAGAAACAGAAACACATCTAAACACATGAGAGTACAAGGTCGAGACTAGGCTAGCATTTCTCGAATTCACTCAGAACTGATAAGTTTCCAGAAAAGGGATAATCTTTACTCACCACATACTTCCTCGGTACTTGAGAGTATAAGGCCCGCTTTCGAGAGTTCTACCGAAATGGCTGTGGACCTTGTGCCTTTCGTTGCCGCTCTGGTCCACGAGGGTCAGCTCAAACAAAGCCCTAACATCGGCTCCTTCGCTGGCGAGGGCTATGAAGAGAGACACGTAGACAGAATTGTCCTCTGGACTCTTGCCATCTGGGTAGAAGTAGATCGCCCACGAGTATCCACCGACCATGAACGTATCGGAGGCGACGTATTTGCCTATCCCCATCCCTTTCGCCAGAGAGTAGCCGCTGATCTTGAATTCGTGGGAGCCATTGATGGTTTCCGTGCGAGAGGTCGACTCCGTGAGAGACGAAACAGACGATTTCGAAGATCCAGGAACCTCGGCGCAAACCCTAATTGCGTCCATCAAACAAAGACGAGATCCAGGAATCACGACTTTGTCAGGAAAAAAAATTGAATATTTCCTCGATCTTCTTGCCCGGAATAAGTATCCCTGCGCAGCTCAAGCCTTGGAGTTTTGGAAGAAGCCGGGATTAGTATGCAAACTCAGGGTCTCGAATTAGAAAGAAAAAGGTCGAGAATTTAAGAGCCAAGACGAGAAAAGAAATGAGGGATTTTGCGGAATCGAGACTCGAACCGATAATCGGCGGCGGTCGGAGCTGAATCGTGGTGGATCGTGACGACGACGAGGTTGGCCGAAACGAGAGGAAGAGAGAGAGAGAGGAGCACACTTGGATTATCGGTTTAACTTTACCACAGCCATTTGGTAGTGGTAGGTATATAAATGAAAGTCCACAAAATTAAGTTACATGCCAATTCTGCATATTATTTTTTGGCAGGAAATTAATCTCTCCCCTTACGCCTCAGGATTTTCCCTCTCCCAAAGCCAAGATCATCCTTTTTCAAATTTTGTAAGATCATTTATATTCGAATCTAGAGGGTTACAAGGGGGTTGGAAATTTTTGGTTGTAATTTGGCAAAAGAAAATATAGATTTAATTTAACTAAGCTTTTCCATTTTGGAGTTAGGATACCTGTTCTGCTGTTCAATTTGTATATGCATTACATTTTAGAAAATATATTTTTTTAAATTAATAAAAAAGATTTATCAAAAGTTTCTAAATATTTTTAAAATTATCCAAAATATCTAAATTATTGATAGTGTAGAAAATGGTTCTAAGTAACATTTTAAAATATATAAATTACTCGTTGTTTTTTTTCCCCATGATTTTTTGTCCTAGCTTTGACAAAACAAGTCAAAAAAAGTTACACAAAAGAAATTAGAACAGAGATTCGATGTTGATCGTCGCTTATAGTAATATATTTTTAATAAAAATCTAACCCTAGTTAGTGTGTGTAAAACTATAAATTAACATAAATATTTTGTTTCAAGAATATGAAAGACTATACTTTTTTTTATGAGAAATGGTCTCATATGACACACATCCAAGTTTCTATTCCCAGAATAACACACGCTGTCATTTCTCTCTAACATAGCATTCATTAATGAGGTCATTGACAACTATAACCATCATTTGAGTGGAAATAAAAAATTAGAAAAGGATAAAAATCCTCGAGCTCTCTTCGACGTCGATCAATCAATGGACGACGGCGCGTCGACGGCGGACAACGGAGACTGAAGCAAGGGACGACGTCGGCAGCAGACGACTGAAGATGAGGGCGATTAGCGGCGGAAGACGGGAGGAAGGTATATTTCTTCATCTCTGCAATTCTGTATGATTATTGAATAGACAATCAAAATCGATTTGATCCACCATGAGGAAGGTTGCATTAGTAACATAGTCTAAATTGAAGGTTGGGTTGAACATTATTTGTTTGTTCTCTGATTATAGAGTTGTTTATGATGATAATTTCACGTTTGATTCAGAACAGTGGAACTGTGATTGCATTTTGGGATTTATGATTAGATGTTTTATAATAAAATGCATTTACACCAAGTGATTTCAGGTTTGATAAAGTGATCTTGTCATAGATCAAAGATTCAGTGAGGCTTTTAGCTTCTCTGTCATGGTATCATCTTTGCTTCCATCCTTGAAACGTTTTACATTGTTTAAGGGAGAAATTAAACTTTGTATATTGAAATCGGACTCATTTGAAGCAGTTGAATCAGTGCTCCAAAAGTAGCTTGTTTCTATTCAGCAGGTTGTTAGTCAATCAACTTCATATCGAGATCAATGCTTGACACAGCTTCAATGTTAGACCCTGAGGCAGAGACCAGAGAATCAGACTCGTTCGAAGCAGTTGAATCATATGAAGCAGCACAAGTTGCAGCAGCCAGAACATCAAACTCGAGCTTCTTAGTAGCATAAGCATCAGTTGCTTGTTCAAGCATCTCGTAAGTACACAACCAAGTTCTTGTCTCGGTGATTGGGTGTCTGAGTATGAGTATCAATCATTATCATCTTTTATCAACAAACACCTACCAAGTAATCATGATGTTTTTTTGTTCATCTCTTATGCAGCTGATAGTACTTATTACATTTACAGAGTTTGAAGAGCTAGAAGCTATTGAGAATGAGTTTATTAGGCCTCCGTCGAGCCCTACGTTCAAGAAAAGTCCTATAGAGGAAAAATAGAGCTCATCAAACTCATCCTCCTCAAATACTAATCAAATTATATCAAATTTGTATAAAAATGTTCTTGAAGGATTTAGGAAGCATTTCACACATTTAGGAAAGCTTTCCAGAATTGTATAAATATGTAATTATTTATACAACTACTCCAATTTTAAGAATCCCCTATATATTAAAAGAGAATCTATTTTTGAAAATAACCTTCCTAAATCTGAGTTATTGTTTCCTTCAAACATAAAAAAAAAACACAAAAAGAAGATTTAAAGTTGCTAACATGACTCGAAGTTTGCTAAAATGACTCAAAATTACTAACATGATTCAAAGACACATTCAGAAAGACCTTCTTAAATCTATATTATTGTTTCCTGAAATCTTAAAAGGCTGTTGTATTATATATATATCCATAATTTACAATAATAATCACCCATTTGCGCACCTGAAAGCACAACAAAAATTGAAGAAACCAGTTTTAGTAAGAGCTTCCTAAATACAAACAATATCTTCCTAAAGTTTTTATAAAATACGAGTTTAGAAACGCCTTCATAAATACAAACATAAGGTTCCTAAATGCTTCATAAAAACAACCAAGTGAGACATAAACACTCAAAGTTTGAATTTTGTAATGAATTTCAGCAAGGTCTTCCTAAACAGTAGATACCAACAAAAGTTCTATTGTGTAGGAACCCATGGTTTAGGCCACCAGAACTGCTCTACGGTTCTACAATGAATAGAAAGGCTTTTTATTCTTGAAGGCTTTCCTAAAAGCTTATTATTGTTTACTAAAACATCTAAAGCTGTTTTATTTCCTACAATATTAACAGAATTAAAGATTAATCCATTTTGATAAATTCAATTAGGCAAATTCGATCAAAATTACACTTCACTAACACATTTTTGTTGTTTTGGGAAGACCTTCCCAAATGTGGGTTAATGCTTTCTAAACTTATTGAAATGTTGTTGATTTTTGAATACCTTCTTAAAACTATGTTCTTATTCCCTAAACCACATAAAAACTTATAAAACACATTGATTGATACAATAATAATCATCCTTTGATACAAACCACAATCATCATCCGTTAATACAAACCATAAGAATCATCCGTTAAGCTCTCTAGACAACATAAGTTCGATAAAAATAGAAAAAAGTATTTTGAAGATGTCCTATACTATGGCTTTTTGTCTTTATCAGAATCATCAAACCAATGTCATGGCTCCTCTCCAATCTTGAATTTCAAAGGTGGAATCTTAATCGTTTCCATTTGCGCACCTAAAAACATCGCAAAAATAAAAGAAATGATTTTCAGTAAGGCATTCCTCAATACAAACAATTGCTACAAATACGAGTTTTAGTAAGGCTTTCCGAAATAACAACAATGGTTTCCTTAAGCATTCCTAAATTTCAACAAATGCTTCATAACCTTCAATAAATATTTCGTAAAGCTTTCTTAAATACCAAAAATCGCTTCCCATGACCACCCTAAATAGCAACAATGTGCAAGAACCTATCTTGCTTTGTGAAAACATGAAAGCTCAAGCTACGTTCCTAAACCAATGATTCATTCACCTACTCACAAGACAATAGCTGGTTACTAGACTAGAACACAACAAGTTCAATCTCAAAAGTTTGGCATACAATGAGACTACAAAACTGTAAGACATGTAATAAACTCTTACTACAAATACGAGTTTTAGTAAGGCTTTCCGAAATAACAACAATAGTTTCCTTAAGCCTTCTTAAATTTCAAAATGCTTCATAACCTTCAACAAATATTTCGTAAAGCCTTCTTAGATACCAAAAATCGCTTCCCATGACCACCCTAAATAGCAAAATGTGCAAGAACCTATCTTGCTTTGTGAAAACATGAAAGCTCAAGCTACGTTCCTAAACCAATGATTTATTCACCTACTCACAAGACAGTAGCTGGTTACTAGACTAGAACACAACAAGTTCAATCTCAAAAGTTTGACATACAATGAGACTACAAAACTGTAAGACCTGACACAACAACAAGGTTCCAAACAAGATGCTCTACTACCCATCAAAGCTTTACCAAACAATTAATATCTGATGACTAGTTCCAGATCTTATCAATGAAACTTCCACTGACACTAATCGTAATCAAAATCGGGAAGGATTCAGAACTTAATTGTATGCCAAACTTGACATTCATTTACCAGAAACAAAAGCAAAAAAGCCTAATTCCTACAAAATCTTGACAAGAGTTACTAACAAACATCGAATTAACATTAGAGATTGTCTTATTACGCAGTCAATTTCAGATTCCTAACAAAAGAACACGACTTTACGAACCTGAACAACAAATATACTAAGGTTAAAGTAGATGTGATTCTCCACACCACCAAAATTTGGGAAGAAGAAATCAGAGACCATTAAAACCTTAAGCTTTGATTCCGCCATGGATTATGGATTTGAAGCTCTGAAATTTCTGGTTTATAAACAAATCATGATGTGGTAGAACTCTTGGAGAACATCTATCGATGCTGAAATTCATAGAAAGAAGACTGAATATTAAATCAAGAGAGGATAATTCCATGATCTCTCATCCAAATCCAAATCAAACTATAAAAGAACTAAATTTCGCAAAGGAAACAAAACCACCACAAACAGAATTTCACAGAATCTGAGCAACAGAGAAGAGGATCGAAGATTCAAACTTTTCTCGGGATCTCCTCACTTGTTGGGATGGTTTTTGATGGTGGACTCAGCGACTTGGTTTCCGGCAACGGAGGATTTTGGTGAATCGAGTTTTGGTACAGTCGGAGGTTCTTTAGCACGCGACGGCAAGACGAATCAGCGTGGAGGTGATATGATTCCGGCACAACGAACGACTGCGACGGCGAATGGGGACGGCGAACGGCGAAAGGTTAGGTTTTGCAGAGATCTTTCGCGTAAGTTTTTTTTTTGGCGTGTTTTATGTTAGGGGGTAAGATAGTCTTTTTGATATTTTATGAATGTTATTTGGGGAAAAACTGAGCGTGTGTGTTATTTTGGGAATGAAAACCAAGAAATGTGCTATCAAGGAGAATTGCCCTTTTTTTTATTAAAAAAAATGTCTTTCCGAGTAGACGATCAAAGAATTTATAAAATTGCGAAATTAAGAAAAAGAAAAAGGAATAACCCTAGGTGTTTGTGCTAAGAGAGGATACAGTGAATAATCGGGGCAAAGCATCGAGAAGATCGGACCCGAAGAGAAGTCATCGCCGAGTGACCCAACCCTACTCAACAAGCGACGGTGGGATTCACCAAAGACTTGTCCTTTAATCCTCAGATGTTTCACAGGCTCTCTTCGTCTTTCGCTCGCTCCATCATCTTCCCCAAATCCATCGCCACCTCCCGCTCCCTTCCTCAGTCCCTCCGTCGCCGTCCTTCTCTCTCTTACTCCTCTTTCGAAATGCCCGATAACCCTAAAACCCCCAGTTCGTCCCAAATCCCGTCTCCCACCAAACCCGAATCCCTTCGCTCTCTCGAATTTCACATGGGTTCCTGCTTCGGCGCCGACCCGATCGTCCCGCCGCCGAATCAGATCGTCATCGTTATCAGCGGTCCCAGCGGAGTCGGCAAAGACGCGGTGATCAATAAGCTCCGAGAGGTTCGTGAAGGTCTACACTTCGTCGTGACCGCCACCAGCCGTCCGATGCGGCCCGGTGAAGTCGACGGGAAAGACTATTTCTTCGTCTCGAGGGAGCAGTTCCTGTCGATGGTGGAGAAGGAGGAGCTTCTGGAATACGCTCTCGTTTACGGCGAATACAAAGGGATTCCGAGGAAACAGATTCAGG
Organism: Isatis tinctoria; assembly: GCA_010577795.1. Lineage (NCBI taxonomy): Eukaryota > Viridiplantae > Streptophyta > Magnoliopsida > Brassicales > Brassicaceae > Isatis > Isatis tinctoria. Next base: position 32,176,779 of record CM021246.1, read on the forward strand.
AGTTCATGGCCAAAGGGGAAGACATTGTTCTGAGGGTCGATATCCAAGGAGCTCAGACGCTGCGGAGGATCCTTGGCAACTCTGCGGTGTTTATATTCCTGGTGGCCGAGAGCGAGCTTGCGATGGTGGAGAGGTTGATCGACCGGAAGACGGAGAGCCAGGAGGAGCTGCTTGTTAGAGTAGCCACTGCCAGAGAAGAGGTTAGGCATCTAAAGAACTTCGATTACGTTGTTGTCAATGCCAAAGGGAAGCTTGACGACGCGGTCAACCGCGTGGAATCTATTATCGACGCCGAGAAATCCAAAGTTCATCAGAGGATTGTCAGGATTTGATGCTGTGGTTTCTTTCCATTCATGTGCTTGGTACGGTACTATTTGCTTCCTTCGATTCAATTTCAGGAATATGCTTTAGAATGGTACCATGTTTTGACGGTTTTATCGAGTCATTCTTACAAAAAGCCGCTTAGCTTGAATAAGTTGTTTACATGATCTGCTTGCTTGCGGTTCTTGTCGCGATGCCAATGCCTGCTTGGTTCTCTCCTAGACTTGTCTGGTTATTCGTTGGAGAGCCCGCCTGCTAAACTAGTAGATATTCCGGTATGAATCATTGGAATCATCTTCCCAGTAACTAGAAGAACTTGTGCTACTCTGATGTGTTGGCGTTCTTAAGTTTGCAGATATACACATTGTTTGTATAAACTCTTAACGGTTTCACGATGGTTTATTGCAGATATCCATTGCTCTGTGGCATCTGTGTCTTCATATACAATTCCATCACAGAGCAAACAATTCTGGTATCGGTATGCGCATTTCATTCTACGGGAAATGAAAAATTCAGGTGAATCCCCCTCGGTGTTTACAAGGAACTGTTTTGATTAATCAAATCATATCTTTACACTTTACATGGATAGATTCTGTTATCATCATCCTCGCAATTTGATCAATCAGGTTACTTAATTTTATGGAGAATAATAGTATTGAATTAGTGTATTGAATTAACCTAACTTAACAAGATAGGCCGGTGGCGGCTGAGTTCCAAGAATTTTGGAACATGTTTCTTGTACATTTTCTTATACATAAAAAAGGTTGAAGAAACTTAATATAGTGAGGATGACCCAATTTAAAAGCCTTGAGCTTGACACAGGAAGAGTTGTGCTGGAATTTGGACTTGCCAAGTCACCGCCCATAAACCATAATCAAAGTACTTTGCAATGAACTATTTGGTTACGATTAGTTTTATAAACACAAATCTAGTTTCGTACGTCAACTCTTTGAATTTCCAATGATTCACGACTTATCTGAACATAAACTATTAAATATCCATTTTAATTTACATTAGAATCTATAAATTATCGATGCTAATTTTGTGATATAGAGCCCCAACAAGCAGAGAATGCGTATCCAAGGAACGTAAAACGCCCGGGTGTTTTCACTGCATGTTTAGTTTTTATGTAATAAATCAATATTCTAAAAAGAAAAGAGATTCGTTTAGTCACTGGGTATTTGAATCCGGTTCTCTTTCTTTTTTTTGGTCAAGAAGTTGAAACCATTATTAGCAACATGCAATCGCATTGATCGCAGTCGCAGCATAGTCACCGGTACCGAACGTTCTTCAAAATATTTATTCGTTTTAGCTACCTGATATTATGCAAAGATGATGCATATGCTAATCAACAAGGAAGTTCTTGCAAATCACCAAACTCATTTTTGGTTTAGTAATTTACAAAATAGTTTTTGTTTGCTTGTTTAGGACAATCGATTTAAGGTTCGGTTTGTATGTGGCACAAGGCACCGTACAAAAGGCTCAGCGGCGGCTTTGATAAAGGATAAGTCAAGTCAAGCAACTTCATCAAGTTAGTGACGTTTTTTGTTTTCAATTGAAGAACTAGAAAATAAAGAATCGGGTCTCCTTCATGTAATGATTGGATAAACAAAGCTTAGAAACATTTTTTCTCATTAAGTTATAGAGGGGAAATGACAGAAAAACAAACAGCAACTTTAAGTTACACTTTCTTGTACTCTTCCTTTTCAATTTTGCCTCATTGGTATCTTCCTCTCCACTCTTCGCCTTTCTTCCTAATCTCTCTTACACTATGTGCTTTGTGCGATATATATATAATCGTACCTTTTCTCGTTTATATCCATTATCAACGAATCCTAGAGTAAAAAAAAAATACTATATAAACGGATAGGAATATTCTCGCAAGGTCTAATGGATCCCGAGAAATTTGGAGAGGATGATCGGAGCATCCATTTGCAGGTTTTCTTTTCTTAATATTTACATATAAAAGTTTTGTTTTCTTGCGTTTTAGATTTTCGTTAGTAATTCAAACATATGCCTTGGAATAAAGAACATTCATAATTAGTGGACGTAAGAGAAAACTTTTATAAGTAAATACATAAACAGGTACGGGAGCTCCAAAAGTTGGAGGAAGCTCGAGGTTCAAGCGACACCGTATTGGACTTCAGATACAGCGTCGAGAAAGCAGACAGCGGCGAAACCGCAGACGCTACGCCTCTATCTACGGCGATCTCGTTCCACCGATCAGCCTCCCCGGCGCCGGAGCAAAAGCTCACGCTTTTCGCTCTCCGCCTTGCGATCCTCGAGAAAATCGCTACTTGCCTCGGAACACTAGGTTTCATCTGGGCCACGGTGGTTCTTCTCGGCGGATTCGCCATCACCCTCGAAAAATCCGATTTCTGGTTCATCACCATCATTCTCCTCATCGAAGGCACCAGAATCTTCAGCAGAAGCCACGAGCTCGAGTGGCAGCACCAGGCCACGTGGACTGTAGCAGGCGTCGGAATCAGTAGCTTCCGTGCGCTCCAATCAACCTCAGTTTCGCTTCTCAGAAATCTCAAACGAATCAGGTTTTTAACTTAGTCCAACTTGAATCGACTCGATTTTAGGGTTTACATATGATTTGAGTCGTGATTGTTTGTTTCTTTGCAGCGGAGGGGTCTTGAAGCCAATCCTCGAGAGCCGGTTGAGAGAGAGGGATTGCGTCGTCGGACGACAAGAGACCTTGGATCGCCGAACCACTCGGGCGTGGAAGAACTCAGAGGTTCCTCTTCTTCCGTACGCGAGATGGCTCTACATCTCCAGCTACGTGAGCCGTCTACTCTACTGGCTCCAGCTCCTCTCAGCGACCGCCTGCGTGGCTCTGTCTTCTTACAAACTCGTCAGGCACAACTACGGAGATGTTCAGGACGGACAGATGGACAAAAGGAACAGACAGGCCGCTCTAAGCATCTTCTACTCGCTCGCGCTTGCCGAGGCCTTGCTGTTTCTTGCGGAGAAAGCTTACTGGGAGTGGCAGGTCAGTGTGTGTAACTTGCTTGAGAATGTGACTAGAGAGTGTGGCTTTGGGGTTACTGGGATGGTCTCGATCAAGAGATTCTTCTATGACGCTTACTCAAAGTCTGTCAACGGGAGCATCTTCGACGGTGTGAAGATGGATATGGTCAGCTTCGCTATGGAACTGTTGGGCTCTAGCTGCTCAGATGAACAGCTCATCGGAGCAAGAATTCTCCGGCAGTTTGCGGTAAACGAGCGGTTCGCAGAGGATACGCTTGAGAAGATCGGAATCAACTTGCCCGTCATTGAAAGGTTTGTTCTTTCTACGTCAAAATGCCTAATTATGCAGAGACCTGCTGAAGCCATGTTAAGATTGCGTGTATTGTGTTACATACTTAAAATCATTCTCATAAAATTCTTTGTCTACGTATTGTTAAATTTAAACTTTCTTGTCCAGGTTGGTGGAGATGCTGAACTGGAAAGATATGCAAGAAGAAGAGATCAGGAGATCAGCCGCTGAGATACTATCGAAGCTCGCTGGCAAAAAACAGAACTCTCTCAGAGTCGCCGGAATCTCTGGTGCGATGGAATCCATTTCATCACTGTTGCAGAACACAAGGTCTTTAGGTGAAGCTCCCGACGAGATTGGAGAGAAGAAAATCTTCCACGACCATCATCTACAATACGATTTCTGGAGGTTCAACAATTTAGGCCTCTTGATTCTAAAAAAACTATCCAGAGATCATGACAACTGTGGAAAAATAGGCAACACGAGAGGGCTTCTTCCAAAGATTATCGATTTCATGCACACAGATGCAACACTCTTGAAGGATGAGAACAAAGAGATGGTTCTGTCGCGAGTCCTGACAGTGAAACGGTCCCTGCAGCTAGTGAAAATGTTAGTAAGCATGAGCGGGAGCGCAGGGAAATGTCTAAGGAAAGAGATCTCGGAAATTGTTTTCACAGTCAGCAACTTGAGAGACGTACTGCGTCATGGAGTGAGATACCCGAAACTGCAGAAGCTCGGGATCGAGATCCTGAGCTTCCTCGCGCTTGAGACAGATGCACGGGAAAGAATTGGCGTGACTGGAGGTGTCTTGAAAGAGCTGTTCAACATTTTCTTGAAAAGCAAAACACATGAGGATGGGAATGAGAGCCGGGTCAGAATCGCTGCAGGGGAAGCTATAGCTATGCTTGCTTTGGAGAGCAGAAGCAACTGCATCCACATTCTAAAGCTCGGAGTCTCGGGACGACTCGTGGATGCACTTGAAGTTCCTTTGGTCCGTGTCAATGCAGCGAGAGTGTTGAGAAATTTGTGCATATACTCTGGACATGAATGCTTTCTCGACCTAAGATTCATTAAAGCAGCAGCTCAAACGGTGAGTACGTTACGAATGTTGGTATACATGTGACACTTAAATCCCGCCAAAAAGGTTCAAAACATATTTTGTTTTCTTGCAGGTGTTGAAGTCAATAACATCAGTAGACAACAAATTACAGGAAGTGATGCTAGGGTTAGCAACACAAGTGTTCAAATTCATGAGTTCAGAAGAAGCAAACGTCGCTCTGACGGATTCAGGGATCAAGAAGCAAGAACTAGCGAACTCTCTGGTTTCGATTCTGAAAAAACATGACAAGCCAGCGATCAAAGTTCCGAGAATCAGGAGGTTTGTGATCGAGCTGGCGATATGGATGATGGAAGATGATGTGGTGATCGTTGGGATGTTCAGAGATTTTGGCATGGAGAGAGAGCTCGAGAAGGTTTTGGAAACGACAGCTGAGCTCGAGAACTTTGATGTTTTCTCGGGGACGGTTGGTGTGAGCCGCCATAGCAGAACGGTTCATTGGTTAGCTGAGTTGGCATTAAAATTGCTCGAGGAATAAGTATTATATCTTCCTCTTGGAGAACTCCCTGGATCAAAAACTTGTAACTATTCTTTTTTGGTATGCACAACCAGAAAAAAAAAAAAAACTGTAACTATTGTATATTTGTTTTGTAAGTAAAAGAAATAAAATGCGATAATTATGAAATACATTCATTTTTACAATAGTAAATAGTTTGCTTATCTTCTAGCTCATGATTTATTTCGTTACACATTTGTTTTATATATGGCTATAATATTTCTTATAGGGAACGATAATATACAAAACTACCAAATCTAAAGTTATCTTGAGTAAGAAATTTTTTCAAGAATCAATTTTAGAAAATTGATCGCAAATAAAATAGATAAATTTTATTAAGCTAAAGTGGTATTGAAAATAGACCAATACTAATCTAAGATAAGGGGGAAAAAAATTCTTATATTGTCGTATCTAAAATTGTTGGGCATACTAAATCACCAACTGTTTTTTTTACCTTTCCCATAATTATAACATCTTTCTTTGATCTATCTAGCCAAAATATCTGAACTGGATTTGTCATTGGATAATTAGTACTATTTTATTTTATTTTTGGAAGCAACTGATTTCTTTTTCAAGTACTCAATGTCCTCTTATTTATGATCCAATTTTTTTGAGAGAACAAATCTATTTTTTTGGGAGAACAAATTTGTTTTTTTTTTTAAATTCCGAGAAGAAAAAAGATTTAGTAGTATTTTATCATTAGTTATATCTCCTGCAGAGAAATAGGAGCGGCGGTGCGGAGGACAATGACAAAACAAAACAAAGGCATGTGACACCAATCAGCACCATACAACACAAATTGAATACTTAAAAGGAAATGTCAAAAACACCCCCAACGCCACACCGACGCGACTTCTGAAAACGCTTCGTTGCCCACATGTCGCTGCTCCATTATTCAGCGCGGTCATCGGACTGGGGTCATGGTAAATCTAGTGGGACAACAAGGATATAATCGTCCAGACATTAAGATTGTCTTTTCTCCCTCCACCTCCATTAAAACGCTTTTTTGGCTGCTCTTGGGAAGTCCTAAATTTTCCTGGAGATTTAATTTTTAGCTGTCAAATAGTATTCAATTTTCCACTTAAATTTATAAATGATGTTTGGTGTGTGTAGATGAGAGTTTAATACTTTTTTTGTCTTCCCTCAAGTGACTTATTCTCTCTTCCGTATCTTGGGAGGATTTCAACTTCTTGGTGAATCTAGGATTTAAAACTGCAAAACCTAGAAAGAGAAGGGACAGTTATTGGTTTTTCTTCTTTTATTTTCTGTGGATAAATCATTCATCGTCATCATCATCTTACAAGAGTTCCGGAAGGGAAATTCATCCATTATTGAAGCATTTAGAGTAAGTTTAATGTTTAATGTATCTTATTATTCTAAAGTAATGGTTTTTGACTTTTAATGTTTTCTCGGTATAGAGAGAATCTAAAAGCGTAAGCTTTACTAAAGAAAAGAAAAAAAAAAAAACTCATCTTGGAAATTGGCTTGTCGTCGAATTGGTTTCTAGTTTTTATCTATTTTCGTCGGTTTTCTCACTTGCATTTGTTCCTTTCTGTGTTCTTTTCCATTCTTGTTTCGGTCGGATCTTCAGATGCCGGAGAAAGGAGCGATTATATCTCCGGTGCCGCCGAGCCAATTGTTGATTCTACGGCCGAGTCCTCTGCTTCAATGGCGTCTCGGTGCTCTTACAGCACTCGTCTTCTTCCTCATGCTAGTCGTCTGGAGGATCGACGATTGTTCGATACAAAGCTTCGTGGAGCCATGGAGATTCAATGCATTCTCCGTTCGACTCACTCTTTCTCCGTCTCCTTCCCCTTCACCGTCGTCGCCGAAACCTCCCCTTATAGAATCCGACAAACCCCACCGACAGAATCTCACTCTGAACACCACGACGGTTCCACGGAGTCTTAACGCGAAGAAGACGAATCTCACTTCTAACTCGACCCGCGTCCAACTCGGGTGGATTGCCGCCGAACCGGAGAAGAATTTCACGGCGAATCTCATGAGAAACTGGTTGGCTCCAGGAGGCGTACCGTGCAGGGAGGCCAAGACCGTCGAGATTTCCGTTCCCGGCCTCGACGGGACTGATAACTTAGAGCTAACCGCCGGCGAGATCCACGTATTCAAATTCCAAGCCATCGACGAATCCAACAAACCCGTTTGCATCGGTGGGGACTATTTCGAGACTGATTTATCCGGCGAGAATTGGAAATCGAGGCCGCCGGTGAAAGACTTGGGCAACGGAACTTACTCGATGTCGCTGCAGGTTCATCCTGAGTTCGCCGGAGAGTTCAACCTCACCGTCATTTTGCTCTTCCGCCACTACCAAGGCCTCAAGTTCAGCACCGCGCGTCTGGGCTTCGACCGAAAGCTTCGAAACATCCGGTTACGCTTCGTCACGAAGCCCGACATTGCTCTGCCGGAGCTCCGATCATGTAAAAGATCCGACTTCACCCGAGACGCCTGGTCAGGGAGATGGACTAGGGTCGGGAAGAACGACGACTGCCAGATAAGCAACGACGGCCGTTACCGCTGCCTCGCCGCGGATTTCCCTTGCCGGAAACCGTGGTGCGACGGGGCGGTTGGAGGCATAGAGAGCAACGGTTGGGTTTACTCAAGCCATTGCTCTTTCAAGCTCTTCTCCGGCGATTCCGCGTGGGATTGCTTGAAAAACAAGTGGATTTTCTTCTGGGGGGATTCGAACCACGTGGATTCCATCAGAAACATGCTCAACTTCGTCTTGGGTCATCCGGAGATCCCCGCCGTTCCGAGAAGGTTCGACCTGAAGTTCTCGAATCCGAAGAACTCATCGGAGACGGTTAGGATCACGAGTATCTTCAATGGCCACTGGAACGAGACACAGAACTACCAAGGGCTGGACTCGCTCAGAGACCGCGACTTTAGAGAACTGCTCAAGAAGTACTTCTCGGAAGACCGTGCTCCCGACGCTATGGTGGTGAACTCGGGTCTACACGACGGGATTCACTGGCCCAGCCTTAGAGCCTTTGAGAAAGGCGCTGAAACCGCGGCTGCGTTTTGGAAGGAAGTTTTCGACGGGGTCAAAAGCAGGGGATTGAAGCCGCCTCAGGTGATTTTCAGGAACACGATCGCGACGGGAGGCTACGCTAGATTGCTAGCGTTTAATCCGAGCAAAATGGAGGCGTTTAACGGCGTCTTTCTTGAGAAAATGAGGGACGTGGGATTGGTCACAAGCGTCGTTGATAACTTTGATATGACGTATCCCTGGCATTATGATAACAGGTGCAACGACGGTGTTCATTACGGAAGAACTCCGGCGAAAATGCGGTGGAGGGACGGTGAAATCGGACATCAGTACTTTGTGGATTTGATGCTCGTTCACGTGTTGCTAAATGCTTTGTGTGTGAGCTAGTGATGATAAACTTTGGGTTTAGGAGTCACGGATTCTTTATTTTTGTGTAGACTTTCTCATTCTTTTCTTCTTCTTTTTTGGAGTATAGATAAAAATATTATTTGGGAAAAACTCGACTGGAGATTGAGTTTCGATTGTATAAATGTACAAATAATAGCGAGAGAGATTGGGTCAACAAATATGTACTAAAACACTTCTGATAATAAGAATTTCGAATTTTTCTTAGTGGAACAAGTCTTAAACATTGTCCAATTTAAAACTGACTTTTGGAGTTGGAAGTCGCTCGTCTCTGTTCCAGTACTCTGTTCTTAATTCTTTATTCATGGATTCTACTTGGAAGTAAGAGCTTCTAGGATTTGACTAGCTGGGGATTCGAAGTGTCAGCAAGTGACAACTAATCTGTAGTTTGATAACAAAAATCATTGTGAAGGATTGGAAAAACCTTTATATCTTGTTAAACTGAAGGATTACCACCGTTTTAATCAGTTGCATCGAGATCGATTTGATCTTCTTGGATATGATCAAGGTTAATCTTACGTGCTAATTAAACGACGTTACTCTTCTCCCTCGTATCTATAACACGGATCAATACTTGATATGTCTTTGGTCGCAGCCAATAATGCTTGCATTAGTGAATGTCTGGAACAGATGCTCCGTTCTAGTGCTATTGATCATCAGGGAAACGATAGTGTCATTGATGTTAACTTCATTGTTTATGTAAAGTATTAGTTGCAAAAGTGTAATAAGTGCTAGGTTTATTGGGTTGTATAAATTACAAAATATTAAAAAACGGTGTGAGAACAAGAAAAAGCAATACTCTGTACGAGAAAAGGAAAGAGGAAAAAGGATGAGCCGAAAAATCAGGGACTGGTCAAGAAAAATAATGAAGCAATTAATCATTCCGAATGGGGTCAAATCAGATGAATAGTCTTTTTCATTGTAAAGCCTAATATTAGAATAAAAAGGAGATATTTGGAAACCAAAAAGGGAGATTAAAGTTTCCTTACTTCATAATGGTGAAAGTTCAAGCAAAGTGTGTGTGTGTGTGTCTGTGTCGTATATAAAAAGATATATATTGGTTTCTTTTGCAAGGAGGAAGCGAGGTATATCAACTTGTTAAAGAGAACAAACAATGTATTTGTCGGCGTCCTTGATTCTTGGCTTATTATTGGCGACCCACACACCAATTTCACATTTTCCTTCACCACATGAATATAATCGGGTTGAGGATGTTTTGATTCTTTCGTTTGATTCGGTGTAGAAAATTTAATAACCAAACTGAAATATATCGGTCTTTTTTTGTTCAATTTTGGTTAATATTTCAAATATTTAGGTTTATTCGGCTCTAGCTGTCACACTAAATTTAGTTGTTCGATACAAATTCGACTTGTTGAACATAAAAATTTGTTGATACCATTCAAAATTTCAAATGATAAACCATTTTTGGTTTAATAATTTCGGTTTAGGTTTGATTCGGTATACAATTAATCAGTAATAAACCGAAATGTTTTTTTTTTCTTTTAATATTTTCAGATATTAGCACAATGATGATATTCCTCTTGCATTTATTACTGGACACACACATTATCTATACTCTTTTTTTTTTGACATCGAGATGGTTACAACTTACAACACATTATCTATATATCTTTCAAAAAAAAACACATTGTCTATATATATACTTACTTCTTATAATACAGCCCAAAATCCAACATCCCACTCTCGTGAACCATAAAAGAAGAAAGAGAGGGAAAAAAATGGATACGATGAAAACATCAAAAATAAAGTTCACAAAAGAGATGATAGAGTCTATCAAAGACAAGCTCCCAAGGCTCAGCCTTCTCCTCCTCTTCCTCCGACAATGCTACGGCGGTTGTGGCGACCGGACCCACTTACTCCCTTGTTCCATCGCCACCGCCTCCACCCGCTTCTGGAACCTTTCGGATCGTCCCGTGGAGCTTCAGATTCGAGTCGGGTCGATCCTAAAACGGGTCCACACTCTCAAACCGGGACGTTCCAAGAAGCTCAGGCACAGTAACATCCACAGAGCCTACATGCCTGAACAGGAAGGACGTAGATGGTTGTACTACGACGACACGTGTCTACCGTACGTATGGGTTCACGAGACCGGTACGGACTTGTCGAAGATGGTGAAGCAACAGTACGTGAGTCTCGATGATCTGAGGGATTGCTCGGAGATTAGGGTTTTTAAGGATTTACAGAGAGGTTGTGTCTCTGTTGAGAAGAGAGACAGAGCTTCTGCTTTGTGCTGATTCTCTATTTCCTTCTTCGATTCTCCTTGTGAAATTTATCACTATTGGTTAGTTCATCTAAATAATTATGAGTACTATATATATTTGATTGTCAAACATTATGCATGTGTGATGTGTCTATCTATATGTATCTCCATCTCCAGTACTCTCTTGTTGATTTTGGAATTTATTGGATTAAACTATGTCATCAGAAATTGATCTTTTACCAAAAGGGGTAAGTAGTTCTACTTCTCCGAATTTTGTGGTAGTTGAGGAATTTATATATGTATATATATATATATAGGGGTGGGCATAATTCCCGTCCCGTTCTGACCCGTCCCATCCCGTACCCGTTCCCGAATTCCCGTCCCATATATATCCCGTATTTCCATATGAGATAAGTTTTCAATTCCCAATCGGGAACGGGATGGGATGGGAACGGGAATTCCCGTAGTTCCCGAAATCTCGTTTAAGATAAATATAAATATGTAGTTTATATATATTCTATGCATATGTTATGTAAAATAAAATCATATCTTATCTATATAATAATATATAAATGTATTATAATATATTACAAAAGTTTTTCTTTAATTGTTTAGAAGTTAAACCTAATTATAAAGTTGAACAAGAATACAATCAATAAAATTTCAAACTTTTAATTTATATGGAATATTTTTTTAATGTATTTTTCATAATTTAAAGTTTAAAACATATATGTTGTGATAATAAATAAAAGAATACAATAATATATATTTAAATTATAAGTTTTTTTTTAAATGGGAATTCCCGTTCCCATCCCGTTCCCGTCCCGTCCTATCCCGTTCCCGTTCCAAATGTTAAATGGGATACAAATGGGATCAGTTTTTGTGTTCCCGAAATTCCCGTTCCCGTCCCGTTCCCGACAAATCCCGTCCCGAATTCCCGAACGCCCACCCCTATATATATATATAGTGAAAGAAAAACATTGACAAGATTATGTTATCAAGGTAATATAGCTTGGTTAATAGTTATAGTATAAGTGATCTCTGAGCTATGTTAACAAAATTCACACGAATGATCCATGAATGGTTCATAGTCCAAAGTTAAGAAGTTTCTTTTAATATTCCTAAATAGTGATTAACTTAAACAAAGTTTCTGTTTAAAAAAAAAAAAAACAAAAAAACAAAGGTTTCTTATAGCGAAGACTATTCCTCGAGGTGTCTTTTCGTCTTCTTTCTTGCTGAGAAACAAATACTCTTTACACATTTCTCAATGAAATCAATAATGTGTGTTGGAGAAAGGCAACAGAACCCAGTGAGGTGCTTTGATGGCAGGCAAAATAATGACCTTCCTCAGATCCTTTCCACTTTGGTAGAGCACTAATAAATTAATTCAACTATGCCATCTTTATATTATCCAATGTTCAGTATTTGATGCACTAAACTTTCGGTTAAAACTCAACAAAGAATCAGTGGAACTTTTCTGCATGATGACTGATGAGATTTACAGATTTATAAATAAACTTCTAAAAATCGATATCACATTCTCTATAGCTGTAGAGTTGACTTTTGAGGAGCATCGGCACGGTATCAAGTGAGATTAGGTGGGAAGTTTAGAAAGTCAAAGTTTCGAAGAAAACCGAAAACCTAACCATTTACTTTTACAATATGCTCCTATTAAGTAATTACCAGATTACTCTTAGTTTTTCTATTTGAATACATTATGTTGAACATAATTATTTAGACTATAATAATAATAATATATATTAGACCAGCAAAATGTCTGCCCTTAAGATGCAAGGAGTACTTGTTTATCTAAGAGTGATAGAGGATTAGTCTCTTCTTTAGCGGCCGTCCTATATCTGTATTGTTGCGCTGAATTCGGATTATCGGTTGGGACAATGACCAGATCCTGCCATTTGAAATGCAGAAGAGAAACGCCAACATGGTACTCTCAAGACACTCTAATTAAACATTTTTAGAGCAACTTCACTCCTATGTGTAAAATTTTCTAAAATTTTCATCTATAAAATATTAATATTTAAATTAAATTTAATTATTAATAATATTAAAACTACAAACAAAAATTAAATTATTCATAAATGAACATGTGTTACAAGATTTTTTCAAATATTCTTTAAAGTTTCTCAGATGAAAACTCATTTCATTTTTACTATTTTTCATTTGTTTAATCATAAAAATATTATCAAAATACATTCAACATTTTTACTTGGCAGTGTTTATACCATTCTATTTATCCGCAGAAATGCTTATAGTGAAATCAGCATCACTCGCACTCTTTGAAAGCTTATTCATTGCATTGTTAGCACTACTAACCACAACCTAAAGATTGTAGTTTCATCGGTACGTATTTATTTAACCAAAGGTACAAAGCAACGATGAAATACCAAGTCTGGTGAATGTTTTAGCTGCCAACATTCCTAAACTAAAAGTTAGATTAATGTATAAATGCTATGCACTAAGTTTGATAAAAATATATAAAAGTGTGATATGAATGTTAACCTTAACTAAAATGATAAAATCAAAGCAAAGTGAAGTCTTTTGGTTTTAATTTGACTCGTACATATCGGAAACTAAAACCAATCAACAAACCGAAGCTGAAAACCAAACCGACGAAAACCGTTCTGTTACTCGGTTTTTTAAAAGGTCAAAAGTAAAAGAATAAAAAAGTCAAAAAGCATCACCGAATCTTCAACAACACATCTCATCAGTCTTCATATCTTCTTCTTCAGTCTACTTGTCTTCTGCTTTTCTGTCTTGTGACTCTTGTCTCTTTCTTTCCTTTTAACTCTCACCGATGGGAATCTCCTTTAGTACCAACAGAAGACGAGGCAGCAACCGCCGTCACCTCCACCACCATCCTCCACCGCATTACTATTACCTCGATCCTCCTCCGCCGTTTCCACCGCATTATGACTACAGCTACTCCACTAACCATATATCTCCGCCTTTACCGCCACCGCCACCGCCACCGCCACACACCAACCCTTGTTCCTACGGTCATCATTACCATTATTACCCTCAGCATCTTCAGTATTTCACCACCGCCCAGCCCAATTGGTGGGGTCCAACCATGAGGCCGGGATTTCTCTGTCCGCCTCAGCCACAAACGCAAACGCAACCTCTTCCACCGCCGTACGTGGAGAATCAGAACGCGAAGAAGGTGAGGAACGACGTCAATGTGCATAGAGATGCGGTGAGGCTCGAAGTGGACGATTTAGTTCCTGGTCACCATCTAGTTTCCTTCGTCTTCGATGCCATTTTCCACGGCAGGTAAATATATTCACCGCTCTGGCTTTACCCCTGTTGTAAATTGTAATTATGGGTCTGATCCGTGACAATTGCATGAAATGTGACTGAATTTATAGGGTTTAGGTTAAAGGGCATTGATATTTCTGATGGTTAGAGCCATAATTGTAGGAACACTAAAACCGGAATGAGAATATGCAGTATAAATAAACAGTATAATCGAGATTTAACAACGTTAATAGCAATATGAGATTAATAACTCGAAATAACGATGAACAAATGCAACAACTATAACGAACAAGCGATACAGAAGCAAGATACAAATAGGACAACGCTGAGGCAAGATATGATATCTCTATCCTTAACTCAAATAAATCGCCCGTTAGTGAGACGGTTTCTGTGCGATTTTCGAGTCCCAGGATACAACACGTTTGAGACCGATTCGCTACACTCGAAATCGGAATCTACGAACTTATAAATCTACTTCTATATACTCGGAAACTACTCGGAAACTAAGACTACTTACGAAGGCTAAAAAGAGAGAGAGGTGGATCTTTGTTTGAGAGAGAAGATGGAGTGAAGAGTGTGTCTCATAAGTGAAGAGAAGATGTCCTTTTATAGCGGAGGAGCATCGAAGAGCCAACCCACCTCGCCAAGAATATGCGAAGAATATGCCGATTTTAATAAAAAAAATCTGAGTGGTTTGCAGAGAGAGCATGACGTTATCGTGACGTCTTCTTAGGCAAACAGCTTGCCGTTTTAACCCAACATCGTGGTGTCTTCTTAGGCAAACAGCTTGCCGTTTCTCGGGGAAATGGGCCAAAAAATCTCATAGAAATTTGGCGCAAAAAGAACTCTTTGAAAAATCTCATAGAAATTTGAAATTTGGCGCAAAAAGCCCAAGCCCAAGCCCAAGCCCAAGCCGAAGCCGAAGCCGAGCCGGCCGGCGGCGGCGCGCGCGTGGATGGACCAGTCCACTCTCTCACTTTTTGAAACATGAATGGGATGTTTCACTATATAAACACTCCCATTTTTCCCTTCATTTCCGATGTGGGACAAAATCCCTACACATTCCACAAAAATCAAGGCTTTCATTTAAGCCCATGTTTTATTTCTTTTCACTCTTGATCTCATTTCCGTATTGGGCCTTAAAGCCCAAACAATTGATCCAACAATAATTAGGACTAAAGTAGCAAATCTAGGGTGAGGGAACTATCAAAGGAAAGATTTTTACCCGGAACCATCTGGAATCATTCCTTCATAGAAAAGCTTCAGGCTTTGCATAATTTGCTTGATGGGTCTGTGTATATTCATCTCAAGGCTTGTTCTAGAATGTGTTGTGTAAACCTTAAACTCAACTTTAGATCAGAAATGTCTTGAGATACTTGTAAACTGATCCCATCCGTAGTTATATGTTTTGTGTTGGTCAATGTTAAGATTATATTGAGAGACTTCTCATTTCATTTTCAGTTTCACTATCACCTTCTTTGCAAAGGAGGAACCAAACTGCATGTTTGTCCCGCAGTTTCCAGAGGTTTATCCACCGACAAGATTCCCTTTTCAGAAAGGTCCTGGACAGAAGTTTCTACAGCCTTCAGGGACAGGAAGCGACCTGAGCTTCTTCGCCCTTGACGATCTGTCAAAGCCCTTACAAGAAGACGTGTATCCGCTTGTTATATCAGCTGAGACGGTTATCTCTCCAAATTGGATCTCAGAGCAATCATCAGTTCATAAGCAAGTCACACAAGCGGTTCTCGAGAAAGATAACGATGGATCTTTCAGAGTGAAAGTTGTGAAGCAGATTCTTTGGATCGAAGGAGTTCGATATGAACTCCGTGAGTTGTATGGCTCGACCACTCAAGGTGCAGCCTCGGGCTTAGAAGACAGTGGTTCGGGTAAAGAATGTGTGATCTGCATGACTGAGGCTAAGGACACGGCCGTGCTGCCTTGCAGGCATTTGGTAACACTTTCTCAATCTTTTGCTTTTGGTTTCATAGTTTTGCATTTCATCCTGCAAACCACATTGCGAATTCTGCTCGATAAATGACAATACCAACATTATTAACGCATTGGATTCGATCAAAACCTTTGGTAATTTAACAAGGCAAATTGTTTTACTTAGACTTGCAAATATATGCAATTTATTTGGTGGGAAGTTCTTGATTTGATCAAACCCGACCTAGAATGTATCAATAGAATCAGTTTCAAGAGAAGAAATTGTAGTTGTTTTATGGTGTCTTATGTCCGTTTTATGTGCAGTGCATGTGTAGCGACTGTGCGAAAGAATTGAGGCTTCAGTCGAACAAATGTCCGATTTGTCGACAACCCATCGAGGAGCTCTTAGAGATCAACGTGAACAGTAGTGAATAAACAACACTAAATAAATAAATAAATAAATAGAAGTGCTTCTTTACTTGAACACCATTCTTGATTCTTTCTTCTTCATTTTTCGAAATCCTCCATATCTGAAATCAGTATTCTTGATCATTGTTGTGTAAGTTCATAAATTTGTTTGTTTAAAATCTTTGTATTTGGAAGATCTAAGCATCAGTATATGTATACGTATTGTAAGTAGCTCTACATTTTTATTTTTTTATCTCTATCCTCTTGGATAAATTCCTCACACTCTCAAGTCTCAACAATCCACTTTATCTATGTAATCGAATGCTTTTGTTGTTTGCCCAAGCACATCCGACCATAATCATTTTTCATTTCCCGGGACTGGATGGTTCAAAAGGCTATGTGTATGTTTCATGGTATAAACGGAAACCAAATCTGGATATTCAGATATGCAGAGTTACTTAGCTATAAGTCTATACTTTGATTTGTTTGTTATCTTTTAACCCGTTTCTCCAGGAAGTCAAAGGTAATTAGAGAACATGAAAAACTTTGATCCTCGCGGCAACTCAAAAGAAGAGAGATAAAAACATAGCTAAGGTAATGAAGAATAACTTTTCTGCTTTTTGCCTATTAGGCTATAAATTTGAAACATCCATTGAAGAAAAGCTGCCGGAGGAAAAAGAATGTTTCCCACTGAGGTTATGCTTAAAAGAAAAAAAGGTCGCTTTTCATTTAAAAAAAATATATAGTCTGTTCCATTCTTTTGAGAGAATGTTCAAACTTTTTAAATGAGAAAAAGGTCTTCATTCGCAAGTTTAAACTGAACTACATAATTTGCTGACAGTCGATTGGTTTTGAAATGAATAATCATAAATGTATATAGTTCTATTTTATTTGATATATAATCCAAGCGAACGCTTAACATAATGCTTTTTTTTATCTCCATATTAATTGACTAAAATGAATTGTTATCAACAGTGACGTCGATGATAAATATTACCTTTTATAGTCCCAAACGTACAATAATGCACTTTCCCAATTTATGAGATTGAAAACGAATCCAAAGGAAAAGATGGTAGCACGAGAAGAGAATCAGACAAAAGTTTGTAAGTATGAATGTCATTTTGTGAAGAAGAAGAAGGAATAAGAAGAAGAGCCGTGTCATGTGCAGAGACACTCATGTGACCAACAGCTATTAGATTAGGCAAAACTTCAAACGACAAAAGTCCATTATTAATCTCTACATGCCAATTTTTTTTTTTAACCCATCAAGTACTTTTTCAATTATACACAATGTTTTTGGAACTTTCCAAATGTGTATATTATTCTTCTTATGGTTTAATTTTTCTATCTATAATTGGAGAACCATCATATCAAACAAGTGTTAGAGATCCTGATTTTAAAATTTTCTACTATTTGATCAGATTGAGTTAAAAACGTGATAAGTAATAAACTTAGGCCTGCTTGACTGAATCTATATTAAATAAACGCACACCGAAAAAACCATTCCATTATTTCCTCCTAAGAAAATCGCTCTATTTATTAGACAATCAACTTTACTTTAGGTCACTTTAAATGCTCATCTGTATGAAAAATGTGAATATCTTAAAAGAATAATTGTAAGCCAAAAGGAAAGAAAAGATAGGCAAGAGAGTTGTGTTTCATGTTATGTTTAGGCTTTAACAACAACGAGCAATGATAGTAAATGCGTCGAAGAAAAGTATCTGAAAAGAAAAATTTATATCGTAGCTAGAAAAATGAATATTATATTAAAAAGTAACTGGGATATACAGTATAAAAAAGGGTAAACCTACTGAGATCTGGCCGAAAACGTGATTATGTTTAGTATAAAATATGAAATACGAGGCCTCCATCATTCAAAAGAATCATAACCCAGACCCACTCTCTCTTTTCTATTCTACTTCTATGCTAGTTTTATATAACCAAATTTGTTTTACAATGTAGAGACTTCTATCCATCAAATAATATGTTTTCAGTTTAAACTATTCTAATTTATTAAGCTTGTACTAAAATATTGTTTGGTATAAAGTTAACTAATTTTCTATCTTATCTTTCGTTTTTAGGTTTTCTAACTTATTTAGTAATCAATTTTGAAAATTGCCAAATAAAAAAGAATTTGCAATATATCACATGACTATTTGAGCTAAGAAATTCTTTTAAAAAGTTTCTGACTTTTTGTTTCTCACATTTCATTTTTTCTTATCTCCATATCTCAACTTAATAATAATAGGGAATAAACTGCATAAATTTAATTTGACAAAACAAAACTGGTTTTTTCTTATTTAATTGCGTGAAAATTGTTTGTCTAAGCTTAGGCTAACAAAATACATAAGATAATACTATTGTTCACTTCTTTCTTCTATTAAATTGAGGCAGAGACTTTGCTCTTCTCTCTCTTTCTCTGACTCTGAAAAAGATGAAGTGGAGAAGTTAATGTTCACCAACTTACTGTAAAGTCTGAAACTTTCTTCCTTCTTCCTTCTTCCTTCTTCTTTGCCCTCTTTCAAGTTCGTCTCGCATTCTACTTCTTCTCTCTGTTTCTTTGTTGTTTTGAAGAAAGAAGGTATCTTTCTCAGATGTCACATATACGAATATTTCTGTATATGCGGTGATGTGTTCTCTACTTCTCTTGCTGTTTCCTTGAATGTGTTAAAAAGACTTTTTTTTTTTTGGTTTGTATGTTGTCTAGATTGAAGTTGGAAGTACAAGGAGTAGTCGTCTCAGATCTGGTAATAAAGAAAGAGAGAGAGAGAGAAAGAGATTTGAGTTTCATCACTACACCAAAATCTTCTTTTTTCACCATCCTATTGAGAAAAAATGAGTAAAGAAGAGTTCATGAAGATCCAGGTTCGTTCACCATTTCCCTGAGATTCCTTGTCAAATTTTTTTTTTAAAATCTTCTCTTGACATTTTTATTTGTAGACTTGTGTTCTTAAAGTGAACATCCACTGTGATGGTTGCAAGCAGAAAGTCAAGAAAATCTTGCAGAAAATTGAAGGTAAGGAAAAAAAATAATCAAACTCAAAATCTCTTTTGACTTTTTCAAGTCTCGAATCAAAGATTTTGTCTGACCAAAAGTCGTGAAACTCATTTTGTGTTGTCTGAAACAAAAACTCAGGTGTCTTCACGACCAAGATTGATGCAGACCAAGGGAAAGTGACCGTCTCTGGGAGCGTAGATCCTTCAGTTCTCATCAAGAAGCTCGCCAAATCTGGTAAACATGCTGAAATATGGGGAGCTCCAAAGGGTAACAACAATCCGAATCAATCCAATTTGGCCAATCAGCTGAAGGGATTGCAGATTGACAACGGAAAAGGCGGCGGCGGAAAGAACAATAACAACAATAAAGGCCCGAAGAACGGCGGAGGCGGAGGTAACAGTAGTGCGCCAAAGATGGGTCAGCAGCTGAATCCACAACAGATTCAGCAGCTTCAGCAGATTCAGAAGATGAAAGGGTTTCAAGATCTGAAGCTTCCTCCGCAGTTAAAGGATTTGAAGGGCTCCGTTCCTGCGAACAAGAACCAAAACCAGAAAGGAGTGAAGTTCGACGACCCTGAGGACGACGACGATGATTTTAGTGATGACGAATTCGATGATGAGTTTACTGATGATGACGACGAGTTTGATGATGATGAGTTTGATGATCTCCCTCCTCCGTCTAACAAGATGAAGCCTAACATGATGATGCCTAATGCTCAACAGATGATGATGAACGCTCAAAAGAACGCCAATCTTGGCGGTAAGGGAGTTCCTGGTGGGGGCGGTGGTAAAGGTGGTCCTGGAAAAGGTGGTCCTGGCGGCGGTGGAAAAGGTGGTCCTGGCGGCGGTGGAAATCAAAACCAAGCCGGAGGCAAGAACGGCGGTAAAAACGCCGGTGGTGGACATCCACAGGAGGGTAAAAACGGCGGTGGAGGCGGCGGTCAAAACGGTGGAAAGAAGGGTAACGGGGGAGGTGGTGGACCCATAGCTGGAGGACTCCCGGCCGGTTATCGTCCCATGGGAGGCGGAGGACCACCAAACATGAGCATGCCTATGGGTGGTCAAATGGGGATGGGTGGTCCGATGGGAAACATTCCGGCGGTTCAAGGATTACCGGCAACCGCTCCAGGCGGTGTACCACCGGGTTATTTCCATGGGGGCGGAGCAGATCCGATACAAATGCAGCAGCAGCAGCAACAGCAACAGCAACAGCAACAACAGTATTTAGCAGCGGTTATGAACCAGCAGCGAGCAATGGGAAACGAGCGGTTCCAACCAATGATGTACGCAAGGCCACCACCGGCAGTTAACTATATGCCACCGCACCCGCACCAATATCCTAGTCCGTCGTATCCGTACCCGTATCCATACCCACCTCATGGGAATGATCAATATTCTCATGTCTTTAGCGACGAGAACACATCAAGCTGCGATATTATGTGAGATATAAAAAAAAATCTTAAAATAAAACTTGTGTATCTTTTCTTTTCTCTTGTCTTCCACGGATCAAATCCTAAGTTCTACCATTAGCTTGTTGTTTTCCCAGCTTGTCATAGTTTCACTAGTTTTATAGAATTATAATATAAAATTTGGACGTGCGTTCGTCTATAAATTAAATTTTATTGAAGCTGTTTTTCTTCTCTCGTGTGATTTTTTATTTGCTAGTCTATAAAATAATTATGATGAATATACGGGAATGCCATGAACGAATTCGGTAGATACCAAATCATGATTAGCAATGATATTCATACTTTTGTATAATATTTGTTAACATATTTTTCTATTTGAAAAGATGCGTAAAAAAAAGAGAGAATACAGAGTCATAATGGAACTGGAGTTGTGTCCCACGGACCATTATATGAAAGATCCTTTTCCTCCACTATATCTGGATCTTGCTTTTGATTTCTTCTTGTTATTGTTAGTTCTCAATTAAATTAAGGGAAAAAAAAGAAAATCTCAATTCTTTCTGCCGTCTTGGTTTAAGGTAAAAAAACAAGGAGATGAGGAAAAAGTCAGCTTATTGGTTGCATCTCTATTCGAAAGTTAAAAGGAAAAGTCTTATAGGAAGGTAAATAATAATCTGAATGTAACGACGTGTAACTAATTTGTGGATGACAATAAGAAATGGGTCGTGATCACAATTCTACCTAGTACACAAAACTGGTCATCAATCTCTATCACTATTTCACGTCCGACGTAACCGTTGCTAGTAGTCTCTCTGTACACTATTGGAGGGTACGGTATATCGATCAACACAAGCTCATATTTTGATTATTTTCCACCAATTGCTATCTACAAACAACATTTATATGTCTGATTCATTTTTTTTTAAACCTTTAATTGTGTATACATAATTAAGCGTTTTAAAGGCCGTAAAAAAGCGTTTTAAAGAAGAAAACAGAATATTTGGTTCAAACTTATGTTTTAGCTCAAGTCCATAACTTATGTTTTGCAGGTCTCTGTATAGTGTACACTGTACAGTGTACACTATTGGACGGTACGGTATCTGGTTTAGGCCTAATCTGGTTATCGATCACTATTGCGCAACCAAATAAGATACAATCATGACTTTAATCAACACACACAAAAAATTATGCGTTATGCGTTATAAGTTATAACTATTGACGATGTCGAGTGATAGATAAACTTTCTCTTAACATTAAAACCAAAAAAAAAAAGTACTTAAACTTTTTTTTTTTTTTTTTTTTTTTTTCAAGACTTAAACTTTCTTCCAAGACTTAAAACTTTCTTCCAAAACAAACATAGGCGATGAAGAGAGATGTCATCATCGTCATGCATGGCATGGTCATGATGATGATTATCTATCATGCATGATGTCGCATTGATGATGATGGGGCCCGCCTAGAAAACAGTTGAAGGAGTTAAATGAAAGGGCTATCTGGCATCTGGCAGCTAAGTGTAGCGCCAGTAGAATGGTTCAGAACTGCGTATGTCTTATCTTCTATGCTTTTGGTTTTACACACAAATTTAGTCCCTAAAGCATTTTTTTTTGGATTCGCCTAGATTCTGCTTATTTCATTAATAGGTCCTCTTTTTCGCTTACATTATACTTTCTCTCATATAAGTTTTAATTTGTTTTTCCTGCTGTTGTAAGAAATAGTGAAATACATACACGCATGATGATGAACAATTGAAATTTCTTTAAACAGTTTGTTTCCTACATTTCTCCTGTATTTTGCATTTATTAGATCCACTTGCAAATAAATGATCTGAGGTTTTTAGAAAGAAAAACTAGAGTTGAAAAGTGAAGACAAGTATTAAGAAGAGTGAGCGACAAACTGCGCGAGCAGCTCGAAATCCGACATTTGTTCATCCGTTGTTTGGTTGCAGATCTAAGTCTATCCTCCAACCTCAAGTTACTACTTGTTTCCAATCAAGACCATTTACAGGTATTTGACAAAAAGTAACCCATCTTTTTCACCTTTTTCTCTTTCGGGACTCATAGTTTTCGATTTCACATTTTTTATTATTTTCCTTTTCTGAAAAAGATCGCCACGGCCCACGGCCCACAGCCCACGGCCCACGGCCCACCGCCTAAGGTCGCCACGATAATATGTGTTGCAAGTTCAGCATTGTGAATGACTTATCAACCGCATGTTTAAGCATGTAAACTCTGAATCTCAGCCCTAGAACGGGATCATCAGTTTCACAACTCTTAATCTCAGCCGTCCGATTTAACACTCAAAACTTTATAATATACAAATTATCAGAACCAGGCTCAACTGTAGTCTCGTATGCACGCCATGGTTGTTCCCTTTTTTTTTTTTTTTCTCCATCTACGCAAAACTAATATATAAATTCCATTTTGTTGTTGTATAAACTCCTCTAGTTGACAAACTTAAGAGGAAAATATATATGCGTTTGAGAAAATCGATCACTATTTAAGCCTTTAGGGAATATCAAAAAGTTATATAGAAAGTTACTTTTCAAAAGTAACTTATTGGTGCAAATTCGAAATCTTCTTTTCTCTCATCTAAACCTTCTTTTGCTTGACATTCACTGTGTTTGTCGTCGATATTCCTCGACTAATATTCCCCAACCTGATATATATATATATATAGTTTCGTAAGAGCCGGAGACCTATACATTCTGATACTAATTTTTTGTGGCAGTGCATGGTTGTAATTTGTAAACTTAATTAATATTAAATTTGATGAAAATTTAAAATAAGATTGAATGGCTCATGTGAAGGTAGAGATGTCAAAGGTCCTGGAGTCCATGGGCGGCCCATGTCCAAATTAAAAGGTTCCATTATGGGCGGACCAAATTTGTCCATAAAAATACTGGGCTCTTATGGTCAGACCATATGGTCTTTTGGGCCGCCCAATAGATTTTAAAAATTAGGTTAGAGTTGATTTGGGGAAAATTCTTTGGCAACTTGCTTCTCCTCTCGCGACTCTCGCGACTTGCTTCTCCTCTCGCGACTTGATTGGGAAAATTCTCTGAAGTCTCAAACCCTATCTTCTGCGACTTGACCTCCTTCAGACATAAGCAAAGGAAGCTTCTCGATTCTGCTCTCAAGTGAGTATACTCATCTCTTTGCGATTTGACAAAGGAAGTGATTTGAGTTATTTTTTCAGAAGTATGGAGATTTGGTTCTTAGCGATTTGGGTTTTTATCTTAGATTTGGGTTCAAGTTTTTAGCTCAGAAGACCTAAGATAGAGATACTCTGTCACTGACTCACTGATTCATTTTCTTCATATTCATCTTTGATTATTACGTAATCAATGGTTTTGGTGTTTTTTTTGTTAAAGTGATTGCCTTTTTTTGATTGATCACTATGCTTCAGCTTCAATTTTTATATGTTTCTCTAGAAATTTATGTCTTTCGTATTATGAAGCTTTTCTTTTCATGTTGGGTTTTAACTTTTCTCTGCAGATTGTGAACGGCTCTTTTCTTTATTTGTTTGTTACATGGCTTTCTTCTATGATCCTTCTGCAGAGATTTTCAAATCCATAACAAAAGAGATTTAGAAACTGATTTATTGATCTTTAGGAAAGTTAACTGTGTGTTAATCGTTACAGTCTTACAAATACTTTAATGCCTAAACGTTAGGAAAGTTACTGTGTGTGGTCATGGTGCTCATGAATAGTTAATGATACTTCACTGGTTTTGTTTTGACTAAGATTTGATTAAATTGTTATTTAGATTCAGGTGGTTGGTCATAGATTTATACATTTTCCAGGCTTGTGTCATGTATTCACCGTCACGTTTAGAGGGTGTATTAATACAAAACAATTCTGGTCTATGCTTTAACGCTTGTATCTGCTTCATTTGAACTCGAATTTTTTTTTCTTTGGACAATTGTATTGTATCGCTTGTTGCATTAATGATTCTGTGAACTGTTTTCTTGGTATTCCCCTAGATTTAGTCATATTCAGATTCATATAAGGGTGTAGATACGGTTACAAGTCTGGGAAACTTACTTATGGCGATCGTCGTTTGCCTCTGTTTCAGATGGAAAACGAGGATGCTTTCAACTTGGAAGATGATTATATGAGTGGGGATGAGATGGAACCAGAGAGGAGGACAACCATGAAGAAGATCGAAGCAATACAGCTGATAACGATGAGGAAGGTACCTCAAGTGCGCATAAACGCAGGCATTCTAAATGTTGGCGTCATTTTAAAATCATTGGAGAAAGACTGCCTGATGGTAAGTTTAATATTAGATGCAAGCATTGTGATTATCACTACTGCATAAATCTAGGTCAGAATGGAACCAATACTCTTCGGCGCCATTCTAAAGTGTGTTCAAAAACTCCTGGAAGTACACCCGGTAGCAATAGGAAACTTGATATGATGGTTTTCCGTGAAATGATTGCTGTTGCCATAGTTGAGCATGATCTCCCGTATTCTTTGTTGAGTATAGAAGGATTAGGGAAGCTTTTGCTTATGCCAATTCTAGCATTGAATTCTGGAGTAGAAATACTGCAGTTGCTGATGTTCTTAAGATTTTTGAGAAGGAGAAAGCCAAACTTAGGCAGACTTTGAGTGAGGTTCCAGGTAGAATTTGTCTGACAACTGATCTGTGGAGAGCAATAACAGTAGAAGGATATTTGTGTCTAACTGCTCACTATCTGGATGCAAATTGGAATTTAAAAGCAAAGATTGTGTCGTTTTGTGCATTCCTCCCCTCATACTGGTTTTGCGATTGGTATGAAAGTGATGGAGTTAATCAAAGCGTGGGGGTTAGAGAAGAAGATCTTTAGTATCACTGTAGATAATGCCTCCTCAAATGACAACATGCAAGGAGTTTTAAAAAGACAGCTTAGGAAAGATCTAGTGTGCAATGGAGAATTTTTCCATATCAGATGTGTTGCACACATCTTGAATTTGATTGTTCAAGATGGTTTAGCTGTGCTTGGTGAAGCATTAGAGAAAATTAGGGAGAGTGTGAAGTTTGTAAACGTTTCAGAGTCTAGACAACAGATGTTTCAAGCCTGTATGGAAACTGTTGGGATTCAGTCTAAAGCTGGTCTTATTTTGGATGTGGCAACTCGATGGAACTCAACATATTTGATGTTGTCTAGAGCTATACAGTTTAAAGAAGTGTTGCGCAATCTCGCAGAAGTAGAGCCGAGTTATAGGAGCTGTCCTTCTGATTTGGAGTGGTCAAGAGCAGAGTTGATTTGTGAGTTGCTGTGTCCATTTAGTGAAATGACTAATCTGATTTCAGGCTCATCATATCCTACTGCAAATTTGTATTTCATGCAAGTATGGAAAATAGAAAGTTGGCTGAGAGAGCATGAGACATCTGATGATGAGATCATTTGTGAAATGGTGGAAGCAATGAGAATGAAGTTTGCAAAGTATTGGGAAGAATACAGTGACATTCTTGCTATTGCTGCCGTATTGGATCCAAGATTAAAGTTTGCTTGCTTAGAATATTGCTTCAACACTTTAGATCCGTCTACTGCTCAGTCTAAGTTGGATCACATCCGTAAGAAGTTGAAAAAGCTGTATGGAGTTTATAAAAGAATCCTATGGCAGTTGCAAGCACTTCACAAGAAACCACTTCAGATAAACTACCATCTGGATATAGTGTAAGCAATCGCTTAAGTTTTGTTTCACTTTTATAAGCATTGTGGTTTCTTTTTAATCAGTAATTTTGGATATGTATTGCAGGGCTTTTATGCATCTTTTCTCAAAAAGTAGGATCAGATAAATCACCATTGGATATGTACTTGGAAGAGCCATTAGTGGATATGGTTGCCTTTCAAAGTTTGGATGTCTTAAAGTACTGGAAAGACAATGCAGGAAGATTCCAAGAGCTTTCTCGTATGGCTTGTGATGTGCTCTGTATCCCCATAACAACAGTGTCCTCTGAGTCTTCATTTAGTGCAGGAAGTAGGGTCCTTAACAAGTATAGGAGTCGGCTTCTTCCATCAAACGTCCAAGCTCTAATCTGTGCAAGAAACTGGCTACGTGGCTTTGAAGAAATCAGTAAGTTTACTACTAATAGTAATAATGATTGTTGTTGGTGATAGTAGAATAGGAGAATCCATTTTTTTTAAGATTGTTGTTGGTTTATGTTTAAGTGATAGTAGATAGTTAATGATGGCTGCTTATATTGATATTGATGATAGGAGATTCTGTGTATTTTGAAGAAGAAGATGAAGAAGAAGAAGAAGAAGAAGAAGAAAATGAAGGTGGAAGAAAGAAGAATCGTAGATTGGTTTGAAACTCTTGTTGTGGTTTGAATATTTTTGTTAAAACTTTGAAGTTTGAATGTTATTGTTAACTATGAATATTTTGTTATCTTTGAATATTATTGTTAAAACTTTGAATGTTTTGTTAATTTTGAATGTTTTTTATTAGTGTTGTTAACTTTGTTATGTACTTCAGGTATAAGCTTCATTAGCTATGTCGATTGTTCATTAAATTGAGAAAGTTCTAACCTAAAATTTTTTTTACATGTTTGGACATATTTGGGCATAGACCATTTGGACATGGTCCTAAATGGGCGTCAACCAGTTGGACATGGTCCTATTTGGTCCTGTACCATTAACGTCCAGAAAAAAGAACGTCCATTTGGACACGCCCATTTGGACACGGACGGACCATTTGACATCCCTATTGATTGGTAACCCCTTCCAAAAACAATCCCAAGTTGTGCTTGCACTTATTAATAACAAATGTATATTTACGGTCTCTCTTTGATTTTTATTTGTGTCAAGTCGCAATAGGCTACATCAAGCACCCACGGGGAGGGTTAGAATCATCAATTAGGTTCAATTGTGACTACAACACAAACTTACAGCGTTTCCCTTGAACGTTCAAATACGACTAAAGTAGCAAATTATTCTTACCCTAAACTGGGTCTGATTAACAACCAAGACAGATTTAATACATAAAAGGTGGTTTATCCTCTCCGGGAGCCATCACCACCACTCACAAGCTTAGCAACATCATCAATCTGCGATTCAGAAAATAAAACGAACCAATTACCATAAGAACCTAATTACTATTTAACCAAAGCTCAGGAAAATGCATGCATTAGCCAATAATTACAATAACTGACTTTTGATTTAGGAGTTGGCCTGCAAAGGATAGCATGATATTTCCTTTGCCAATTCTTCCTCTCCGTCTTAGCTTGATACTCCAAAGATTTCCACCCGGAACCTCTCTAGCCATAAACGTGATGTATGACTTGTTTCCATTCACCTGACTCAGATTAGCCTCACAATGTATTCTAATGTCACACTGGATCCCTGCACAAGGAAAAAAAAAAAAAAATCGTCGACCAAATATTGGCAAGTCAAGTCTAAATAAGATGATTTAACCATATATTGCTTAGCCAACCTTCATCTCGTTGTATTTATCCAGAGCCACATGTACCATCTTTTCCATGTACTGACGACCTGTAATCCTCGTCGGCCATAATTCTTTATCAAGATCAACAGGGGTAAAGTAGCGCCTGGGCCCAGGGTAGCACTCTCCATCCACAAGGAAACCCTGACCATGAGCACAATCATTTTAAAAGGTTCACGTTTACAAATTTTGTTACTGTCTAATGCATAGTGGTTGATTCATGAAATCAACCAAAGGGATGTAGTTTTATTTTCGTTTAGAATCTACAGAAATACCTTGCTCTTGTACATGTGAGGTCTGTATAGTCGCATTTTTTCAATAACGTCATCGGGGGGAGTGTTTTTCGTTGGGGTTTTGAAATTGGTTCCCTCGTCGAAACTATCCACATCCCATTCTTGGCTACTTCCACTACGACTGGACCCATCACTTTCCTCCCCATCAGTGGTAGAATCCGTGTACTCAACCTCCATGGGCTCTTCTATGGACATAGCAGAAACATGAGACTAATAGTGGTGAATCTCAGCAGACAAGTCTAAAGGGTATACCTTGGGGTTCTGGAGTAGGCCTGCAAAAGATGACGTGGATTTTCTTTTGCCAAACTCTCTTCTCTGTTTTTGCTTGATACTCCACAAGATCACCATCCGGAGACTCTCTTGCCATAAAGGTAATGTAGCATTTGATCCCAGACACCAAACCAATGATAGCCCTCACAATAGAGACGCATGTCACCGTAAATCCCTAGAAGAAAATAAAATAAATCAAGCAAAGTCTTCAGGGTAATTAGTGATGATTAATTGGATTAACCAACCTTGACCTTGTTGTATCTTTCGAGAGCCAAATCAACCATGCCTTTCATGTACTCCCGGCCTGTAAGTCCAATACCAATAGTATTCATATGACTAAATGGTTCATCAAGATTAATGGGCAAAAGAGATCGGTAGGCCACAGGCCCCGGGAAGTTCTCTGCATCAACCTCGAACCCCTGAACCCAGAAAACGTCCAAATTTGATCAAGTTTACCAAAACATATATATATATGTGTGTCGACTTGTGAAGAAACCAAATACCTTGCTTTTGTACATCTGAGATCTATACCGATGCATCTTTTGACCTGTCTCATCGTTGGGGTCCAGATTTCTTATGGGTCTGTAAACGATTCCATCGTCGAAACTATCCACGTCCCATTCTTGGCCCTCCTCGCGGCTCGATGCCTCGCTTTCCTCGCTTTCCTCGCTTTTTCCACCTTGTTCTTCGATGTCTCCATCTTCGGGCTGCAAAAACTCATCCGCCTTGCGCTTCCCCGTAACCCTAGCTCGTGTTTCCTCACAGAGCTCCATGGGTTTCGTCATCAAATCAGAACTTCGAGTAAACCCTAGATCTACGAGTTGGGATCTAAAGTTTTTTTTTTTTTTTTGTCAAAAGAGCTTGGATCTAAAGTTCTTTTTTTCTTTTTTTAATGTGACCGTGTCAGATATTTTATCCCAACAAACCCCAAGATATTCATTCTTATTACCGTTGTGCCATTAATATTTTCTAGTCGAAGAGAGCATGTCGATTCTCAATTCCTTTCATGAACAAGAAAAAATGCATCGCACTCGTTGTTGCTAATTGCTACTGCGAGCTTTGCCTTGAGCTCAGCTAGTGGCGTTTGGGTACCCCGTTCGAGTTTATTATAATGATAAAGACCCTTCTTCTAACTCGTTTTGTTTAATGCAAAATCCGAATATGTAATAATAGCTCTGCGAAAACGATCACATTATAGACCTAATGGTATTATGGTAATGGAAATAGAGAGACGTTCATCAACAGAAACAAGAAAATGACAAAACAAAGCTCGATCAATTTAAAAAAAACTTAAGTACAAGAGAATTGAACTCTTTAACAAGCTTTACAGCTACGCCTGCAATTTCCAGGGAGCTCTGCAGTTCCCACCATATACTCTGGGTTCTTAGCGCATTCTCCAAGCACTGCCCATCTTTCACAGCTCTCGTTTACATCCGTACAGTTACCGTCATGCGTCACAATCTTATCGAATGAGTCCACGTGGATCCACTTAGTTGCTGACCATTTCTCTCCTTCAATCACAGGACATCCTCCGTGAAGGCTCAATGGATCTGGGATTGCGTCTTGGTGGAGGTTGAAGAACAACAGTGCATCTCCTTTCTTCGGTTTCACTAAATAACGTTACCCATACATGAAAACATGTTTTAGAACATTCTCAGAGATAACAAGGAAAAGAGTAACTTATGATAACTTCTCTAGTAGCTCACCAGCAATTCCTTTCTTTGCGCACTCAGAAAGATCATCTTTGTTTTGAGAAAGTTTGCGGCGAGAAGATTCCTGCGCACAAAATTTTACCAAAAAATTTTATCCTTATGTATGTCCCATATATATATGTATAGAACCAATACAGAGTAGCCTTGTAAGTGGGAAAGTGATGGTTTTGTATGAGTACAAACCACTGCATCAGGGAAAACAGTTTCTCCACCCTTTGTGACATTGGATAGATACATGAGAACCGTTGCTATGCGGTGTCCACCACGGGCGATGTTGACTTTGTCGTGAAAGTAATCAAAGTGAGCGTCATATTTCTGACCGTGCTCATATCTCAATATCTGGAGATCCTCCCCGTTTTCTGTCACCAGAGAGTGTTCAGGACTTAGAAACAATAATAAAATATCTTCTGAAAAGCCTTTCAAGAAACTCGAGAAGAGTTGAGGTTCGTTTGTTACCTTTTGGGAGGAATGTCCATGTGGAGAGTTTGTCCTCTATACCAGAAACAATAGGATCCTGTAATTACGCAAAGAAAGCTTTACATGAAGATAGTAGAAATCATTACAAAAAACACTAGCACCAACCATATAATCCATGATTGAAACATCATAGATACGCAAAAACATCACAGCTCTGAAACTGAAACCTTTTTGTAGTAGCAAGCAGCAATGACAAATCGATACAGTTTTGGGTTAATCTACCAGATTTATCATGAAAGATTCACGAACATGGTCAGTGTTAACTCAAAATTCAATCATATATATGTGTGAACTAGTGGGTTGGATTAAAGATCTAATTCATCAGACATTTTGACTTTTTCAGATCCGTTATCATCAGAATCAATATCAGAGATTCAAAGTCATTTAAGTCGTTTTTCATATATCAGAATGAAAGGTCAATGCGAATTAGAGAAATTCAGTGAGATCTGTTGTGCAACCAAATTATGTTTATCGGCGGAGTAAGAGATGGAAGCGAAAAAGAAGGAAATTTCACCTTTCCTTTGGAGATAAACGTGCCGGAGCTGGTCCGAACGTCACTGACTTGACTCTCTCCATTATCGTTGTCAGCAACCGCAGATCTCTGCAGATTCTCTTTGGCCTTATTTTCGAAAAATCAAAATCAGAAATTAGCACATTTCATTCCAAAGGGGAAGTTTTTCCAAATTGAGCTCAGAGCCACCCAAAGATCAAATTGAATAATCTGCACTTACAAGGGAGATCAGATGATCACATTCCAGGTCTGTCAGAAAACCTTCATATACAAATGCCCTGATGGAAAAAAACATCGAAATATTTTCATCAGAAAATACACAAATTTGAAGCTCAAAGTTTCCAAAATTACTTCACGGTTTCGATTCAGTTCTTCTCACTAATCGAAATCAGACAATAGACGATGAGAGAGAGAGGAAAATCAAACCTGGGTTTTGAAGAAACCTGTTTGACTTTAGAAGGGTTAATGATAGAACTGGGAGAACTAATCAGAGAAGTGGAAGACTGAAGCAAGACGAGGAAGACGGCGACGAGCAGCAACAACAATCCGCGGCGAGACATCGACGTTAGCATCGCTGTCGTTTGGATCCAGAGAAAACGTAGAGAGATCGAAAACTGGGAATAATTTACTCTCTTTTTTTTTCCAGGAAAATAAAGAGGGAAAATTTTATTGCTCTCTTCTCCGGAAAATGTCAACGGTCATGATAAGTTGATGCTCTACCTAAAAGGCTAAAAGAGATGGCGACGACATGCGCACGTCGTTTTGCAATCCGCTTCTTCGACCGAACATTCATTAAACAATTATTTATTTCGTGGCAAATATCCTCATGATAAAGCCCAAAGAGTCAAAGGCCCAATTTTAATTTTAAAAGCCCAATTGTAAATAAAAAGCCCAGTAGGAAATCTCGCTCGGTCAAATTCGAAACCAGGAAAGCGACGTCGTATATTTGAAAGGGAAAATCATCCTCGCCGGAGAGGCGTGAGCAGAACAGAAAATTCGATTTTATCTGGGTTCGACTTTAGCCGGCGACGAATGTGAGCAAAGGTCGAAGAAGAATAAAGAAGAAGAGAAGCAGTGGACAAAAATTAAGGAAAATAAAAAGAGATGGCTTTTAAGCCTTTCGGAAAAGATGTAGGACCAGCGATGAGCTCCAAGCCGTCGCCGTTTACAACGTTTGGTGCTGCTGCTGCTACTCAACCCAACAGGTGTGCTTTTTCTATTCCGTATGGATGTGTTTGCATAGCTATGCCATGATCGTACTTTCATTCCGTTTTTTTTTCTAGAGGTTTCTAGATTGTTTCCACGCTATGGATCTATTATGCTCTAGAAATTTTCCCGGTTCAGTTGAAGTGTTTAGGATCACGCGAAAGTGAGAAATATCTTGAATTTTCTGTGAAATTGTTTTCTAATATCACTTGGGCAGCTCAGTTGCTTATTGCGAATGTAATTTGTAAGGTTTTGTCGCAATTTCCTTCTGCTGGTGTGGTTTATTTTGCTTTTTTTTTTTGTTCGTAGATTTTGCTCTTTTCCTTAAATTCTAACCCTTCGAATTGGGTATTTTTCTTCTAGTGATCCTCCACCGGCGTTTCAAAACCATTCAGGCTATGCAGGACAATCTTTTGGACCGGGTGGAATTCAAAGGTTAGATAACATCCAGCTCTACAGCTCCGGTTTTCTTTCTATGCGAGAGTGTTTAGGTTGTGTTGTGAGCCGTGAACCTCCTTATGGCTAGCTCGTTTTCTTAACTTCTTTAACTTTTTATGTCCTTTACATTCTAACCTGCGTATCGGAATTTTTGCTTGTAGTGGTCCTCCAATTCAGCGACCACCGCCTCCTTCGGCTTCTCAAAACCCTTCACCCTTTATAGGGCAACCTTACCGACCAGGTGGGGTACAAAGGTTAGATCTTCGTCCATTGATCTTTCAGCTTTTATGTACCTGATGATGATGATGTCAGGGTGGTTACTTGTTTAATTAATTTTTCCTTGTACTCTGTGGTTTTCTTCTTCGTTTAGATTCTAGCCTAAATTATTATGGTTTTTGCTTGCAGTAGTCCTCCAATGAACCGAACACCACCTCCTTTGGCTTTTCAAAACCCCTCACTCTCCTCAGGACAACCTTACAGACCTGGTGGAACTCAAAGGTTAGAGAAAGTTACTATTATGGCTCTCCTTTCTTTTTTCCCCTCCTTAAATGCGTGTACAGGATGTTTGAGAAAGGTCTAATCCGAAACAGCTAGTTAGATTAAATCACTTTAATGCTGTGTTTGTCAGGAGTCCAGGACCTGTCAATGGGACACCATGGGGTTCAGATGGTTTTCCACGTCCAAACCCCTCTCTGAGACCTTACCAATTTCCTGGAGCTCAGAGGTAAAAGTCTTCGTGTGATATTTTTCACTTAGAAGAGTGTCATATTCGACAGCTTGGCAGCAGTGTTAATCTCACAATTCAATTGATTTCATTTTTCTGCAATAGAAAATATAGCAGTAGGAAGAGAGAGCAGGGTGTGGCGTAGTCTTATTGGTTTCTCTGCCCATATGTATGCCTAATACATAATACATAAGGGCTTACTATGGCAGCGGCTTTGAAATTCCAACGAGATTACTGTCACCGGATTTGGCTTATAGACTCTAGCAACAAGCTGTTGGATTGTTCTTGACGAGTTCCCTGAATTTCACCTGCTTCATTTCTCCTCGCAGGCCTACTACAAACCCTCAGTTTGGGAATGATGAATCAAGGAATTTCGTGAAGGATCATGGTGAACATAGTCTAGCGACGTCTCCAGCTAGTACATCACACACTCTTTCCAGAAGTGGAACTGATGTTGTTGAGATTGGGCGATCACAAGATTCAAAAAGGAAAAGGTCGTTTTTGCCATTTCCTTTAAATGAAGGCCATTTATGACAGCAGGATCTTTCTTCTGCAATAGACATTCTGTCTGTTCTGTAGCACTATCATCTCCCTGGCTTTCTTAACACTTGTCCGTTTGCGAAAGTTTGTACACCCTTGTGTTCTACGTCACGTACTGTTCTCTTTCAGATTTCAAAAGTTTGTTGTGTGGTCTTGGTGATAGACATTCGTGAGCTGCCATACGATTTGCTGTGATGTTTAGTGATATAATCGTTTTCGATGTAACTAAATTTTCTTAAAAATCCTCAATTTTTGCTGCAGTCGGTCAGATCTTCTTCCTGATCGGAGTCGAAGAAATCATTCGCCAGTATTTGAGAATGGCAGCTTGGTAGATGATTTCCAGCAGCCATCTAGCCAAACTTGGATGTAAGCTCTTTATCCTCTTGTCAGTGTCATAAATGTTTTGGTCTCTCCCTCCCTTTCTTGGTGTTTGTAAAAAAAAAATGTCATGAAATATCTCACATGTTATTATAGATAGTAATTTGAACCATGCATGTGCCTTTTCCTTCTTGACTTTTTACTGATTGTTAGTCTGTCGTGTCACTGACTTTTGAAACTTGCGTCCTGGTACTTTTTCTCACGTATTTGTAGACGCTCTCCATCTTCTACGGACAATAATCCCGTGAGATCGAGGAGCAATCCCAATCGGTTGATTTATCAAGAACAATCGCCTAGCTCTTCATTCCCTTATGCACATGAAGTAGCTGAAATTCAGGAAGCTACCAAAAAAAAGTCTTCGGCTATAGCACCTTCTGATAAATCTCTCCGAGACAACCCCGTATTTTCTCAACATGATTCTCGAAGGTAGACAGCATGATAACTCACCATATTTTGTAAGCTAGTTATTTTCTTTCGGTCCTCCTCTGTCCTATGTGTACTTATGAATGGAAGGGGAAATCACGATTTAGAATAGAGTTACGATCCTGAGAAACTTTATCATTAGCAAAGAGGAGTATGAGCGTATCTACCTTTAACTTTAATGGTTTCATGAATTTTTTTCTGCTACTAGCCTGTGAAATCCTGCTTATTTCTCTTGCAGCTTTATCTTTAGTGCCCTTGCAACAAATTTGCTTTTCTCTATCTGGTTCGATGTGTGTTAAACTTGCTCTTAGTTAAGCATGCTGTTTGTATGATAGGTTTTCGACATCTCCTCCTGCGTCAGGCACCAAGTCATTTATGCTTTCAAGAAGCTCAGAATCCCAATTTCCTGGGCAGCCCTCCTCTGTAAATAATTCCAATAATGCGGGTAAGACAACCAGTTCACCTGCAACAAAAAGGACGAGATCTCCACCTTTATATCCAGTGGAAGAGAATATCCAGGGAAACTCTTTTCCTTCTCAAGATTGTACTGAAGGGTAATTTAAACCACATAGTACTGACTCTTTATATTAATATGTGGACCAGTTCTTAAGTTTTCTGAAGTGTGTGCATTTTGTACAGAGAAGAGCAAGCCAGGGCAAAGAGACTGGCCCGCTTCAAGGGTGAACTGGACCCTATTGCATCCCGACCTGTTGATACTCAACTTACTAAATCATCTGTAAATAAAACTCCGAAGCATCTGGAAAACAATCAAACATTCAATTCACTGGATCCAAGTAGGGATGCCCTTAAGGGCGATGCCTTGTCTGATTATGAAAGCTCGGAGCATCCCTCTCTTATCGTTGGATTATGCCCTGACATGTGTCCTGGTAAGCTTAAGCCTGAGACATGCTTATAAAACGACAACTGAGTGTGTAATCTTTGGTTTATGTTATCTGATTAGAAAAGAATCGCGTTGCGAACAATATTGATTTTTCCCATAACAGATTAGTTCTAGTGAGTAATGTGATTGTAAAACAAATAAATCGAGGTTTTTTTTGTTCATTTTCTCAGAGTCAGAACGAGGGGAGCGTGAAAGGAAGGGTGACTTGGACCATCATGAGCGTGTGGATGGAGATAGGAACCAGACGAGCAAATCCCTTGCTGTGAAGAAAGTAAGTTTACCTTTTCCATATCAATTAAGCGTCAGATTCTTTCTTAAGATGACATATGCTAGACTACCGATTCACTCTGATGACTACTTATATATCTTCCTTTGAGTAGTATACCAGGACGGCGGAGCGAGAAGCAATTTTGATACGACCAATGCCAATCCTGCAGAATACAATGGAATATTTGCTAAGTTTGCTAGACCGGCCTTACAATGAAAATTTTCTGGGCATGTACAATTTCTTATGGGATAGGATGAGAGCTATTCGAATGGATCTCAGAATGCAACATATTTTCAACCGAGAAGCTATTACTTTGCTGGAGCAAATGGTTTGTGTTTTCTGATCTTAAATAATGCCCCATTAAACACGATGATAGCGACATTCTGTTTTGGCTGCGTGTTTTTTACTATTGATTTCCTTGTTACAGATACGGCTTCACATCATTGCAATGCATGAGCTATGTGAATATACTAAAGGAGAGGGCTTTTCGGAGGGGTTTGATGCACACCTGAATATTGAGCAGATGAACAAGACATCTGTTGAGTTGTTTCAAATGTATGATGATCATAGGAAGAAAGGAATATCTATTCCTACAGAAAAAGAGTTTCGTGGCTATTATGCTCTTCTCAAACTCGACAAGCACCCTGGCTATAAGGTAAGTATTTTTGGGTGAAATTTGCTGTCTGAATTTTTTGCTAACTTCTTAATCTGACTTTAAATTCTTCCTGTTAGGTTGAACCTTCTGAGCTTTCTCTTGATCTTGCCAACATGACTCCAGAAATAAGGCAAACTTCAGAAGTTCTCTTTGCCCGCAATGTAGCCAGGTAGTTCCTTGAACCTTTTTTTTTGGTGTTAATTTTTTTTAATGTGATCTAAGTATTGAAACCAGTTGTGCAATTACAGAGCTTGTAGAACTGGCAACTTCATCGCCTTCTTTCGCCTCGCAAGAAAAGCAAGCTATCTTCAAGCTTGTCTAATGCATGCTCATTTTTCGAAGGTAAGCGCTTATTTGTGGTGTAGGTTTAAGAGCTATCATTCTTATCCATATTGATCTAAGCTTTATTCTGTTTCATCAGCTAAGAACTCAGGCACTTGCTTCTCTGCACTCGGGTCTCCTAAATAATCAGGGTATCCCAGTTTCAGATACGTCAAAGTGGATAGGGATGGAGGTAATTTTCCATCGATTCGTTGTATCCCTTTCGTGGTCTGACACAGAGAAATTGCTAGAGGTCTTACATTTTTCTTTCGGTGATGGGATTCAGGAAGAGGACATAGAAGCCCTGTTGGAGTACCATGGATTTTCAATAAAAGTGTATGAAGAGCCATACATGGTAAAGAATGATCTGTTTCTCCATGCTGATAAGGACTTCAAAACAAAATGCTCAAAACTTGTTCAAATGAAAAAGTCAAGAACCATTGTGGAAGATGTTTCTGCTCCCTCGATAGAGGAAGATGTTTCTGCTCCCTGCCCGTTGTCATCCTTGCCGACAGAAGCAAACAAAGGATTTCAACCGCATATTACTTCCCATAAACAGGAAAGGCCGCCTGCTCAAAGTCTTAAGAAACAAACATCAGTGCGCCTAGTTGATAAAGAACTGACCGACTCCAAGACTTCCCTCCTACTGGAGGAGGACAAGCCTGTGAGGACATCTGTTATAAATCCAGTGTGGCCATCTTTTGTAAATCCAGCAGCCGATCAACAGAACCAAAATGACCTTACGCCGGCTGCTGGATTTCATTCTCCCCTGAAGTTCAAATCTCCTTTTGGTTCTCCTGGATTTCCTCAAGCTAAATCCTCGAATTTGAAGAAACTACCTAATGACGACGACACTAGTATGTCTCCTGCGGAAGTGAAATTTCCATTTGCAGGGCATATGCAAACGAATCTTGTTCCTGGACCTACTTTTCAACAAAGTCCGAAGTCTATGCCAATGGAGAGTGTGCCTGTAACTACCATTTCAGAGTCCCCGACCAGTATAGAAAACATATCTGCTTTGGAAGAATCAGTACCTGAAGCTGCGATGACTAGTACCTTGGAAATGGGCTTCCATGACGTTGATCAGGAAGACGAGGATGGGAATGGGGACATCACGAATCAGTATGACGAGGAAGTGGCGAAGGCAAAACTCAAGTTGATCATAAGGTCTACCAGGCCCTCATGCAAGTTGATAATTGGTTTAGGTTGGTTTTTTTAACTTTTCTTTTCTAATCTCCACAGATTGTGGAAGCGGTGGTCTTCACGTCAAAGTGAATTGCGGGAGCGTCGACAGTTAGCTGCAGCTGCTGCACTGAATTCTCTATCCCTGGGCACTCCTATCCGTTTCAGCAAAACTGATGTAAGTTTCAGTCTTTTTGTCAAGGAAGCAATAAAAGTTTTAAAGGCAGTTTACTATTGAGGTTGGTAGTCTAATTTCGGTTCGCTCTTCATACACAGCAATCGAGGGCGTGTGGTGAGTTTGACATTGATCAAGCGATGAAGAGGAGATTTGAAGAACGTGAAAAATCATGGTCAAGGCTGAATATTTCAGATGTGATATCTGATATACTAGTCGGAAGGAATCCAGACTCAAAATGCATATGCTGGAAGGTCATCTTATGTACTCAGATTAAATCAGTTAACCCATCAAGTCAGGATACACATTCAGCAGCCAGTCGATGGTTATTATCAAAGCTTATCCCCCACACAGAACATAGTGTATCCGATGATAATCTGCTGTTTTCAGCTCCCGGTGTGTCGGTATGGAATAAATGGGTTGCAAGTGGGTCTGATTCAGATTTCAGATGCTGTCTCTCAGTAACGAGGGATGTGGAAGCTGATAATGATCTGTGTGAAACAACACGTGGTGCAAGTGCAGTTCTTTTCCTTGCATCCAAAGGCCTCCCTCCGAATCTCCAGAGAGAACAGCTCAGCCGCATTCTTGAATTAGTACCTAACGGTTCACTCCTTCCCCTTCTAGTACTAATCAGCTCAAGCAATGGGGAAAGCATGGATCCTGATACAAATCTCGTCTCTGAATTAGGCCTCCATGATATTGACAAATCAAAAATAGCAAGCTTCACCATCATTTCTATTGCTAATAAGTCCCAGAAGGGACAGGAAGTTCATTTTTTCAGCGATTCACGGCTACGGGACGGGCTTAAATGGCTTGCGGGCAATTCACCTCTCCAACCAAATCTTCAGCATGTTAAACCGCGGGAACTTGTTCTGACGCATTTCAGTTTTTCGCTGGAGTTGCTTAAGCAGATGCCAGATCAGGATGTTGGTCCTAACATCTGCATATCAGCCTTTAATGACGCATTGGTAACATCACAAAGAAACATCACTTCTGCTGCTAAAGCAAATCCGAATTGTTGGCCTGGCGCTGAGACAATGTTGCTCGACAATAATAGAAAAGAGCATTTAATGGTGAAGCGGTATCTACCCAACCTGGATTGGAGCAGTGCAGAGAGCATCGAACCACTCAACTCCGTGCTCGAGAACTGTAAGCTTCCACAGTTTGAAGATGATTTAACATGGTTAACCCTAGGATGTGCTTCTGGTGCTGAGATAGAGAATCATACGCAACGGCTGGAGGGATGCTTAGTTGATTACTTGACACAGACAAGCAATCTTATGGGAGTCTCATTAGCCAGCAAAGAAGCAGGAGTGATGCTACAAAGAAACACTAAGCTCGAACTCCATAACTCAAGCTACTACCATATCATCCCGAGATGGATCGGGATCTTCCAGAGGATCTTCAACTGGCGGATAATGGGTGTGCTAGATTCAACGTCTTCCTCAGCTTATGTACTGAAGTCCGATCTCACCATGTCAGCTTCAAGCTATGCTGATAAGTTCTTGTCCGAAGATGCCTCATACCAATCTTCTCGTCCAAATCTTCCATTGCTTCACGAGATGGTCCAAATCAGCTGCAGCCCCTTGAAGTCGTCTCCTCCATGTGATCACAAATCCCAGGGAGATGTAGAAGTAGAACCGGTTCAGACAGAGAGGCTTATCGATGGTCATAGAGACATAGATGAGTCGATGTTGGAGAAGAGTAGAGAAGCTTCTAGAAGGATTGATATGATGATAACTGAGGATGATGAGTTAGATGATGAAACAGAGAGATCCTGTAGGAGTAAAGGAAAAGAAGCGGCGGAGAGGAAGACGGTGAAGGATAGAGAGAGTGAGAGATTAGATGAACTGTTGGAGAAATGTAACTTGGTACAGAATAGCATAGCCGAGAAGCTGTGCATTTACTTTTGAATTTTCTTCATCCCTTATTTGTTAATGTTAATGTTGTTGTTCCATGTCAGTTTAGTCGAGTTAGAGGGATTGACCCAAAGACGCTGCTATTATGATTAACGATTTAGTATTCCCTTAATTAAAGAAAAATAAATAGAGCTTTTCTATCAATCAAATCAAATATTATTTAAATCGAAATCAGATCTTGTAGAAATCTAAGGAAAGACGCGTCATCTGTTTACTAAAAAGTCCTGTACTTCGTCTGAACGCTGAACGCATATATCAATGTTCCACCTCACGCACTCTCGGCGCGTGAACAGGACGCGCGGAATTGTATTTCTTTTTCTCAAAGGCGCTTTCGATTTGTAATACGAAGAGGTCTCTATAGCTTCTTCTCTGCAATAAGAACGCTC